>SJYO01020080.1:113047959-113121217 GCA_006410555.1 Capra ibex | reverse complement strand
TAACTACGAAAACTTGACACCACAACCTCTTCTGAGAACTCTCAGGGAACCTGACGTTCCTCTAGGTTGGTCAGGTAAGACTTCCTCTAGTCGGGACCCTAAAGAAACCTTCCTTACTACGATTTCGACTTCGAGGTCATGAAACCGGTGGAGTGCGCTTCTCAACTGAGTAACCTTTTCTGAGACAACGACCCTCCCTAACCCCCGTCCTCCTCTTCCCCTACTGGTTCCTACTCTACCGACCTACCGTAGTACCTGAGCTACCTGCACTCAGACTCTACCACTACCTGTCCCTCCGGACGGTACGACGCTAAGTACCCCAGCGTTTCTCAGCCTGTACTGACTCGCTGACTTGACTTGACTACCGTATATAAGACTCACACTGGAACAGGCACTGAAAAGGAATCAAAAAAAGAAAAATACCAGGGATTTGGAGTTATAAGAAAACATATAAAAATAGAACGAAACACACATACATCAGCATGTATATGTATTTGTATGTAAAAAATATTGTACCGTTTCATATCCATTTGATTATTTTTCTGTTCTTTGTCGACTGAAGGAAAGGTGACCCGTTTAGCCTGGTGGAGAGACTCGGAGTCAAAGTCGGAGACTCACACCGGGTTCCAGACCTCACCTGACCCACTCACCACACGTCTGGGACAGGGGCCCCGTCACCCCTCCGGGGTCCGACACGGCCCGACCCAACTCCTCCGTCAACAGAGTACATCTCCTCCGACTTGGTACGACTCTAGTACAGACTTACATGCCTTCACCTCTAAGACGAACAGGTGTACTTTGTGTTTAGACACAAGTGATCTTTCTTCCCGTCAATGATAGAGAGTGAGGGACGGGGTGCGACAGTGAGGTGTGTGTTGGGAGACCGTGGGGATGAGACAAGACCTTCGAACAAATCAAGTTCGACCTGCCCCAGAACTTCTGGAACCTCGAGTCGGAGTAAGGACATGTATACTCGGAGGTGTCGTGTCGACGGGTAGTCCTTTCGACCGGACCCCTGGTCCGTTCCCAAACAGGTGACAAGATTATGTAGTACACTATTTAGGTACTTAGTTACTGAAGACGTCGTAGAAAGTGAGTGAACAGTTTCTTTTCCTATGAGGGAAGAAACGAAAAGAGGACCTGTAAGAGGTAAGGTCCGTCTCGGCTCCGGTGTGCAGCCTTCTCGATCCCTCTCCCCTCCACGTCGTACTCGGGGTAGGAAGGGGGACACGAGGGCCGTACGGGTGGAAGACGGAGAAGAGTGGCTGGAGTCCGAGATGAGGACAGGACAGGGCGACTGACGTAGGACCTGTCGTCTCTGACGTGGGTTGAAGAGGGAGGGTGGGGAATCGTGGGGAGTGTCGTGACCCGGGGTCGTCCGGAGAGTGGGTCCGTCAGACCGGAGTCCCAGAGCCCCCGACTCACACCCAGTACCACTACCGGTCCCTAGGAGGGAGTCCGTCTTTTACTAGATCCGGGACCCCTCGAAGACAGGGTCACGGGTGGACCCCCGGTCCACACCCCTTCACCGAAAGTTGGACGAGAATACTGTTACTGGGAGAGAAGTCCCTCAGAACGCTCACGTGTCGTAGTTCCGTCGACCGAAGATCCTCGGTCCCGGTGTCAGTCTCACCTCCTCTGAAAAGTCTCCCTCATTCCTGCACTCTCACACTCACACTATAACACCCAAACGAACCCGTACCCGCTCACACTGACGCACATGACACACATCTCCTCACACACACCACACCTACACCTACACGCCGTAGACACACACATACAACCCCCCCACGCACACACGCTGCACATACACGTGTACACCCCAAAGACCCAGACACACAAACATTCACACGTACCTCTCGATATACCACACACAGACTTACGTACACGAGTGACCCCGTCCCCACCCGTCCCACAGTCCCCACGACCGTCCTGGATCCCCCTACCTTGGATCCCCCTACTGTCGTTCATGTTCTGTCTTCTAAGACTTACGAGAGGGGTAGAGAACTGTTTGTGGTTGACGTCTTTGATCCACCCGAGACTTGATCCTTGACGGACTCGAGAGACTTCTGACCAACTCCGAGTAAGTACCAGAGTTCCGTCTCGGGTCAGTGCACCCTGGTGGGTCCGACCCTCTGTCCTGGTTTGCACCACTCCCACTGCCGGGTTCACCCCTTCTACGACCACCCACCCCACGTCTCTCCCCATCCTCGCCCACGTCTTCAGGTCAGTGAGTGACTCGGAAGGAGGTACTGGTACGAGGTCCGTCGGGGTGAGGCGGACGGACCGACAGTTTTATCAGCGCGGAGACAGCCACCGGTTCGACGGTTAGTTTGTCTTCGAGATTCCCAGTGTACCCCCGGAGACTCTCGTCTGTCCGAGTGTAAGTCTCAGCTCCTCGGACGTGGCGGGCCTCTGAGGAGACTTGGTAGACCCCAACTTGACTGATATGTGTTGAGAACGAGTCTGGTAACGGACCGAAGGTCTTTCCCCCGTCACCTTTCCCCCGTAGTCGTAGAGACAGACGACTCCCGTCTCCGGTGGACAGGAGACCTGGTGACTGGAGACGAAGGGGCGGGAGGTCCGGAAAGGTAGTCCTGGCGTGTCTCGGTGTTGGACTACAGAGGACATCCGGAGGTCCCTGGCCCCTCCGACCGTTCCCCCGCACTCACTTGTCTCGTTGCGACTCCGGGAGGTTGACCCCGTCCCCGTAGGGGACCCAGACCCTCGAGTAAGACAGGGAGGGTGAGGAGACGGTGAAGGGTGACCGTGTCGTAACGGGTCCAGCCCATTTGGGAGTTTGGGAGTAACGCACACCGGTCGACGGCGTACCGTCGAACAGATCACGAGAACCTGTGACGACCCCGACCGTCCCGTCTTCACTGGGACCGTTCCGGGGTTGTGGGGAGGTCGGGGTGGACACGGGTACGGTCAGGGGACGGGCCCGTCGGGGGAGGAGCAGTCAATAGGTTCAGGAGAAAAGGAACTTCTGTGCCCTAGAAGTGGAAAAGACTTGGTTTTTGACCAGGAAACCGTCCGATCACTTCCGATACCGGAGGAAAGTTCGCACACTTTACTTACCAGGTGACAGGTATCTTAAGAGGTCCGTTCTTATTACCTCACCCATCGGTAAGGGAAGAGGTCCCCTAGAAGGGTTGGGTCCCTAACTTGGACCCAGAGGACGTAACGTCCGTCTAAGAAATGGTAGACTTGGTGTTCCTTTCGGGTTCAAAATACATTTCCTTTGGTAAATCATAACTTTATTTAAAGATTTGAGAAATTTCTATGTCTGGGAACTGTATCGTTGTGGACACGAAGGAGTCCTTACACAATTTCTCGGCCTCGGTCGTCTCCTGGGGGACTCTATGACTCGCCCCTTTGCGAGTTTTCTGAACTCTGTGGTTATTTCGGTCCCCTCGATGATTGTGTACCTCAGGACAACGATGTGAGGACCGGTGTCTTTTACGACGACTAGACAGTCCCCCACCACGTCTCTGTCCACGTCAGCAAAGGTGGGTTCAGGTGACTGGACGACTTGCGGTAGACACTCTTCAGAGAACGAGGCTCCGAGTCGGGATTGGGGTGGGGAAGATGCCGAGGAGACTCCTCAGACTGAGACGTCCGGGGGAGGACATTCGAGATTGGCGTGACTCCCACCCGAGAAAAGGGGTTCAGATGGACCGGGTTGCGTCGGGGTCCGTGAACGGTTCGTGTTACGTCCTTGGGGTTTTACGACTCACCTACCTGAGAGGACGTACCGGTAGGGTTCACTCCCTTGTCCCTCCTTTCTCGACAAAGAGTCGACGGATCTTCGACCCCCGACCTGTGGGTACCATCGAGTCCCCGACGCCCCGACCGACGACCCATCGGGGGTTATGGGACTCCCGCTCGTTAATCGAGACCTCCCTGAGTGAGGGGTAGTCCACCCGGTGGACCAGTGATCGGGGGCCGTGGTCTTCGGGTCACACCCGGGGACCAGTTCCGCCGTTGAGGGTGGACGAAGTGCAACATCGGTCAGAAGCGTGACCAGAGCTACTTGTACTGCGAGTCAAGAAACCGTGCGACGAGCGGGAGGAGATACCAATAGACGGACCTCCCCTCTACTCCCCTTGGTCAAAAGTCATCTCTTCCTCGGGGCTCAGCCCCACCTCCCTCGCCGGAGTCTACTACTCCCGTGAAGTCAACCGGACTCCGGTCCCGACTTGGGGTCCCGGGGGAGTCCCGTGTACTCCACGTCTCGTCTCGTCCTTCGGTCGTAGGGGTGAGGTGAGCGACCGTCTTGACAGGTCAGGCCCTCGACCGGGACACCGACCACCCGACGACCGGGGATGGGTGAAAAGGGTTCTAGTGGTGACGGCCTCATGTGAAATAGTGTGAGGCGGTCGGTGTCTGGTGGAGAGACCCACCATGGTGGTCGGGGTAAACGGTTTACTCGTGTAACTCCAGTTTTCATTACCGGGGTTCCAGTGGATGACGTTTCTTCGACCCGAAACTTGAGACAAAAGAAGTGAAGTTCCTGTTCTAAAATTATTTCGTCGAAGAGTAAGTCTTATGAGGGATTTGCCAGTCTCACGTAAAGCCCTCCGGGAGTCAGGTACTAACCATCGAAATAGACGGGACCCTCTATTTCTTTCCCGTGGTTCCACTCGGGATAAGGATCTCCCGTCGGAGAAATCCCTGTCACAGTGTGGGTCTGTATGTCGACCTGGTCCTTTGAGACACACAAGTACGGTCCCCTGGTCCGGGAAGTGTGAGTGGTGTCGTAGTCGTGTCCACAAAGGGTCCTTGTTCCGGTCACCATCGGGCTCCCGGTGACACAGGTACTGACTCGACTCCGGTCCGGGTCTGATACATAACGACCCGACCGGCCCGTGTACCCTCGAAAGTTTCGGAAGCCCCGGGGTCGCCCCGGGAAGGGTCTACGACCCCCGACCCAGTCTGTCCCACGAGTGGTGGAGGTTCAGGGTCCTGTGGGGTAGGTCCTCCACAACGTCTCCTCCCGCCCCCACCGGGGGTCGGGGGACATGGATGGAGAACAGCCGGTCCAGGCAGAATAACGGGTGGTCGTACTACTAGTGTAGCGACGGGGAGAGACAGGACTGTAGTAGTTAGGTGAATCTCCAGACGACCTTCCTCAACTCTAGACCTCCACCTTTCATCCCTATTTCGCACCGTACTCTCCACCGGGACACCCTCTCCCCTTCCCACCACCCCTCTCGCATGTGGGAGTCTGTGAACCCGTCCCGTCCACCCTCATATCTGGCCGTCCGGACCTGGAAGGACTCTTGTGGACCCACATAAACGCCTTGACGCCCGGGGGCTTTGGGGAGTGCAACGACTCGGTGGGTGACCCCTCTCCAGTACCGTGGACCTTCCGGTGACCCAGTACTAAGCGAGGTACCTGATCACCAAAAGCCCGGGTAGACTCTCAGTCTAGACTGAAACGCCCGAGTCTCGTCCCACTCCATACTCATGTCACCCAAACCGACTCTACCTTTCACACTGCGACGCACACCCTCTCTGGTGCCGTCGGGACTCCGTCCTCCCGGGACGTCCCACCGGAGGGTGACTGTCCTCGAGTCTCCCCAAAGGCTTGTCGTGGGAGTCCGGGACGTTCATTCCCCTCACCCTTCACCCGGGTCCTCGTCTGTTTTCGGTCCTCTCCGGTCAAAAAAGTCCCGTCAGGGAAGGAGTAGTCTTCGACTCTGTCCGAGGGTCTCCTTGTCAGTATCCCACTACGGGTGATGAGTCGTCGGACGTCCGGGTTCCCCTCCGCTGCGAGGGACAGGACCCTTGGACCCGAAGGGTGTCGACTAGAAGAAGACGAACCGTAGTCCCCGGGTCCGGAGGAGTCCCCGGGTGAAGGTACGAGAGTCCACACGTTCCTCGGACACCAGTCCCTCTGTTACACCCCTCCTGGCCCCCTCCCGATCTCCGTCGTCCGATCCCGTAGGAGGGTGGTACTCGAACTGACGTCGGGTTCCCGAACGCTCCACATACGGCACTGTGGACGGACCTGTCACCCCGAGACGTGGCCCGGGATCGGGAGTGAGGGTCGTGTGTTCAGAGGGAGTCCCGACACACAGAGAGAGGTCTTGTCCACTAAACCGGTCTTCTCGGTGTCCCGCACTCTACTTGTCGGGTGGGTACCGGGGGTCCCTGGGTGACCCGGAGGGAAGGGTCTCTCGGGACATTCCTCGACCCCACGACGATTGTCTGTGCCGACGGTCCAGTTCCGACCGGGTGTCTGGTCGTAGAAAAGTGTGGACGTGTACATGTGTGTGTGGTATGTTTCTTCAACGAGGGATCCCCAGAAAGACCGTCGGTCCCGGGTCCTGCCACGACTCCCCGTCCTCTTCCCGGTCGGAACACTCGTAGACGAGACGAGGTGTGTGTCCGGAGACGAGACTTGTCCCGGTGGGACCAGGTCATGCGGCACGGACCACGGCCTCCTACCCCCTTCCGAGGTTTCGTTGAGTGAGAGGTGAGACTCGTGGACGGAAAGACGTTAGTCTCCTGTTCGTGTGTGTGTATATACATGTGTGTGTGTGTGTGTATGTGTGCGACGTGGGACCGACCCCGACGTGGACCCGGGACCTCGGGACACTCGACAAGGGACGGGTCGTGGGTCCGGGGTATGAGTGAACACTACAGCATGTGGTGGTGCCGGTGGCACCTCAGGGCCTATATCGACCCCTAGTCCGACGCCTTGGAGAGGACCGGCCGACACAGGGTCTCGACGTCAGCGTGGACAGTGTCTCACCCGTCCTCCAAGTCCCGTGCCACTCCAGGAGTCCCACCCTCGCCCCCCGACCTCCCTTCAAGACGCCACGACCGTGACGGTCGAGACCCGTCCGTACGCGAGAATTACCACGGGTCCTGTCCGGGGTCCACTATCCAGGGTCCCTCGGGAGGGACAGGAGGGTCCAGAGGTCAGTCCGTGAGTGGCATGCTAGGAGGTTCATGTACCAAAAACTGTTCTTCAGTTAGGGTTACCAACGGACAATCTCTTCTCCGGTCTTGTCAGTTTTGACTTTCCAGAGTCCGTCCCCCCGTTTTCGACTCAGTAGACCCGTCCCTGTGTCGGTCGCTTTCCCCAGCTGTGGGTCCGGTTCGGAACCCACCCAAGATAAAGTGACAGGGTGTGGGGTTGAGTTGTCGCTTAGGAGCGTAGGGAGAGTCTCCTGTACTCTATTTATTCCTACTCCTGTCCAACAAGACTCACTGTGTGAGAAACCTCTCCTTCTCTTTTCACGAAGCCTTTTTCCTACTCTTGTCTCCTCCTTCGAACGAACCCTTGTTCCGGTGACCTAGAGGACGGGGTGAGTCCACCCCCGGACCTCCTCGTCCTCGACGCACCAGAGGGACGGGGTCGGACGAACACGGGACGGATGGAGGAACGAGGGGTCGGAGGGGACGTTTTCGGAGAGGGCAGTCTGGACCTGAAGTCCACGGACCGAACCCGAGTGACGACGGGTCGACCCACCCGCACCTTGCCCTCGTCCCGTCGAACGGCCACACCCCCGTGTCTCGTCGACCGAAGGGTGTCCTCGTAGTGTTGGTCGGTGTCGTCGTAGAACGTCCCTTTGGGGTGACCGAGAAAAGATGGGTTTGGTTGTGTGACCTTCAGCTGACAGATGCAGTGCGGACACGAAGGTGAGAGGACCGTAGTCCCCTCCGTCGACCTGGTCTCCCTTCCCGGGTCGTGGGTTAACGACATACCGGACTTTGTCCGGTGGGTTGGAAATACCCGGAGTGGTCGTGGGTCACAAGCACTGCCCTCGGTTCTGCGACAGTTGCACCTTGTCAGTGACGGTGCATTAATTATTGTCACTTCTGAGTCTGTGTCGGACTTACAACCCCGTAGCCACTTCATGTCACACCAAGTAGGTATTCTACTTTCGAACCGTAAGTAATTTTTAGTGCAAGAACTTTTTATACATTCCTAAAGTCCTTTGTCAGTAATTCATTTTGATTCGTCTAATGTTTTGTAGTCGAACTAATTGAGTTCATCTCTATGTTCGTAAAAAGTACAAAAGAATCTACGACTTCACTTCCGTACTGTATGATTCCGGAATCATCATGGTCACAGGTTCAAGACTGTGATACCCACTAAAAGAAGTAATATGAACAGAGGTAAAAGATGTTACTTGTATATTATCAAGATTTTCGTCTTAAATTTCATAAAAAAAAATTTATATTCCAAATTTTTTTATTCGAATCAACTTACCTTTTAACTGAAGACTGATGTTTTTGGTGTTGGTTTCTTTGGGTTCCTTTATCTTTTCCAGACGTCCGGGGGTCGACTGACGTTCGTCAACACACATATGGGGGCTGAGGGAGGGTAAAGTGTTTCCTCAATTCCACCGACGTAGGAGGACCCTCGAACGAAATCACGTTTCTGTCCCTCACAGTTCCTTACTATGTTAGGATCTTGTAAGTACGATTTGTTTATGGAATCTGTGTTGAGTCAGGAGATGAGACCTCTGGTCCTTTCAATTTCGGGTACGGAGGACACTGAGACGGTTGGTTACCGTCTCTATGTTCCTAGCCGCATTTTAGAACCGTAGTGAACCCGTGAAAGTTGGGGTCGAAACTTGTGGAAAGGTCGTACCACACCGGCGACCCCTTACACCTTAACTGTTCGACGAACACCTTACTCGAAACAAGGATTTGTCGATGTAATGCAGGCAAAATAATCATATACAATCTCGTTGCTAGGAACAGACGACTATGGGTGTTCCTCTTTACATGTCTCGTCCACCTGTAGGGAGTTGAGGTCTCGAGTCACCTAAGGGGTCGCTGACGGTTCGAGGAGGGTATTTCACTGGGAACTCGATTTTTGGTCCAAGTACTGGAGTTCTAACCACTGTCCCTGACCACCGACAGGGGTTGTACTTCAGAGGGAAATATGTCATAATCCCGAGGTCGGTATTTCTACTTGAGTATCGACGGGGTTCATTTCTGTTATAAAGAGTCGAAAGGAACATCGACCCACCGATTCAAGACCAGTTACCATACACTTCCACTGTACACATGGAAGACTCTACCCAGGGAGTACCCCTCCACCCTACATGGGTATCGACGGGGAACGGGAAAGGGTGACGAACCTTATTTCTGTCCACTATTATTCAGGATGACCGGGTAGATCCACTCTCACTGTCTCATCACGACCACTTGTTCTACCTCCTTCGGACTCAAGGACGGGCCATCCCGAACAGAGACGTCGGACTCTGAGAATCTGATGACACAGTCTCTCTTGACTTGATAGAACGGATTCGGTGTCAATAAACCCCAAAGAAAAGTTGTAGGAATCGAGACTGGATTGATTATCTCGTTTCTTGGTGTCTCTTTGTATGGGGATCTCCCATCCGTCGTACCTACCACTACCACTACAAGGACTACTACTACATTGTTAAGGCAAAGTGGAGTATACACGAAGGTACCTCCTGTCTCTTCAGTGGTCTACTGTACTGTTCCTAACACGGTACACCTAGTCCGGGATCATTCGAGTTGAGTCACCGGAGGTATTAGTATTTTCGGTAGATGACTTGTGAGTGTATGAAATAATGGGGATTGTTGTCAGATTGGTTCAGTCGTCATTACTACTCAGTCCGATTTTCCTGGTTGAAGGATAGAGAGGTCGAGAGAGGGTGGAAATCGGGGTGAAAGTACGAAGAAAAATGTAGTCTCTTTATAGACGGTGAGAGAATCTGGAGAAGACCGGTGTGAAAGGTGGGTTGGTACGACGACTCGGTGACGTTGTTCGGGAAGGGCGTTGGACCACGGTTTCGTGCACAGGAACCTGTGTCGACTCGGTAGTCGAGACGAATTTTTGCAGAGGGATTTAAGACGAAGGCTACTACTAATTTATTAAACAAAATTTGATTGGGGGGGTTCGACGACGACGACGACGATTTAGCGAAGTAAGCACAGGTTGAGACGCACTGGGGTCTCTGCCGCCGGGTGGTCCGAGGGGGTAGGGACCCTAAGAGGTCCGTTCCTGTGACCTAACCCAACGGTAAAGGAAGAGGTTACATACTTTCACTTTTCATTTTCACTTCAGCGAGGAGGTGGGTACCCTAAAAGGTCCGTTCTCATGATCTCACCCAACGGTAACGGTAACGGAAGAGGTTTGGGTGGGTTCTGTTGATAATATTTGGAACCTGTTCATGTTCTTTATTAAACGTTAGTGACTTTTCACTGGGTTTGTCCGTCTGTTTATCTCCCCAATATTGGAGATGTCCTTCCCTTCTTTTGTTTCGCTCTAGGATACGAACTGGTCGAAAAGGGGACTCCATCGAAAGATCAGGGTGGTTCAATTTTCCTGAACCATTGTGGAGTCCGAAAAGTAATCTTGGGGTCTTCCCAGTCGAAACCCTCTTTCCTGTAGTAGAGTCTTTATTCCCAATATAGTCTCCTGATTCCCTTTTTGTTTTTGTCTGGATAGAATATTTTTTTGAAATTTTCACCATTCATTTGGGAAATTTTTTTTAATCAACGTGTATTAAATTACGGGATAACTTTGTTTTAAGTTATGTAAAGCCTCCTTCCATTATCTTAAGTTCTTAGATTTTACATAATAAGTGTTACAGGTGATGTGATACTCTTTCCTAAACTGCACTTCTTCGTCCTCTAAATTCGGTTATTAACTCCCAATTTTTTTTTTTGGTTGTCTTTGTATAGATCTACTGGGTCTGTAACCTAATTGTCCGTTTCTGAAATTTTATTAATAATATTTACGTGATTTTTACATCTCCTTTTTATACTAATATTACCCACTTAAAGTTCTCTATATCTCTCTGATTTTATTTTGGGTCTTTAGAAAAAAATTTTTATAAATAAATAAACCGACGTGGTCCAGACTCGACACCGGACATCCTAGAAAATCAACACCGTATACCCTAGGTCAAGGGACTGGTCCTCAACTTAGGTCCGGGGACGGAACCCTTATACCTCAGAATCGGTGACCTGGTGGTCCCTTCAGGGGTTTAGGTATTTAGAATTGTGTTTTTTTTGGTGTTATGGACTTTATTTTTAGGGGACCCAAACTGATTATCGTCGATCCTGTGAAGTCTCCTTTCCCGTCATTTGAACTTCTCTCTAGTTTTCTTTAACAAGTTTGACTTCGTGTCTAAAATTTTTCTATTTAATTTTTACTTATCTTGAAGTTCGTGTTATATTTTCTGGACTCTATATATATATATATATATATATGTGTGTGTGTGTATATATATATATATATATATGTGTGTGTGTATATATATATATATGTGTGTGTGTGCGTATACGTGAACCCCAAAGTCTTTCTCATTTCTGTTTTTGTTTTGTTTTTTACGTAGTATCGGTCTATGAAGAAGTTAACCTGATCTTTGTAGTCCCGTGTCGAAGTTCTTCGAGTCACTGGGATTTTGTCCTTTGTCTGTTTCTCTTAGTGTGGGTAGGTTCAGTATCAGTTTAACGATTTTTGATTTCTATTTCTCTTTTGGAACTGTCGTCGATCCTTTGTTACTGTCCTTACTACCAACCAAAGGGAAGTCTTTGTCAACTCCCGTCTTCTGCTACCTTGTTGTAGGAATTTTAAGATTTTCTTTGGTGGTGGTGGTGGGGATAGTACAGTCGGGTCTTAAGATGTCGACCATTTCTACAGGAGGTTGTCACTCCCGTTTTGTCTTTGTAAAAGTCTATTCCCTTTCGACACTACGAAACAGTGGTCGCTCGGTAGTAATGCTCTTTATGAAGCCCGACTTCCCTTTAAAATGTCTACCTTCAAACGTAGAAAGTTCTTCCTTAGATCCTCGTGGTCTTTTCCATTTAGACACCCATTTATATTTGTGTTCACTGAACAGGAACTGGTGGAGGATGAAGAAAGGTATAATCGTTATTAAGTATTGTAGGAAGGGAGACGAAACGGGGTAAAGTAGAAGTCACTCTGAATGAGAGTCTTCTACCGGAGTTTAGAATGAAATATAATCCATGTTTGGTGAAGTAAGGAACGAAAAGGGGGAGATTGTTATTATTAATGACAACAATGTTACTGATTTGTAGACTCACGAATAGTACACGGTCCGTAACAGGATTCACGAAATATACATAATTGAATACAATTGAACAATACTCAATATAAAAAATCATAAACATGTAAAGACGACTCTTTTGACTCATTTCAACTAGGGAATTGGTGTACCCCCAATCTAAAGGTGTGTCACTTTTTAGACGTATATTGAGTATCAACCGGGAAACATATACATGAAGCTAAGAAGACAAGTTGATTGTCGTCTACCCCTTTAAGACATCATAAATTATGACTTTCGTTAACGTATTTTCACGTGGTCGGGTCAAGTTTGAGTATAATAAGTTCCCAATTGACGTAAACTCTGCAATTTAAGGAACGGGTCGTAGTTGTCGACCTTTACCCTCTTGGTCCTAAGTTTCCATAAACGTTTCTACAGACACTCACAGGTGGACATAAGGGTAGGGAGGTCCACGAGTCGTAAACGAGGAAGATAGTTTCGTTCGGAGAGGGACCCAAGAGAACCGAGACTGGGAGAGTCGGTAGTTCCTAGAAAAGACAGACGTTGGAAAGTAAGAGGTGTGTGAGAAAGGAAGGTTGGCTCTTTGTAAGAATTTTAAGAACGTAGAATTTTTTTTTTTAGCCAGGGACAGTGATTCACCGAGAGATCGAAAGACGGTTAGAGAGTGGAGGTAAGGTAACCATACGAAGAACCCTTTCCCGGGGTTTGGTCGACAGGGGTGGAGAAGAGGGTGGGTCACGAGTCAGTCCCGCGAGACCAAGGACGGGGAGACGGGTGACTCCGACGAGACCGACACCAATGGTATCGGTAAGCAGAGGTTTAACATTCCTGTGAGATGTCCGGTCTGAGATGATCACTATCTACTTGAACTGGGTCACCTTGTCAGGAGAAGGAACAGTGAGACCGAAGGAAACGAAAGTACTGTACTGAGTAAAGACCGAGAGGGACGGAGGGATTGACGACAAGGAGTAACCGGAGAATGTCCTAGGAGAAGTAAAGAGACAAGAATTTTGTGACCGTAAGGGCTGACAAAACACAGCCCATGGAGTAAATGTAGGGTTAGATGTAGGGTCCGGAGTGGAGGCAGGACTCGGGGTCTAGGTCCATCGGCTAGCGAATGACTTGTACAGGTAGGTACACAGAAGATCTGGGGAGTGATTTGTATCACACAGGGTATTCCCCGGGTGAGAGGGGAGGACCGAATGAAGATGAAAGGCGTAGAGGTGCTTTCCGTGGAGGTGGAGACATCCATGGGTTCGGAGGTCTTCGGGAGGACTCAAGAAGGGAACAAGAGTTCGGAAAAAGGGAACAAGAGTGTAAGTGAAGGAGTGTCAGGTGAGGGAGTGTCGTCTCCTAGTGACTCGACTGTGAAACGGAGGTCTCACAAAAGTTGACGGGCAAAGAGAGGTAAGGGTGGTAGTGACGGGGTCAAGTCAGGGGGTTGGAGAAAATGGACTTATCGACGTTGTCGCAGGACTGAGTAGAGAGACGGGGGTCCAAGAGGGGACCTATTAAAAAATTTAATTAATTAGATAACTAAAAACCGATAAGACCCAGAAGTACCGATGTACGTCCGAAAACGGTCGACACCGCTCGTCCCCGACGTGGGGTCAACGTCACTCCCGAAGAGTAACACCGTAGAAGAGAACAACGCCTCGTGTCCGAGATGGGCGTGCCCGAAGTCCTCAACGTCGAACACCAGAGATTTCATAGACCCCACGTGCCCAAATCGACAAGACGTCGTACACCTTAGAAGGGTCTGGTCCCTAGTTTGGGTGCAGGGGACGTAACCGTCCGTCTAAGGATTGGTGACCTGGCGGTCCCTTCGGGGAGAGGACCTATTAATTAGAAAGTGCATCGTGGTCGCAATAGAAGGATTTTGTATTTAGAATGGTATACTGAGGGATGACGGAGGTCCTTTGGCATATTTGCGAGCTCGAACCGGACGTGTCCCGGACGAGGATCGAAGGGGAGAAACTAGAGTAAGGGGCGAACGGGTCGAACATCAAATGGGAAATCGTCATTCTGACACCAGTCCTGAGAATGTGTGTACAGTGAAATGTGTGTACAGTGAAACACAAAGACACGTAAACGATTACGACAAGGGACGGAAAAAATTACGAGAAAGTGTTCCAATTTTGAATAAGTCTCTAGTTCTAGGTGAGGAAACGTTCAGTAAAAGGTTCAGAAGTTCAACCGGAGTCCCGGGGAGAAGATTGTCAAAGAGACGATTTGACCTTTCTAGAGTGCAACCAGTCAAAGAGGGTGACCGGTCACTAAACCATTCAGAGTTGTACATCAGGTACCTGGTGAACGGAGTCTTAGTGTAGTCTTCGAACAATTTATACGTCCAACGACTTAGGTCGGGTCTGTCTGTCTTAGTATTAGAGACCCTACAGTCAGACCCTTAGTCTTAAGGTCTGTTCGGGAACCTATTGAGTAAACTCCTTATTTCAAACGTTTCTCGACACGTCTGAGACTCGAGGACGATATTAACCAGACTCCTCCGATACCATGGGTCTTCCTCCCCGTCTAAGGGACGGACTCCACTCTCTGTTCCTCTACGGGTACGGACGTCTTCTTCCCTGATTAGTACCTACTTCTTTGGTTCCGAGTGAGTCCGAACTCCAGCAGGTCCAGCCCACCGTCTCCGTCCTAATCCCGGGTCCAAAGGGACTGACGTTTCGGGGAGGAGGACTGTGGACCCGACATAAGGGAGACGAAGACCTTCAGGGAAGTAAAGACTTCGACAGTAACTCACACACACACACTCAGTGTAGGACAGACCGAGGAATCACAGTTTTAGACACTAGTAACCGGTATCGAACCGTCTCAGGTGGATTCTCCTTCAAGCAAACGTAAAGTTGTTGTTCTTTTCAGTCGATTCCCGTCTTGTCTTTGTTCTTGAAAATTCTACCGGAACTAATGGTCTTTAAAAGATCGAGGAGTCGTAGTAAATAAAAAGGTCTGTGTTCCGGGTTCGTCGACCGGGATGTGATGACGGTCGAGATCGGGTAATGAGGGTCTGTCCGGTCTAGATGTCCCTCTTCCGTCATTACCAGAAGGGGCCCGTCGAGGAAAGACCGCATACCACATTCGTTCATTATGAGTAAGTGAATAGTGAGAACTCTCGAATGATACACACTAAGCGTCTGGTTTTATCTGAGACCAGGGACACATATTCCTCGACGAGTGGGAGGACCTTACGAGAAGGTGTACCAATCGTGGATAAGTCTCAAGTCCTAAGTCGGAACTTAAAGGTTTGAACACCTCCTCGATTCTACTCGTGTGTCATGATTAGTCTTGTGTCTAATCTGTCTACCCTCCCTGATAACATTAACTCCCCGTGATTCTCCTCCCCCGAAGGGTACACCGTGATCACCATTTCTTGGACGGACGGTTACGTCCTCTGTATTCTCTGCGTCTAAGTCAGGGACGCACCCCTTCTGAGGGACCTCCTCCCGTACCGTTGGGTGAGGTGCCTGTCTCTTCGGACCGCCCGATGGCAGGTATCTCAACCGTGTTGACTTCGTTGACTCGTCCGCACGTACGTCTTCCTCCCTCTTCATCACCTAACCTCCGTACCCCTTCATTTAGGGTCTGTCTCCCTTCTCCCGAAGACTAAAACCGGAACCGTCCTAAGGATAGTCTGGTTGGGAGGACGTCTGATGTTACTATTAGAGACTCGTTTTACATTGGTGAGGGACTTCCGTGAATGTTTGTCCGTCTTAGATCTCCCTTCAGTTTTTGAATTTCCTTACCGAGACCCACTCGGAGGATAAAAATACTAACAAATAAGTGGGCTTCCGTCAGGGCCGACCTCGACTCCCCACCCCCGATTGTGAACCGTTCTTTGGGTATCAGAATAACCAATTTTTACTTTCTTGTCCAGTATTTTGATAGTGTCGTCGATCTTTTACGCCTTTTAGGACCTCTACTCTTTCGGTGTCTGTCCCGTGGGGTTTAAGACGTACTTTTACGATGAGTTTAGGGACCGGGTTTCTCTGGTATTCGTCGAATACTGACATTTGGTTGGTCTGTCCGTTTGTTTCCGCTTGTCTTGAAATTTGATGACGGATGGTGTCCCTCCTCTTAACTTTTAGACCCAAGTTACTTATAATAAAGTTTCCTTGTTCGTCTTAGGTCAGAATTAGTGTTACACATCATATGTTGAGTTTTGATGATATTTCACTTTCGGTATAAGTTAATTTTTTTTTTTCTTATTTACCTCTGGTTTGAACTCCACTGGGTCTACGACTTTCGTCGTTCGTAAAAATCTCTCGATTATATTAATACGAGTTCGTATATTTCTTTTTATACGAGTAGTACTTACGGGTCTAAAATTTTAAAGTCGTCTCTTTGATATTTCTTCGTTTTTGTTTAAATCTTGTTTTTTATGTTATAGACTTCAAAATTTTACGAATTGTCATCTCTCGTTTACTGTCTACTCAGTCACTTAAACTTTTGTCTAGTTGTCCTTAACAAACTTTCCTATTATACCCTTGTGGTCTGTTTTTCTTGTTGATCGATGGGTCCGTCCGGTGCCCGAAGGGAGTATCGAGTCAACCATTTCTTAGACGGACGTCATGTCCTCTGGGTCCAAGTTAAGGATCCAGCCCTTCTAGGGGACCTCTCCCTGTACCGGTGGGTGAGGTCATAAGAACGGACCTCTTAGGATACTTGTCTCCTCGGACCGTCCGGTATCAAGTACCCCAACGTTCTCAGTCTGTACTGAATCGCTGATTTGGTGGTGGTGTCCGTCCAGTGTAGGAGGATGATTTCCGGGGTCTTTAGAACGACTAAAGGACGATGCACGGTGTTGCAGGTGAGGGAGGTTTCAAGTCGCCTCCAGTATGTCACACACACATGACTACCCTTGTCCACATACTTACACACACTCATATGTATACTCACCTCTGTGTGTCCACACGTACGTTGACACATACACGTCCACGTTTCTTTTTCGACACTTTTCTAACGCTCCCTACTCACACTCCACTCTACCCCTCCTTCAGTAAAGACGAAACTTCCATTTCGGGCCTAGTCACTATACGTGTGTCGGGACCACTACGGTCTCCGGTGCCGTGACTCCGCTGGTCCTCGGAGGTGCCCCCTCCTCCTGTCTAAAGACTGCTGTTTGGATCTGCGAGGCAGTTACGGAGGACCCCGCCTCGTACCGGTCGGGACCTCCTAGACCGTCCGTCGATCGGCTCACGAAGTAGGTTTACCCAGGAACCAGACAAAAGTCCCTGGAGACGACCACGGAATTACCCGAACAGGACCTTATTACTGTCGGAGAAACTGGAAGTCGAAGGGTAGAGATTTTGCCCCTGTTAGTATTGAAGGAAGTTCCTGAGAACCTAGTTCACTCAATCTGATACACTTCCATGGGACATGTTTGTTTTACTCCTGACTGGCTGACTACCATCCTAAAGGTTCTCTTCGACATCCTCTTTGGGTGGGTGAGTTGGATGTCCTCTGGGAGGTTATTGTGAAGAGTCCGACCAAAACAACTTGTATCGGAGTACTCTCTCCGGTAGATGTCCCTACTTTCACTTGACACTAGTTCACAAAGATCCTTTCCAAAGTACAAGGTCGGACATCACCCCCGGGTATTTCGTGTGACTGTGTCATTTCCGAGACTCTTCAGGACGTGCCTTCTTAGTCCTTGTTAAAGTACATTAGGCTACAAAGGGTTTGAGAACCAGGACCCTTGAAACCACGAATATTAATGATAAGTGTAGGGTCATTTACTCACAAGTGTCTCGAAGTCCTTCCCTACCGGAAGTCTCTGCACTCAACGTTTCCTTAGTGTCGTAAGTAAGAGACATAAGACAAAGGAGAATACTTCATCCGTCACTTAATAAGAACGACCTTTGATAAGGTGTTTGTACATTTCTCCTATAGTTCTATTGTTCTCGTCGTCCGGACGAAGACCCCTGAGAGGTACTGGGGGTTCTAGGAAGGGAGGGAAGGGGAGGAACCGACGCGACCCGCTCGGAGGAGATGACGCACTACGGGAAGGTTCCTTCGGTCTGACGTGACGACACCAATCTAGTGGGGTTTGGACCGTCACGAATAAATAAGGAAATTATAACGGTTGACATGACGAATACTTTTTACCGTCCGTGAAGTAGAATATGTTTTTTCCTCCCTGGAATTGTTCTGCCTAAAGTATCAACGTAGGTGCAAATAGAAGAAGGCGTCCATACAATTGATCACAATTGTCCCCGAGTCTGTGTGTCACTTCTTACTACCGTATAATATGCGGAGGGAGACGTGTTTTCGAGGGTAACCGGGTCGTGTACGGGTTCCTTTCTCTACAAAGGACTCCGTGAACAACTTTAGCAAAAACGATACACGTAAATAATACTTTACATTAAAACGTAGATGAAAGACTGTTCTGTGTCATTATTTCAGACACCATCTTTAAACGTACCATTAAACGTGTTCAACTGAGCTCTAAGAGAAGAGTCCTTTTCTTTAGTACTTTTCCTTACATACGCACAGAAGAAAGTCGGAACCGGTCCGGAACCGGGTACCGACCCCTTCGTAGAACCGTTCACCGTTTTTCGTCGACCCGTACCGTCCGGGAACTGTTACTTCGACGACAAATACGGGACGTGGTGGTTGGGAGTCTCCTCTCATAGTCCCATTTCAGTACGTTTACTCGTACGTTTACTTCGACCACTTTGAATCCCTAAGTCTGGTCGTTTACCCACGTCACCCCCTCCCTCTGTCGTCGAAGTCCTTTTGTTCGACCCGTCCCAGACCGGACCGGTCGTCGAGTTGGTTCATGGAACCCCCTCCCCGTCAACCGACCTTCCGGTGTCCCGTCCATGGACCTAAGAAAGGTTATGAAATCGGAGTTTCCAATGTGTCAGGGGTACCGGTGAAAGGAGGGTCACCCTTGACCGAACACGATCAGTGGTTGGTTATATTTATACATAACTAACGAGAAAGTAAAGGACTGACACGAGATTTTATAGTTGGTTGTTATATGTGAAAGGTTGAAATTTGTTCCCCACCATACGCACGTACGTTCAGCGAAGTCAGTACAGACTGAGAAACGTCGGGGTACCTGACATCGGAAGGTCCGAGGAGACAGGTACCCTAAGGGGTCCGTTCTCATGATCTTACCCAACGGTACGGGAGGAGGTCCCCTAGAAGGACTGGGTCCGTAACTTGGGTGTAGCGAATACAGAGGACGTAACTGTCCGTCCAAGAAATGGTGACCACGGTGGACCCTTCGGGTTTATTCCCCAAGTCAGTCAGTCAGTCAGTCAAGTCAACGAGTCAGGACAGGCTGAGAAACGTTGGGGTATTTCACGTCGTACGGTCCGGAGGGACAGGTAGTGGTTGTTTATTCCCCAATTCAAAGTAGTTTTAATCAGTTAAGAAGGTTTTCGATGTGGCTACGGCTCCCTACACACCGGACTTCGAGGGACTCTCGAGAGGGTGTCCGAGTGTTTACGTGTTCGGGAGAGGAGCCGAGAGTCCCTCTTTCCCCAAGACCCCCCTCCTGAAAATTCACGTAGATGTTCATTGGGTGTTTCATTTAATCCTTCCTAATGATTTTGGGCGAGGCCACAAGAACGGACCTCTTAGGGTCCCTGTACCTTCGGACCACCCGACGACAGATACCCTAGCGTGTTTCAGCCTGTGTTGACTGAAATCGTCATCGTCGTTAATTTTGGACCCGGTCTCAACATACTACCCCGGTGAAGTGAATACTTGTGATCGTCCACGATGACCTGATGGGATTATGGTTGACCGTTGGAGGATGAGGGAACGTCCGGACGTTTGATATTTTCTTTTTGACGAAAGGGTCGGCGAGATCTCCCATTACCACTAGTCCACTGAGCCACTCACTCACTCACTCACTCACTCACTTCAGTGGGTCAGCACAGGTCGAGAAACGCTGGGGTACTTGACATCGGATGGTCCAAGGAGCCAGGTACCTTAAGAGGTCCGTTCTTATGACTTCACCCAACGGTAAAGGAAGAGGTCCCCTAGAAGGGTTGGGTCCCTAGCTTGGGTCCAGAGGACGTGACATCCGTCTGTGAAATGGTAGACTCACTGAGTCAAGACCGGTTATTCTGTGTTCGACATCAGACGACCTCCCCCTACCCTAAGGTCCCTTTAAGAACGATAGGAAAAAAAAGGACGGAACTTACGTCTCCACTGCAGACTTCGTCGTTGTCGGTTCGACGTACTTCTATGCTTGGGTGTCTTGTTTTTCCGTCTCGTCTTACGGGTCCCCGGACCCTGCACGCACTACCGCAGTGGTGTGTCGACCCGGTCGAGTTCCGGGTGACACTGAAGGTCGTGGACCTTTTGGCTTTGGGAGGGGACAAATTCGGTCCAATCAGTCGGAAGACGTGATCTCCGACTGGTGTCTGGACTAAAATTATACGAACTGTTTTCTCACCTTCTCTTCGGTCTCCTCTCCTCCCTCCCTTTCTTGTCTACAGTGTCAGTTAGACGGGAGTCTGGTCAGGATCCATTTACAGGTTTACCTCGTGGACCCACTGACCACGACGAGGTCACCCACAGACTCCCGTCCCAGTAGAACGGTTCGACGGACCGTAAATCCCCTATAAAGTGACATATTCTCACGACGGAGTATAAAACTGGTGTCTTGGATCATAGACACTTTGTACCTTGAGAATTGACATAATTATACTATTTTAGTAGCACAACGATCTCAACCGGTTTCTGTCTCAAGTGACAAGACGGTCTTCAGACCCCTGGACCGTCGTGGACCGTCTCACGGTCTCGAGACGTGTGTCTGTGTACGTCCGAACCTATCCTCCCGGGTCAAAGGGTATGTTTGTGCACCACTCGTTCACTAACAAGTGAAGTGAAGTAGTAGTAGTTGAATTAGACGTCACCTCGACAACAAATCACAACGAGAGACATCTCATACCGTTACGTGTAAACACAGTTGTCATAAAGAGTAGACTTTAAAGGGTAGTAGATCCGAACTCCCGTAGGTACTCGATACGAAATTTATGTTTAACTGGTGTAAGGATGACGACTTCAAACTCCGGTGACTAGATCCACTATATCCCCAATTTACAGTAGGTTTATTAAAGACCTAATTTTTTTACGTTGTGATTCTTTCACCCTACGATCGAGTCTGAGAGTCGATTCACTGTCTCCATCCTAAAGTTGGGTCCGGAGACTTCCGTCGTAACAAAATCTCCTTTTCTTCCTCGATTATAGTCTCCTAAACGACTGAGTCACACACTGAGTCGAGAGGAGACGCACACTGGGGTGAGACGGGTGGAGCTGTCCCCACTTCTGGGAGGGGACAGAGGAGTCCACGGCCCACCAATGGACTTGTGGTGGATTCGTGTGCACCGGAGAACCTAAAATACCTCTTTCCCGAAAGGAGGACCGGGAGGTGGACGACAGATGTTAGACTGGGTCCTTTGAGTAGTCGAGAATTCCGAAGTCCCTAGGTCTAGGACGGTCGGGAAGGACCCGGGTCAGTGTATTGTCGGTAAAAGTTTGTAGAAGTGAACCGACAAGGTGGTAATGAAGGGTGAGCTGAAAAGCAAAGGGAAACACAACTACCATGACTGTGAGAAGACCCCACAGACCTGTCTTTGGGTCCCGGGTGAGTTTGGAGAGGAAGGAGACGTTGGGGGTCCGGATGAGACGAGCGAGCGGGGAGGGTGCCAAGACACACAGGGCGGGTCCAAACCGGGTCCGGGGGAGTGAGTCGGGACGCACTGACTACTCACTACGGGGAGGGACGGGAAGGTGAGCGTCTTGACGGGGTTCAGCCACCCCGGGACGACGTTGACGGTAGGACGGGACCGGGTCCGGGGGTCCGGGCAGAGGATGTTTGTGTCCGAAGAAACTAAGGGTAGTCTCGGTCGGAAGTCCTTCGGGGGTATCGAGAGGTGAGACGGGGTACTCAGGTTTGGGGTTGCTCGAAGATCCCGGCGATTTCGGAGTAGTCGTCCTAGGGTCTATCCAGACCACCTCTTGGGACAAGACGTACGGGCCCCGGAGTACGGTCGGGGAACCCCGGAGTCCGTTCAAGTCGGGGTCTGTACCGGCCCCCGTCCCCCTGAGCGACAGTGTGTCCTACTCCACCTTGTGGGAGATGGGAGGTACGGGACGGAGTCCCGGGTCGGTCTAAGACACCGTTGTTTCTCATTCGTGCACCGTTTGCACAACAGTCTCATACGCTCGTCCCCTCGCCCCGTCCTCTGTCTCGGTCTCTGCGTCGTTTCCACCCTCACTCCCTCAGTCAGGACTTTTGACAGACCCGTGGAGTCGGTTACTTCCGCTCCGCCCTCCCGGGACCCGATGTCCCGACTGTGTACTCGATACTCACCCGTCACGACCCCTCACTAGTGGTGCGTCTCCTGTTGACCCTTGTAGGGGCTCGGGAGTCCCAACCGCAGATGAAGGGTTCACAGAGACGGTAGTACAATTCTTTTTGATTGTAAAGGGAGAGAGGGAGAGGTCTCTTAAATAATTTTACCCGGACACATGTGTTTCTTAACCTCGGGGTCGGAGGGTCGGATTAATGGTAAAATCTTCCATAATCCTTTCTGTAAGGTGGACGTCAGTTTTTTTTTTTTCTTCAGTCTTTCCGGACGTCGCCCCTTCCGTGAACCCGAGAGTAACGAACAAACGTGCTGCAACCTGTAACTGGGACCCGGTGACACCGTTGAATCACACTACCCCAGATTTTTAGTTCCGTCTGTCAGGGAGGACTTCGGTGACACCCTACTTCTCCGTGGACTGTGGCCGACACCCGTCCGGGGCGCTCCCGGGTGCTTGCGTCGTGATTTAGACTCCCCAGGCCCGGAGTCGTTGCGGCTCTCGGGTAGGTTTCGTCCTCCGCAAGGACATCTCGACCCTCCTGTCGCATGACCCCTCTCCCTCGACGTCTGCCCGTGTCTCGCACCCCTGTCGGGGTAGTGCCCCGTGTCTCGTCCCGTGCCGGGTTGGTACCCCGTGTCTCGTCCCGTGCCGGGTTGGTGCCCTGTGTCTCGTACCGTGTCGGGTTGGTCCCCCGTGTCTCGTACCGAATCGGGTTGGTACCCCGTGTCTCGTCCCGTGCCGGGTTGGTGTCCTGTGTCTCGTACCGTGTCGGGTTGGTCCCCCGTGTCTCGTACCGAATCGGGTTGGTACCCCGTGTCTCGACCGTGTCGGGTTGGTGTCCCGTGTCTCGACCGTGTCAGGTTGGTGTCCCGTGTCTCGACCGTGTCAGGTTGGTGTCCCGTGTCTCGACCGTGTCGGGTTGGTGCCCTGTGTCTCGTACCGTGTCGGGTTGGTACCCCGTGTCTCGTCCCGTGCCGGGTTGGTGTCCCGTGTCTCGACCGTGTCGGGTTGGTACCCCGTGTCTCGACCGTGCCGGGTTGGTGCCCCGTGTGTCGTACCGTGCCGGGTTGGTCTCCCGTGTCTCGTACCGTGCCGGGTTGGTGTCCCGTGTTTCGACCGTATCGGCTTGGTGCCCTGTGTCTCGTACCGTGTCGGGTTGGTACCCCGTGTCTCGACCGTACCGGGTTGGTGCCCTGTGTCTCGACCGTGTCGGGTTGGTGCCCTGTGTCTCCACCGTGTCGGGTTGGTGCCCTGTGTCTCGTACCGTGTCGGGTTGGTGTCCTGTGTGTCGTGTCGTGTCGGGTTGGTGCCCTGTGTCTCGTCCCGTGCCGGGTTGGTGCCCCGTGTGTCGTACCGTGCCGGGTTGGTGCCCCGTGTTTCGACCGTGCCGGGTTGGTGTCCTGTGTCTCGTACCGTACCGGGTTGGTGCCCCGTGTCTCGACCGTGCCGGGTTGGTGCCCTGTGTCTCGACCGTGTCGGGTTGGTGCCCTGTCTCTCGTACCGTGCCGGGTTGGTGCCCCGTGTCTCGTACCGTGCCGGGTTGGTGCCCTGTGTCTCGTACCGTGCCGGGTTGGTGCCCCGTGTTTCGACCGTGCCGGGTTGGTGTCCTGTGTCTCGTACCGTACCGGGTTGGTGCCCCGTGTCTCGACCGTGTCGGGTTGGTGCCCTGTGTCTCGACCGTGTCGGGTTGGTGCCCTGTCTCTCGTACCGTGCCGGGTTGGTGCCCCGTGTGTCGTACCGTGCCGGGTTGGTGCCCTGTGTCTCGTACCGTGCCGGGTTGGTGCCCCGTGTTTCGACCGTGCCGGGTTGGTGTCCTGTGTCTCGTACCGTGCCGGGTTGGTGCCCCGTGTCTCGACCGTGTCGGGTTGGTGCCCTGTCTCTCGTACCGTGCCGGGTTGGTGCCCCGTGTCTCGTACCGTGCCGGGTTGGTGCCCTGTGTCTCGTACCGTGCCGGGTTGGTACCCCGTGTCTCGACCGTGCCGGGTTGGTGCCCTGTGTCTCGTACCGTGTCGGGTTGGTGTCCCGTGTCTCGACCGTGTCGGGTTGGTGCCCTGTGTCTCGTACCGTGCCGGGTTGGTGCCCCGTATCTCGTACCGTGCCGGGTTGGTGCCCTGTGTCTCGCACCGTGCCGGGTTGGTGCCCCGTGTCTCGCACCCGTACCGGGTTGTTGTCCGTCTGTACACGAACTCGGAACCACTCAGTCTTCTTGTAAAGTGTCGTGTCTCCTCCTCACCCTTCCCGTAAGGTCGTTTCGACTGTGGTATTTGGTTCCGTGTCTCCGGAGTCTCACAGTGACTGACCCCTCGTCGTTCGTCCCTCCGCGGACCTGGTGTCCTATATCCTGTTCGTCACCCAGTACCCTCTACTGTGACTTCTATCTCCACTCGACTCTAACACTCCCTGAGGTTGTTGTACCCCTCTTCAACTCCGAAACTAGGTGTTGTTTCCTGGCGACTCCGAGAACTCCCGGTGACGTTTCTGGAACTCCGGAGGAGACGACGGGTAGTGACACTTCTTATGGTTGGTCGGTCCTCACAGTGATAATAATTACCCGTAGTTGTTCATAATATTCATAATATTGTAAACTTTCTAGTTTATTAGTTTTATTACAGACACTCTAGTAAGTATGTGTGTGTGTTCACTTGTGGTTCAGTCTGAATTCTTGACTTCAATTTCGACACTAAGTCTACATTTCACTACGTCCTCCTGAGGGGAACGTCCCTTCTCTCCGGAGACCGTTCGGGTGGGACCATGTCTCACACCGGACGTGGTTTGCTCTGGTTCACACCGGCTCTGTCAGTAGGGTCTCGACTACAGGTTCCAACACATGCAGTAAGCCCTGGGGTACCGGAATGGGAAATCAGCTAAGGATGGTTCAGATGATCAACAGACCATAAAGTTTGCTGTCGTCTTCTTTTCTTCCCTATTCTCCCTCCGTCTCTTTTCCCGACATAAAATCCGTTCCTGCGACTGACCAGGTCTCACTCTGTCTGTCTGATCTCGTCTGTGTCTTGATATTAGCCGTCACTCGACACGAGACGTACAAGGCATTCAGGCCCTTCCACCCCTCTGGAGAGGCGTGTTGTCAGGAGTCCCACAAGATATTTATAAATAGGAAACTCCTGAGTTACTGTTTTCCTAAGGCACTGGTTTATGTAGGCCCTCTAAGACGTGTGATGTAGGTCGTCTAGTTTTGGTACGTGACTATACCATTTCCGGAACTCTTCAGGACGTCATCTTAAGACAAGTGGTCACTAGGAGTCAGAGAACGGAAAGATAGAGTTTGTTGTGGATGATTCACTTCAGTGAGTCAGCACAGGTCGAGAAACACTGGGGTACCTGACATCGGGTGAGTCCGAGGAGACAGGTACCCTAAGAGGTCCGTTCTTATGGCCTCACCCGACGGTAAAGGAAGAGGTTGATTGTAGGGAATCTTGATGGTAAAGTGTCTTGGGTGACCGAATCTTTTTACGCGATGATGAACAGACAGAATTCCTTCTTTTGTTATTTAAAAAAGAATTTTTATCAACTTTACTAATTCAAACCACGAAATGCTATTGTCGATATCAACGTCCCCTTTAAGTGGAGTAAACTGTTTGGAGCGGTGAGTGGGTACACGGTCTTTTCACTTTACAATAACTGGAAGTTCTCGAGTCGGAAGCCGAGGACCTCGGTAAAGACGAACTGAGGTCTAGAGGGAACTCTCGGTCCCCGTGAGTCCAGTGAAGTGGATCGGAGGACGGGTGCATTCGTCACATCCGGGTGGTGTGATCAAGGAGGTCCCTTCCTTCCCGGGGTCGTTGGTGCACACGCACACGTGTCTACTTCCAGGTCGGCTGTCGGTGCGATCTCTTCGTGTAAAGGGATGACGAGAAAGTACTGGGAGTAAATCTTAGAGTACAGGTAGGTGGAGGTATACTACTGAGGGTTCTTAAGTTTGTGACATTACTAAATCTGGACGGTGCCCCCGTCCTCTTGTGTTTAACTTTCCACAGGAAAGAGAGGACCTTTGTAAACGACTCCAAACCTCGAAGTCTTCCCGAGTCCCAGAAATGACCCGACCCTGGTCCCACGTTTACCCTCCGAGGAGGCTCCGTTGTGTCTACGGGACCAGGGGTACGTGTGGGATGAGAGGAGGTCGCAGTCGTCAGGACCCTCCCACCGACCGTGCCACAGGTCCGTCGGCAGCTCCGATGTTTGTGGTACTCCGAATCACTCCCCGCCCCTGGGTCTTTGAGTGGACCATGCACAACAGCTTCGACAGCATGTACTTGGCACACTAGTCTCTACAGAAGGGCTGACATTTTGTTCTTCTCTCCCCAAGTCGACACTAGGCCCGGACCGAGGAGATTTGTGTAAAGTACGTTACTTTTGTCTGCTACCTTAGTTTTTCGGGTCTCCTTTTCTACTCTACGTCTCTGTCTCACCCTCCACCCTGGGTCTCTCCCTGTGACTCCACTCCATAGGTGCAGATGTGACCCACCCGACGTCCCCTGAGGGACGGGACACTTGAGAATGGTGTGTTTAGGTCCAGAAGGAACTGGGTATTCTCGGTGTATTGTCGTTAGTCTCTTTCACACACGTGATGTCTTACGAAGACAGTGTCCGGATGTAAGTGGACCTTTATTGTGAAACGGGAACCAGTGTCCGACCCTATCTCCCTGCGAGAAAATAAAATCGGACCTTGAGTACTCCTTCCACTGAGAGGTTCCTTGGTCTCCCGTCCCCTTCATTTACCTAGTAAGGGGTCACAGAGAGTACCCGTCCTGATAAGAAGTTTTGCATATGGACTGACGGGTCGAGGAGTAACCTATAAATTGTAGGGACCTGGAACGATCCATTCACGGTCACCCTAGGGGTCAGTAACACTGTTCGCTCCTGAGGGGACGTGTAAACGTTTAGGGGGATTCCCGTCATTGTAGAGGTTGACTCTTGTTGACCATCCTGATACCCTTTTTCCTTCAGAGACGCCTTAGGGTATTTATGAAGATTAAAGGGTTTGACGTCCTAAACCGAAGACTGGATTGGGACACGTCCAGGGGACTCCGGACCGTCACCGTCTTTACGTCATCGTCTTAGAGACTCGTGGACCCACCCCTCCCTCCCGCTATTTCCTTGTAACAACCCAGTCCCGGTCGTACCTTACGATGTGGTAGGGTGGTTCGGAGACGATACCGGGACCCTCCGAGTCTCCATCTGACCTGGGCGACTCGAACCGAGTCTCAGGGAAGACGAGACCCGATACTCTCTGTCCATTGAGACCGTCCCTCTCGTTTTCTAAGTCCCGGGTTCTCAAGAGGTAAGACGGAGAGGGGTCCAGAGTCTACCCTACAGGTGTCCGGCTTGGACCGTCCCATCGACCAGGGACCAATCTACCTCGGTCCGTTGTGTTGTCCTGAGGGGACCCTTTCCAGGGAAAGGTCAAGACTTCGGAGTCGTCACGTCGTCTGTTCCCGTCGGGAGAGGACTGTCGACCGTAAACATTCCTTTCCCGTCAGTAGAAGGTGTCCCTCTTCCGTGCGTCGAACCAAGGTCCGAACGGGTCTGAGGTGGGGAACACAGAGAAGTGACCCGACATGGACTAAGTATAGAAAACACCATTTTGATATTAACATTCTTTCTCACGAAAGGACTCAAGACACTCAACAAGACCACTTAATACCTTGGACTCCTCCCGGCCCCCTTGGGGGTCTAAACATCGGTCAACCAGTCTTCACGTCCTGGGACCCCTGGAGTGAGTGTCGACCACAGACTCAACCTACAGTCAGATCCCCCTTGACACTCAGGGGGTGAATTTGGACTCGTCAGACTATGGTCGAATCGAGTCCATCACTGTCCTGACTTGACGTGATATAGACGACGACAGTCTTATCGGGGTGCAGAGAAGACTTGTAGAGACCCTACTCGTCATTATGTGGGTCCTAGAGAACCGATTCAAATGGACCTTTGACGGGAAACTCGTAGGTCATGTTTAATTTAGACATTTCACGAAAGGTTAACGAAATTTAGGGGCGAATTTGAGTGTACTTTTACTCTTCACCCCCGAAGGGTGCGACCCTCCTAACTGAGACTCCGGTCTCTTTCCGCACCGACAATTGACGAATCCCCTTGGGTCTCACTCTTCACCTCGTTGGGGTTCGGTCGTCCTTCTCCTACTTTAGTCCCTCGTGTACCCAGAAGGGGAAGGTTCTCGTTACCGTTCAAGGACGACGGAGTCAATTTCTCCGTGACGTGCCGGTCGACCCTCGAGGGTAGACACCACTGTGTATCGTGGAATGTGGAGCCCCTTCCCTGTACCAGGAAAAGAGGTTGTCCGAGGAGGGATCCTGTCCTTCCTCTCTGTCGTCTTGGGGATTTTCGGTGACTCCCTTGTCCTCCGAGTACTTCCTCGGCTCTCTCGTCTTTAGAGACGTTCCGAAGAGACGGTTCAGGGAAGAGCCCCGTGGTCGGTGCTGGTCACCGAGGGGTCACCGAACGTCCCATTGCCGATCCGTCCTCCTCTTTTACGGGTTCTTTGCTCATCGCAAAACCCCTGGCGTGTCCTGTTGGAAAATCCATACCCCAGGGCCGGTCCCAGTCATAAAAGAGTCGAAGGAGTGTCTGGGTTATTTTCTGCTGGTGGACTTGATACATAAATACCTCCAACACAGTCTGTCTGGCGTCCCCGACACGGTCCGTGTCTAGATGTGCCGTCGTTAGTTGTCCCCTCTGCCCTGTGGACGGACGGATTTCGGACATCCTTAAGACACGAACGTCGTTGTCATTCGGGGATTCAGATGGGACCAGTCAGGAGTTGAGACTCAGCCCATGAATACGTGGAGGTAAAATGTGTTCCCCTTTATTCGACGGTCGAGGAACGGGTCCCGGTCTCGACTCACCCCGGTCCTACTCCGCCAGCCTGGCCCCTGACTCAAGGATACGGAGTACGAGGAGCCGTAGAGACCCAGTACCACCTAATGTCCTAAGACGGTGCAGTAGTGACGGTGGCGACATCTACAGTACCTCGAGGTCCTTATCGAAGCGGATTCGGTTCCTTGGAAAAGGAACCCTACCCGTCCTCCGTCCCAAAGGGGGATGAGCCCGTCACGAACTGGGTTGGATCTTCCGGTCTTTGATCCTTAAGTCCTTTTTCCTTCCGAATCTTTTAGTTCCTACCTATCCAATTCTGTGGACCCCACGTCGTGGGGTTTGACTCGGGACCTGACTTACCGTCGGAGTAATACCTAAACTACGTTTTCCTTTACTAAAGAAGGGTAAGAAGGTCCAGTCAAAAAAAAAGTAAAGAGTCTTGTCTTCGGGAGGAGAAGGGACGGAGTCTCGAAGGGGTCCTGGTGGGTGTGAGAAAGGTGCCGACGGCCCGGTCGCACCGAGTCTGAGACAGACTTGGACAGTTGAACCGGAGGGATGAACCTCCGGAGGAGGAGCGACACCGGAGCCAGACGTGGGAAGTGACGTCCGTTCGCACCGACCACACAGGCACCGGTCACGTAGGACGGGGCCAGGGTTAAACCGATTCTGACTGACGGCCCGGAGGTGGGACTGGACACCGGGGCCCCGGGGCCCCGCCCCGAGTGGTCGGACTTCCCCTGGGTGGTGGGGAGTCTCGTCTCGGGGTCCGTTACGACAGGCCGTGACCGTCGTCCTTTCCTCGGAGGTGCGCAACCGGGGTCCCGGGACTCTGTCTCGAAGTGGTTCCTCGGGGAGTGGGTGGCGACGGGACACAGTACAGGTCTTCACCCCGCCCAGTTCCCCGGGGGCGCAGGTGTGAGGAGAGGGGGCTTCCCGTCTCCGAAGAAGGACTGGAGTGTGGGGTGGAAGTTGTTGACGGGGTACACCTTCCACGACCTTGGACCTATGCCTCTCGGGTGGATGGCCCAGTGAGAGTCCGAGTGGTGTTTCTCGTCGCCCGTCGACCTCGGTAGTGGACCGACCCGTGACGGCGACCTCGACGCCGGTGCCCCTCCGGGGTCCCCCGTCGCGTAGGTTCGTCGAGTCGGTCCCGACCCACCCCCTCCCCTTCCTCCGGAGGGGACTCCGGGGGGGGTGGCTCCGGGGGGTAGGAAGACGCCGGGGGACATAGGATACCCTCCCGGTAGGACGGGTGTGTCGAGACAAGAGTTCCAGTGTGACGGGGTGACGGGATTTCCGTCGAGAGTCTATGGTGGTCTCGATGCGTCTCGAGAAAAGTCCTCGTTTCTAAGTCGAGAAGACCATCCTAAAATAATTCTTATTCGTTCGTTTAGTAATGACTCGAAAAAGGAGAGACGAGTGTCGAGTCGTTACAAGAGTATTAGAAGACCGCCAAATCCGGGTGTCCTAATTCGTCCCTCTACGTAAAAAGGAGAAAGTGGGTTTACTCCCACTCTTTTAAGTAGGACTCGTGAATGATCCTTCGAGGTCTTTCTTCCTTACCTTTACAAGAATGACTTTAAGATGAGTCGTGGTCTGGTCTTTAAGAATCAAAAGGAGTAATTAGGAGTAGCCCTAGGTTATTCGACCAAGAATGGAGGTTCCAGTACACCGACCCTTCGTCACCTCGACTGCATATTTGGGTCCATACTGCGGATGCTGGAGTGGAGCACGTCCTGCAACACGACCAAATACCTTTCCAGACCGGTCGTCGTCTTGTCCTCCAGTGTTTTCCCGTTCCCAAGACCCCACCCCCCACGCCGAACCATCAGTCCTTCCGGTGTTCACCACCCCTCGTCGGGTTGCCCTTCACCTCTCCTCTTGTCCATAAGACGACGAAACCTCCTCTTGTCCATAAAGTCCGTCTCCCTTGTCACACTCGCGACTCCGTCCCTCTGTTCTTCGAACACACTCCGCTACCCTACCCTCCGTTGTTCGATTAATGTCACCTCCTCCCCGTCATCGGACCGGTCCTCGGTCCCCCTGTGTGACCTCGGGAGGTCCAGGTGCAGACTGGGACCAGAGTCCCCTTTGCCCCGGGTTGGTCCACACACTCCTTATCTATTTGTGACAAGTTCCTTCGAGACATACCCGTGGCCCAACTGAATTTGGGTTTAGTCTTCGTTCGGGTCACCCGGTCCCGATCTACCGGTCCGGACACCGGTGTGGCGCCCCGTGTTAAGGGAGGGTCCCTACCGTCCTCGAAGGTTTCCCAGAATGCGGAGATCTCTCCGTCACCCTTTCCACACCGTCTAACATTACAGGTACTACCGAGTGTTTTATGCGGGGTCGGGTGCACGAGAGGAAGGTCACGCAGCGACAGTGGGAGAGGCCCCCCTTTAAACGCCCACACGCTGAGGTTTCCGTTCCAATCTTTTCCGTCGTGTCGAAGACAGGCCTCTCGAGGTCGAGGGAGTGTGAGACCTTCGATCGGGAGGTTGCGTCAGCGGTACGACTCTCCTACGACTTCCGTCGGATGTGTGCCCTCCTGGTGTACCTCTGTGGGTATACCGTTCTTTGCCTCTGGGGGTCGGTCGTCTGGACACTCACCCCCTCGGAAGTCTACGGAACTCGGGTCGGAACCTCGGTAATTTCACCCAGTCTCTGTGGGAAAGGGACGATCCTGGACGGGTTTGATATCTAAGGGCTCGTTTCTTATATCGGAGTAACAGAACTCGGTGATTTAAAACCTCACCAACGGTCCTCTTTATAGTTGTTGGAATCTATACGTCTCCTATGGTGAGATTACCGTCTTTCACTTCTCCTTGATTTCTCTGAGAACTATTCCCACTTTCTCCTCTCACTTTTTCGACCGAACTTTGAGTTGTAAGTTTTTGATTCTAGTACCGTAGGCCAGGGTAGTTAAGTACAGTTTATCTTCCACTATTTTACCTTAGTCACTATCTAAAATAAAAGAACCCGAGGTTTTAGTGACGTCTACCACTGACGTCGGTACTTTAATTCTGTGAACTAGGAACTTTCCTTTCGATACTGTTCGGATTTGTAGCATAATTTTTGGTCTCATAGTGAAACGGCTGGTTGCAGGTATGTCAGTTACGATAGTTTCGATATCGGTCGTCGTAAGTGGACCTGGAGTGGGTGCCCCGGTGAATGAGGGTGTCGGAGGGTACTAGGAGTGAGGGATAGAGTCACGTCCGGGGTCCTTTTACCTATAAACATGGAAGTCCACCGAAGATCCATCGTTGTCTCCTACACTCCGTAGAGATGAGCGAGTTTGTGGGCGGCCCCCGAGTGAGACACGATCCGGGTCCGATCCGTGTCTTAGGTGTCACCTTTCGTTTACTGGGAAACGGGACGTCGTCGTCGGACCGATTCGACTGCCTCAGTCTGAGTCCACGTTTGTGGATTCCACGTTCCGTTGAACTCTGTCCCGATGACTCTCCGGTTCTTTTCCGTTCCAGTGAGAGAGGACCCCTTGACGTCTCCACAGGACATACTTTAACATTGTTTGGATCTGTCGTATAATTTTTCGTCTCTATAATGAAACGGTTGTTACCAGGTATACCAGTTTCATACCAAAAAGGTCATCAGTATATGTCTACACCGTCAACCTGGTATTTCTTCTGACTCACGGTTGTTTAACTATGCAAGTTTGACACCACGACCTCTTCTGAGAACTCTCAGGGAACTTGACGTTCCTCTAGGTTGGGCAGTTAAGATTTCCTTTAGTTGTGACTTATAAGTAACCTTCCTGATTACAACTTCGACTTCGAAATTATGAAACCGGCGGACTACACTTCTCGGTTGAGTCACCTTTTCTGGGACTACGACCCTTTCTGACTTCCGTTTTCTTCTTCCCCCGTCGTCTCCTACTCTACCAATCTGTCGTAGTGACTGAGTTACTTGTACTTACAGTCGTTTGCGGTCCTCTATCCCTTCCTGGCCCTTCGGACCACACGATGTCAGGTACCCCAGCGATTCTCAGTCTGTGCTGACTCGTTGACTTGTTGTTGGACGTCCTCCACCGTAACCCGACCCAGAACTGCCCACCTCTGCTGTGTAGTCCCCCCACTGTAAGGGTCCCCTCACTGGTCTGCCCAGACCACTGTACTCCGATTCCGCAGGAGACGTGTGTCGGCAGGGAATGGGTGTAGAGTGGTGACGATGGTGGACTTCGGTCTCTGAGGGTCCTCAGACCCCAGTCACGGGTACTCTCAAGGCCCGTGCCGACCATGGGTCCAGTGTCCGACTGTGGACTCATCCAACACTCGGGGGTCTGGGGTCACGTTGTAAAGGGAGGTACTTCCTGAGGAGAGACGGGACAGTAGAGATGTCGCCCATACCCATCTCCATCTCTCTATAGGTACTCCCGGTCTTTACCCCGTTTTGCACTCTGTCTCGAGTTCTTTAGTCGACCTCTGAACTACCTCCCAGACGGTTCCGGACCGTCGTGCACGGGGTGGACTTCTCAGAGGGGGAGCGACTCGGTGTGAGCTTGGAACGGGGTGTTAGACGAGACACCGTACGAACACAAATGGCGGGTGTGGTCACGTCCCCACGGTGACTTACCAACCACACAGGGTAGACCAGGAGGAACCCCAGTCTCCCGACCCGGGTCTCACCCTCCATCCTTTCGTCCCGAGTGACGGTAGAGGTCCGACGACACCGTCCGACGGGAGGAAAATCTGTCTCCCCTTTCCCAGAGACGTCGGAACCGGGTCTCTGGGATAGTCGGTTGGGTCCAGCGTCTTTACAGGTGTCGACAGTGTGCCCGACAGTGAGTCCCGATTTTTCCGTTTAGACGAAGGAGTTCCGAGTCCGGTTCGTTGGGGAAGGGATCCTACCCGGGTCGACTGAGTCTAGAGGATAGTCGAGTCAAAGATCTTGTGTTTACCCTCTACGACCCTTCCCGACGGGTGGTTCCCCAGGTCAGGAGCAGGACTACGACCCTTCCACCGGTCCGGGAGGGACAAATCACAGGGACGAGACGTCCCAGACCCTTCTCCCGAGGTGGTAAGGGGACGTGTGGGACAGGTGCTTCAGGGGGTAATGACGGACTGGTACCCGATGTGTCGGGGGTCCGGGACGCCACTGTTCTTCCTGTCGACCTCTGTGTTCGAAGTAGACAACCTAAGAACAAAGGAAAACAAGACAAAAGTGTTGGTCTTTTGGGTCGGGGTGGGAGGACGTTCCACCTGTTCGTACCCCCGGGTCCCCGGTCCGAGGGTGACGTGTGCGGGACGGCGGAACACGACTCTTTGCGACGACGTCTTATCCCGAGACGGTCGAGGATGGACTCGGGACTCCCCGGGCGACCGAGTGGCATCCGACTTACTCCTTTGTGCACTTTGAAAGTAAAGTTTGGTTGTGGGTTTCCTGAGTTTGACATTAATTCTTCATACGTTTCGAGAAGTAACCTGTGAAATTAATTCACACAATTAAGGGAGACGGTCTCCTACGAGTCAGTGGACCCGGAGTGACCCCCTAGGTCCCTTCTGTCTTGTCTCCTCCCTCCTCCCCCCTTATTCGGTTTTTTCCCCAGCGTCCTGTCACCGCCCGACGAGACCGGGTCCGGGAAGGAGGACGAGGTCAATCCTCGGACCGGGTAGGGACTACGAGAACGAAGGGGTGACAGGAGGTGGACAGGGGTAGACGAGACAGACTCGGATCCTGTGGTCCTTTCAGACAGGACCCAGTCCCCGTCATCCCACAGTAAGTGAGACAGGGGGAGTGGTTACATATAGAGTCGAAACGGTGAATGCCTCGATTCTCCAGTAATAAGGTTACTCCAGTCCGATCCACCAGAAATTCTCGACGAAGGTGAAACTCCGCTCACTGTTACGAATGGTTCGGACTTTAGGTCGACCTATTTTCCTAGTTCCCTCCCAGAGTAAAGGACGATCCTCGCCTCAGGGAGACTGGGAACCAAGAATGATTGAAAGTTTGTAAAGTACGGGTGAAGGTGGACGTAGTTGGACCTCGGGACTCTCGTGTTCTTCCCAGACACGAGGTAACAGGTGAGACCACCTTCTTGTCTCCTAACTCCCCGGGTCTCTCCCACGTGACCCGACCCTCGACACGTGTCCTCACGAACGTGAGTAGACGTAATTGGGAGAGGACAAAGAGGGGTGTTTTCCTAGTAACCACTTAAAACTTCGATAGTGACAAATTTTATTATAGTCCTATATTATCGATGGATAGTTATTGTTATCACTCATCGACGGGTTATAGAAACTTACGGGGATGATGTGACCCCTCCAGATTGTGGTAGGAGGGGTCGTGTCGTGGGAGAGAACGTCGAGACAACCTCCGTAGACTGAATCCGAAGAGGGTGATCTATTAGTGCACTCTGAGTGGTCTTTACTTAGATCACTCCACACCCTACAGGGACCTAAGACGTGCGTCCCCACCGGTACTGCACCCAAAATCGTAGTCAGAAACGGTCAAGAGTCGTGTCCCCGACAGAGAGGGGGACCTGGTCAGGACCATGCTGAGTCCGAGGTTCGGACCAGGAGACTCGGAGGGTCTCTGAGACTCGAGGGATCAATAACGAGACTATGTGACTGACAGACGGACTTAGTGGACCTCTCACTCTTGTCCAAAAAGAATAAACGTTGATTCTGGAAACTCTCACTGTATTCTGTTTTCCGTTTATTCGGTTTTTCTCTTCCGACCTCGTTTTTTTCAAACAAGTGTCTGTATGTAGAATTTTATATAATGAGTTAGTAATTTCAGTCTGATTCTATAACGGGTTCTGAGGACTGTCAGTTTTTTCAGTTCGTTTTTTTACACTTGTACTGGTTGACATGTTAAGTGTCATAAGTATTCTATGTTGGTTTGATCGAGAATTATTACCCAAAAGTTATTCTCGACTTATCGTCTTTCAAGAACGTTTCTCAGACCTCATGTCTTTAGTACGTCGATTAAATGTACAAATGTATTAATTAACATTTTGTGACGTTTACTTTTAGTTCCTACGATTGGTCTGGTCCGTTGTGGTGACGGGTTCGGTCACAAGAGTGAGTTTCCGGATCTGGTCACAGGGGATGTTTATTTACTAATTTACTTTTCGGTTTCCGGTTTCCTACAAGGGAAGGTCGGTTGTAGCACATTATTCCTAGTCTAAAGTGACCTTTGTTGGTTTTATGTCTGTTTTGTATTATTCTGTTGTGTCCTGTAGTCCGTTATTTCCAGTTATTTGGGACTCCCTATACTTTGTTTACTCCACTCGGGGGATTAACGAAGTCTAACAACGAAACTCTTTTAAGGTCCGGTACCCTGTCTCTCACCCCTCTGTCTCGATTCTCAGGTCTCTTTTGTTCCGTCGACTTCAAGTGTTCTCTTCCTCCTCCATGCAGACGTTTCACTGAGGGAATCAGAAGTCGATTCCTAACGAGTAATTTCTACATGGTTTTTGTGACGAGTTCTGAACCCTTTCTAGGTGGGTTTACCTAATTTTTCCTTTGTGACGGACCGTAGGTGTGTCTGGACCCTATCACGAACGAGGATAGTCGGTCCCACTTTTCTCAGGAGTAAGTACTCTGTAACCCCGTTCTTGAGACTTCCCGACACACGGAGTTGTCACCCTCCATTAATCGGGGTCTGACTCGTGGTGAGATCAGGGTCAATTGTTTAGGATTCTTATAGATATCTTTATGTTTTTGACATGTTATGTGTTGTACTGTTCTAAGTGTTACAGATCGTAGGTTATTTTTTAATGATCCGTACTTTTCTTCGTTATCTAGGAATGAATTGTTCCTCCCCTTTTTTAGTTAACTTTGACTGTGTTTACAATCTTAATCTTTTGTTAATAAATTCTTTTGTTAATAATACTGACGTAAAGTATACAAGTTTTTCAATTTGTCTAAAGGGAACACCAGGTCACCAATTCTAGGTGGAACGTTAGTCCTGTGTGTCCAAGCTAGGGACCATCCCCTTGATTCTAGAGTGCACGGTGTCCCGTTAATTCGAGTATACGGTGTTGATGATCCGGATGTACGGTGTTGATCTCTCGGACACGTGGAGTCACTTTCTAGGGCACTACGTTACTTGTGGGGTGTACGACGTTGAATCTGGGTTGTGTCGGTTTATTCATAAGAAAATTTTTCAATTTGTCTCTATAAATTTTTCTGTGTTGAGTAGGAGGATCTCATTTTTGATATTACACCCTCTACTTTTTATACAATCTAACCTAAGTCAAGTCAAGTAACGAGTCGGTACAGGTTAAGAAACGCTGGGGTAATTAGCGTCGTACGGTCCGGAGGGAACAGGTAGTGGTTGAGGACCTCAAGTAGGTTTGGGTGCAGGGAGTTCAGCCACTACGGTAGGTCGATATAGTAGGGGACAGTAGGGGAAAGGAGGACGGGGGTTAGGGAGGGTCGTAGTCTCAGATAAGGTTACTCAGTTGAGAAACGTGCTCCACCGGTTTCATGACCTCGAAGTCGAAATCATAGTAAGGAAGGTTTCTTGTGGGTCCCGACTAGAAGAAATCTTACCTGACCAACCTAGAGGAACGTCAGGTTCCCTGAGAGTCCTCAGAAGAGGTTGTGGTGTCAAGTCTTCGTAGTTAAGAAACCGCGAGTCGAAAGAAGTGTCAGGTTAAGAGTGTCGGTATGTACTGGTGACCTTTTTGGTATCGGAACTGATCTGTCTGGAAACAACCGTTTCATTACAGAGACGAAAAGTTATACGATAGATCCAACCAGTATTGAAAAGAAGGTTCCTCATTCGTAGAAAATTAAAGTACCAACGTCAGTGGTAGACGTCACTAAAACCTCGGGGGTTTTTATTTCAGTCGGTGACAAAGGTGACAAAGGGGTAGTCTAATTAGGGTCTAATTGATGTCTTCTAATTACTTGAACTTCTGTATAATTATAGATTTTATTTTACGTCTCATTTTTCTTTTCTTTATTAATAACCTCATAGTCACTCGATACCCTACTGTAGTTCATCTGATTGTATGTACATTGACCTCAGGAACTTTCTAAACTTCTTTCAAAATGACTTTTATGAGACTTAAACTCTCTTTTATATTTCGGTATCTAGGTTTTTCAAGTTGTTGGGGGTTCGTTTCCTTTGTTTTCTTTGGTTTGTTTCAATGTAGTATTAGTTTGACATGGTTTAGTCACTATGTCTCTTTTTAGTATTCTCGGTCCCTTTTTATTGTGTAATATATCTCTCTTTATTTATATTCCTTCTGTCGTTGAAAAGGAGTCTTTGTTACGTTCGTTCTTCTGTTACCTCGTTATGGACATTTCACGACTTTCTTTTTACATAATTAGATCTTAAGACATTGAAATTCTGTATATGTTCGATTGTAGAAAGTTTTTGTTCTTACTTTATTTTTTGAAAAAGTTTATAAGTTTTCGACTATCTTAATTAGTGGTCTTCTGAGAGTATTGTTCCTTACAATGTCCACCAGAAGGTCCTTTTTCACTTTACTGTGGTTTATCGTTACACCTAGGTGTATTCCCTTATCACTTGTGTCCTTTACCAGTGATGTACCGATTTATACATCTTAAAGAAAGTATAGGAAATTTAGAGAAATTCTCTGTGGACTGACAAATTTGTCTTTATTCTTTGTTTCAGTAACCTAGTGTCTGGATTCTCTTGTGTCTTCTTTTTAGAAACAATGGAACAGTCTTCGGTACGTTTGTTCTTCTTTTACTTCACTACGTAAACTTCCTGACTTTCTTTTTATGACAGTAGTGTCTTAAGATATGGGTCGTTTTTAGAAAGTTTTTGGCTTCACTTTATTTTTTCAGTCCATGGGTCTGATAAAGATCGATCGTCTGGATGTTGTGTTCTTTCCTTCAAGGCCCTTGTCCTCGTCGCCCTGTCGCTGTGTAAGTGTGTGGTGTGTTCCAGTCATGTGAGTGGCTGTCAGGGCCTAAAAGTCTCCAATTTCGCAGACGGAGGCTACACCCTCTGGGTCCAAGTTAGGGACCCAGCCCTTCTAGGGGACCTCTTCCTTTACCACTGGGTGAGGTCATAAGAACGGACCTCTTAGGGTACCTGCCTCTTCGGACCATCCGATGTCAGGTGCCCCAGCGTTTCTCAGCCTGTGCTGACTCACTGAAGTGAAAGAAAGTGAAAGACGGTGACACACCAGAACTCAATCAGTTCTGAGTCCTGAGAGACTCCGAGTCTCAGGATTAGACAGGTTACCCCCTTCTTTACGGATGGAGTGCCTGCACGGTACTTATGGCACCCTCCGCATTTTTCAATAGTAACGCATTTTTCAATAGTAAGACCCATTTTCCGTATACCTTTCAGAAGTCTTATAAGGATGTCGAGAGATATTCGGATTTGAGTAAAAACCGTATTAAAATTTATTTTAAAATAAATTTTATTTTAAAATTATTTGTCAATTTCCTTTTTTATTTATTCTACTAAAAAATTTTGATACGTATGTATATGTATATCACGTATTGGGATATAGGTACAGAGAGTCTAAGACTTGTATAAGTCCTTTACCGAACAAGACTAATTTGTAAGACCAGTTGTACTTTTAAAGGATTCCTTGATCTTATATTGACATGAACCGTAGTTGTCAGAAGTGTCTCTTGGTCCTCGATCGACCCACCCTTAACGACACTGGGGAAGATTGGTGTCTGGTCTCCCCCCTCGTTCGGAACTGTCCGGTCGAACCACCCGTCTTGGGCCGTCTTGGTGTGTCCGTGTACGAGTGGTTCTACATTATGTGTGTGTGTGTGTGTGTGTGTGTGTGTGTGTGTGTGAGTGTGAGTGTGAGTGTGAGTTGGGTCGTCCGTGGTCTTCGGGACCACACACTCCTTCGAGAGATCAGGAGGACTACAGAATCGACACTTTGATCCTTTAGTAGTCCTAAAGAGTTTTTGATAAACTCTAGACTCGTGTGTCACTAGTCGGGTGGGTGACAGACCTGGGAGAGACGGAGTCTCTTGGTAGAGTTTGTGAGAACAGTCGAAGTTTTCCACAACTTAGAGGGGGGTGGAACAGGGGTTTCGTGGTCGTGGTCACTCGAAACTCTCAGTCGATGGGAAGTAGGGGTCGATCTTATCCTCGGGACGGGTGTCGTGTGTGTCAATGGGGGACCGGACCGAAGGGACCTGTCGGTCTGGGACCCACCCGTCTTACACGAGGTAAGGTTAGTCGAACTCCGAGTCGGGTTGAAGTGTGTTTGGGATGTGACCGGTATCACAGTGTACAGACTCTCGACGTACCCACGATACCTCTTAAGTAGGTGTCACTCCTATACGTGTAAACTCTCGTCCTTCTTCGTGTGTGACTTAAGGGTGGTGGTCGACTAGAAGACTGTTCCGACTACAATTACGTTAAACCATCAAATAAATTGACTCTTCTTGTGAACCGGGTAGGTGTCGTGCCTCCAAACGTTTCATTATATACTTGTATGAGTGTAAATGTGAAAAGAAGGAGTCCGTTTAACAACCACCGTAACGACGATTTTCGAAGTAAGATCCCTCTCCTCTCGCCCCATCACTGTCTCACCGATCTGTCTCACGTCTCTCGGTACCGAAAACAAAGGGTCCAATAGTCGACTCCAGGTCAGTCTCCCCGGAACACTGTTACCTGGGCGTCGGAGGTACGTACCTCCGGACCAGTACTCTGGTTCGAGGGAACCCGTCCATCTTCCACCGGAGTTCTAGTGTCCGACGACCTCTGTCCCGTACGAAGACTCCTTGGGACCCGACCGACTAGTCCTCACGACTGAGGTTCCGAAGGGGAACGTGTCCCCAACGAGGGTCGCGAACACACCCGGGTTGTGGGGAGGGACAGGGACGTGTGGGAGTGTGTCAGACGAGTACGACTCGTGGAACGACGAAACGGTGTCTTCTTTGTCCGTTTTAGGGTCCGGTGACGTGCAAGTCCTCCGACCACTCCCTTCTCACCTGTACCTCTGGAGGGGTGAGGTAGTTGTCTTTCTTCTAGGGAGGACGGAAGTCCTACCCGAGTTCCCGTGGACGAGTCCGAAGTGTGTCCCTCATCCCTACCTGGACGTCCACTTTAAATCTCTGTTCCTGGTTACAAAGACCCCACCTTCTACGTAAGATATAGAGACACAGGGATCCGGGCTGTTACTCGTGTCGTTGTGAGTCGTCCGTTCCTTCTAAGACAGAGATCGGGACACCTGGTCTTTACTGATAACCGGTCCATGACCCCACGAACGTCCCGGTCCGAACCCTTTGTTCCTTGACCCACCGATAGGTCCAGAGGAGGACCTGAACCTACGGACCCATGGTCTTTTTTACATCGGACGGAGTGGACAGAGGTAGGGTGTTCGAGGTTTCGTCGTGGTGTCTCTCACCCTCGGTAACTCTGGAAACCTTAATATGAACTGGCTCGGAGAGTGGCTCGGTTCCTCTACACTCCAGTCTCTTCTCCGCGGTGAACGGGTCCCAGCGTGTCGTGTTCCCAGTGTCACTCTATCATAGAGAGGACCACGCGTCGGGTCCCGAGGTGGAGTCTCCAAACAGACTCGGGTAGTCCGACTGGCTTCACACGGGTCCAGTCCTTCCACGACGGAGAACTTCGGGGCCCTCTTTGTGTTCCCTCCTCGTCATCTCTAATTTGACGTCCTTCCGGGACTTCGGACCGAAGGTCTTCTTACTGTCTAGTCTCACCGGGCTCTTGTGGTTTAGTGTCGTTCTTCCGTGGATCTCTAGTGGGCTAGGCCAGGAAGTGTATTGTCCTTTTTAGTCTTTGGGTCCCTCGTCCTCCCAAACCAGTTGCAACGTGCTTCCTTCTCGTCATCGTCTCGTTCTTGGTCCCAGGTTTAGAACCCGATGGGGTTACGGACGAAACCCCCCGAGGTCGGTCGACGAATCGGTCCCCGTCCAGTGTCGGGGAGGACCTTCGAGGTTGAGGATCAGACGTTTTCCTCTCGTAGAGATTCCACACGGGAAGGACGTTTGTAAAAGTGGGGTAGACATGATCAATAGACAACGACACATTTTTTGGGTGCTTCACCTAGTTTTGTTATATATAAATAATATAGTGTGAGAGGACCCCGTCCTCAGACCCGTGTCGAAAGGACCTAGGAGACCAACCTCAGAGTGTTCCAATGTTAGTGTCATAACTGACCCGATGTAAAGAAAGACCTCGAGCCCACGAGAAGTTCTGAGGGTAGACACCACCAACTGTCTTAAGTCAAGGAGCACCGACCTCCTGACTCAGAGGTAAACACCCCCTCGAGGCCGGCCCCAGACGAAAAGGAGATCTCCTTTGTGGGTGTCAAGGAACGGCATCCTGGGGAGTGATGGGAGAGGGGTGTACCTTCGAGTGAGGAAGTTCCGGTCGTCTCCTCAGAAAGTCTCGATGTTAGTACCCTCACTGTCGACAGTAGGGACGGTATGATATAACCGATCTTCGTTCACAACCCAAGGTAGACTAAGTTCCCTGATGTGTTCAAACTGAGTACATCCCAGCGGAATCTAGGAATAGACGGTTTGGTAGAGTGTAAGGACTTCTGCGGGGGAGAGGAGAACTGAATCGGAGGCGGAGGAGAGGACGTCGCCACAGTCACCGACCCGTGGACGTTGTCTTAGAGTGTCCAGAGAGACAATCTCCGACACTGATGTAGTGGTATTAAAGGGTGTCGTGACGGTCGGGAGGCCGACTCCGCCTGTATGTTCGTCTGTGACGGCAGACCCGATCTGGAGACCAAATCTACCGGGAAATCGACGTGTTATCTCCTTCCTCGGTTCGACAAGACCGGGTCGGAGACCTCAAGACGGGAGAAGACTGCGTCCACCCTCTGTTGTCCCACCCACCCGATCGACCCGTGGAAGGGTCGGGACGTACAGTGTGAGACTGCACCCGTCGTCGGACGTCACGAGGCCGACCTACACCCCCTCACTACCTAATCTTAGTCCCCTCTCAAAGGCCTACGACCACGACGTTCATCCTAGACAATTATAGGGTTTTATTCGTCGACTAGACTCTCACCGAAAAGATAAAGGGGTTTTTCTTTGGGAAGAGTCTTTGCGAGAATTGTGTTTCTTGTCTTGGTTTGTTAGAGGACTTAGGTTACGGACTGGGGTGAACGTCGGCGGGTCAGACCCTTGGCGTCACAGGATCACCCCTTCTCTGAACACCTCCATGGTCATACAAGTTCCTTCGGACCTCAGCGTCGTGACCACGTCACTCGACGGTTTACGAAGGGAGCAGGGGGCCCTGTTCCACTCTCGGGAAGAGAGGTGGGGACGAGACGGACCACTCCCCAGTAGTCGGAGGAGTGTCGTCACCCAGGGCTGGAGGATGGAGTAGGAGGTGGACTTATGTCTTAACCAGGGTAGTAAGGACACGGGTTGTCCTTAGTCACAGAGGTGCCCTGGGAAATCAAGAGAAACCAGTTCTGTAGCCCCACCTGTCGTGGTGACGGATCTCGGATGTGGTCGGCTCGAAGGGGTTCCGACGTCGCACTCCGCCGGTCTTCGGGGCACTGCCACCACGAGGCCGTAGACACAGACCAGCCCCCGGAGGGGAGTCTCGGAGGTACCGGAAGAGAAAGACCGTGGGGACTACGAGGGTAAAAGGAGGGGACGGAGGTGGGGAGTGACCTACTCCTTTATGTGTTCTTTGCGCACAAGACTTATTAAGCAAACTAAGAGAGGTAGACACACTACAGACAAGGGGTGAGTGGTTGCACCAGTCGTGTCTTGTAAAAGAGATGGAGAGAGAGGTAACGGGGGAGGGGGTCTCCCTGGACAGGGGACACACCTCCAGTGTGAACGTCAAGACGTCAGGGTTCGGTCCCCACACAGAGGACCAGGGTGGAGGTGGGACCCCTCCTCCCGTTTCCCCAACGCCTCGTCCCAAAACGGGTCCAGTTTCGATCCGACTCGACGAACGACGGTTGAAGGTCCAACAAAAAAAGACCCGGTCGTTGGACCCGTCCCCACTGTGGCGACCACTCGTGGTCAACTCCCGTGTCCATAGGGATAAGTGAGACTGGAGTGTCTACCACTTACACCGGGACGGGTGACTTTGCACGTCACTGGTGACGACGACGACGACGATTCAGCGAAGTCAGCACAGACTGAGACACGCTGGGGTATTTACCGTCGGGTGGTCCGAGGGGGCAGGGACCCTAAAAGGTCCGTTCTTGTGACCTCACCCAACGGTAATGGAAGAGGTTACGTACTTTGACTTTTCAGTTTCACTTCAGAGAGTCAGCACAGGCTGAGAATCGCTGGAGTACCTGACGTCGGAGGGTCCGAGGAGGCGGACACCCTAAAAGGTCCGTTCTCATGACCTCACTCAACGGTAACGGAAGAGGTTACGTACTTTCACTTTTCACTTTCACTTCAGCGAGTCAGCACAGGTTGAGAATCGCTGAGCTACTTGACTTCGGATGGTCCGAGGAGACAGGTACCCTAAAAGGTCCGTTTTCTCATGACCTCACCCCACGGTAACGGAAGAGACCATCACTGGTGACTACTGAAGGTTAATCCTATAAGAGGGCTGTGTCGATGTAACTGTTTCCTTATGGGTCCACCCCGAGTTATTGGAGGTCCCGGTCTTCTGTCCTCCCCGTCCCTCGGCTCCAATAGTCCCGAAATCTCCCACCGTAAAGTCCGGAACTCTTGTCTGATACTCTGGTACTGGACCGGGTACCCACCCCCGACCCAAGTCCTACCGTCCTGGAAAGGAGGTGTGACCGAGGGACCGAGGGTGGAAACGAAAAACACATCGGGTGAGTTCTGGGTCAAAGACAACGGGTCCACCCCTCCCTCCGAGAAGAGGTGTGTCCGGAGGGAGGTCAGGAGTCCCTAGGGACTCGAACGACCCCTCGACCTTCGGTGTCTCTTCTTGTTCCCCTTAGGTACCTTCTTTCGTTTTCTCCCTCAGTCCACAGACGACCTACCCTTCGGGTCGTTCCCTCCGTCATTGTCCTCCGATGTTCTCCCGACCCCGTACGTGTGTGGGTCGTCGTCGAAGAGTGGTCCACCACTTAGGACGGGACTCGTCCTACCCTTCTCGGACCTTCCCGTCGGTCGTCAGGTCCCCATGGGTCCCCTACATCCCCGGCTTCCTAACTCCTCGAATTCCGTCGATCAAACCCATGTAGACTCCTGTCACACGAGAACGTCTCTTCCTGTTTTGGGGGAGGAGGGGTAGGGAAGTAACAATGGTTCAGGAGTGAGTTGTCTGTTTGTTACTTCTTTTATATGCAGGGGTCGTCTCGACTTGAACTCCGGACCTTCTTTCGAGTTTGACTGTGGACAGTGTTCGGGAAGAGGTTTAAGGTAGGAGACTTACAAGGGTCACCGGACCAAGTCCTGTGGACGAACGTTGGTCTAGTAACAGAAAATTGGATGTCTGTGTGGGAAGGAACCAACTTCGGGGGGTCACGCAAGACCGATGGACACCCTTTCCGAGTCTGGGGCCGTACACCGGACTGGGACGAAGGGGTCCGTCTTGAGGAGGGTGGTGCAAGGGGGTTGGTGTGGTCTCGGGTCGGTGCACTTCATGTGGGTTAAGGGACCTTCTGGGTGCGGGTAGTGTCCGGAACCGGAACCGTCTCGGCCCGGGAGAGTACTACTCGGTTCTCCGAGTACTACGGAGGAGAGTGGACGGTCACTCAAGGACGAGTGACATATGGTGGAGAAGGTCCTTCGGAAGGGACTCAGGGGACGCCTGGTGTGGGTGTCCGAACGAACACATGAATTATAAGGGTAGTTGTGACCGACTCCGAATGCTGGGTGAATGGAACCCAGTTCGTGATAAGGTGAGTGTCCTGTCTTGGAGACCGGACGTCAGGGGCCCGGTACAGGAATCCCTTCCTGTCATCGTCATTTCAACTCCATGAATCGGACACTTGTTGACACCCCGGTCCTCCAAGTCCCACTCAAACGGACCGAAGGACGGTCCGACCTTTCGTCCCTTTTGTGATGGAACCCCATAAGTCCCGGGAACCCCAGGAAGGCTCGAACCGCCATCGTCGAACAGCCGGAGCGTGCGACAACGGAGGCGGAGAGTCCCGGAGTGAAGGGGGGGAGATATTTTACCCCACCCGTTGAGATGGACAGTCTAGTCCCTACACACACTCTCTCTCAGATAGTCACTGAGAGGTTCGGAACTTAGGAATGAAGAGAGGGCGAGTGTGTAGACGTTCCCCCCTAGTGGTAATGATAAGTAATTGTTTTACTGGAGGAGACCTCGTAATTCGTAACAGTACATGACTACGTCAGTCATGTAGTACTTTCAGTACTTCTGGGATGACAGAACCCCTCCTTTTACTCGTGTCCCCCAGGACAAGGTAGGCTTGTGGGTCTGTCTTTCCCGGTCCGACCCCACCTTCGGGGGTCGAACTTTCCTGTCGCGACCACTACCCCGACCTCATCCTCGGTCCTGACCCAGTTATTCGGACTGACCAGACACCACCTGTGACGTATGGGGAAAACCGAGACCCGGAAAGGTTCGGTAGGGACGAATGGTGAACGGGTGGACGGACATCTTCCTTCACAGGACCTCATCCGCATGGACCCTCGACAGGAGTAGTACCCAGGAGACATACCTTATTTACGGAGGGCCGTCCTTCCCGTTCTGTCGAGGTAGGGACAACGGACCGTTGGACTCGGTTTGTGTAGTAGTCGTCCCTACTTGGTGTCGTCGGACTCCCGCGTCGTCCCTCCCGACCCGGGACCACCCACCCGGATCTCACGGCCGGTTCTCTTCTCCACCGTCTGGCCTCACCTGGGAGGTGACCTCGGGTCCCGTCGACGTGCCCTCTGTCAACCGTCTCCGGGACTAGGGTACAGAAGTAGGAACGTCGGGGAGATTGGACACGACACAGGTCTGACCCTCACAATGACCGAACCGTAGGATGAGATTCGACCACGACTTATTTCTTGGTCAAGGAACGATCTCTCCGGACCTCTTCCGTTACCGTGGGGTGAGGTCATGAGAACGGACCTTTTAGGGTACCCGTCTCTTCGGACCACCCGACGTCAGGTACCCCAGCGCTTCTCAGTCTCTACTGACTCGCTGAAGTGAAGAGAAAAGTGAAAGTACGTGACCTCTTCCTTTACCGTTGGGTGAGGTCAAAGAACGGACCTCTTAGGGTCCCTGCCCCCTCAGACCACCCGACGGTAGATACCCCGACGTGTCTCAGCCTGTGCTGACTTCGCTGAATCGTCGTCATCTCAAGGTAACCGGGGTCACTAGTGGTCCAGAAGATCGGAGGTCCCCCTATAACGTTTTCGGTCTCTACCCGACCCCGATTAGGTTGGTGTACCGGTCGACTACCGTCCGTGACCTGTCTTAGTCCCAGAGGTCCCGGGACCATAGAGGTCCGGATATTCCCTCCTCCTTCGGTCTCCTTCTCAATGGGGGTCTCGACCACCCTTGGTCGAAGAGTCTCACTGACCAAGAAGGGAGGACACATTAATCAAGAGTCGATCTTGAACCCCTTATAAAAAGGAGGTCCCGTCATTCCGACTGAATCTCCTGAAATCACTGTGGTAGGGATAGTCGAGGGAAATTTGTTAGGGTCTATTCGTCGAGTGTGACGTACTCTTGTCTCCCGGACGATAGGTTAGGGTCGAGGTAGTCTGAGGGAACTCCTCTGGGGCGAAGGAAGGCTCTCGGGAGGAGGGGCGAGCCCCGGAGTCGTAACGATGGTCAGACCCCCCTAATTTCCGGTGAGGGGTGGGGGCGTGGCGTCGAGACGGAGTCGTTTTTCGGACCGTGCACTAAGGGGTCCTCCGTAAATGACACCTGGGGCAAACATGTGTTGGAGTCACAAGAAGTCATAGGGGTGGGGGGAGTTCGGACCCGGAGAGAAACTCCGTGTTCCGGGCTATTAAGTACCGAAGAGTACCACTGGACCCATACCTAAAGGTTGGACGGTGTATTCGTCCCTCAGCGACCCGCACTGGTCGAGAGAGTCTCGGAAACGTTTTGTCCTACTTAGGGTACAGATGCCGAGGGACATCCCTCGGAACTCGTGTGACCCAAAAAGGGTTTACGGTGACCCAATTGACCCCCTCGCGTGTCTTTAGGCCCTCCCAGTTGAGGTAAAACAGTCCTTCCCGACCGACCCAGACCTGTGGTGGAAGGGAAGAAGAGGTTCGGGGATCTTATTACCTAGGAAGGGGCCGTTCCACTGGTCCGGTGGGGGGCGGTGGGGGAGGTGGGGTGGGGGTGGGGCGACTTCTAGGAGACGGTCAAGGGGTGGTGGGAACCCTCTTTCAGGGTCGAGGACCGGTTTAGTCAGAGACACTGGACGGGAGTGGAGGAGAGGTCGGTGTCCCCTTTGACTCGGTCAGACACTGGGGGGGTTATGACCTTTGGAGAACGAGGTCCCTTTGGGCACTTCCGTTCTTCGGGGTGGGGTCACGGGTCCGGGACCTCCTTTCGACTCCAGACGTCGTGTCTTGCGTGGGTTCCCTTCAGGGGAAGACGTGGACGGGTGACGTGGGTCGAGGACGACCCCGAGGGCCGACCGTACGAAAAGTTCGTAAAATATCCGCATTGGAAATGAAATTTCCGAGGTAGGAGGGGAGTCCTCACTCCTCATTAGACGAAAGAGGACGTGGGACCAGACAGGAGACTAATGCAGTGGGGGATCCTTGCTGACGGTGGGCCAGGTCCTGCACACCAACTCGGTGGACCCGAGGGTGGTCGGAACAATGGTTCTCTGGTCTTATTTATATGGAAAGCTAATTTTTATTTAGTAAAATGATTTTATTATTACGTAGTACCATCACGTTTAAATGAAAAGTTTTACTAGAGTGAATCAAGTCCCGGTTTCAATGGCTTTATTATTTCCCTTAACCTTTACAGTTCAAGCCATAATCTTCGAGAGAATCCTCAGGAGTCCGTAATCCTTGGAAGTAAGAAGGGACGGGACAAGGTCCTTCGTCTTTGACCGAAAGAGTCGGAGTGTCAGGGGAGTCCCGAATTCACGGATCGGGACGGATGCCGGACTAAAGGACCGTCGGACAGAAAGCCCTAGATTGTTTTCGACCGGTAGAGTCCCACGTCCCCCATGAAGAGGGACCGTTGGAGGCGGTAGAAGAGACATCACTCTTTATCTTTTACTACTGTCTGTGTACCTGTCGACTTCTTTACGGGTCGTATCGTCAGGTAAGGGCTGCAAATACTTAAGACGTCAAGCTGGATTGGAAAGGAGTGGAAGACGTTGCGCCGACAGGTAGACAAAGAGATTTAATAAATGCGACTCTGGTCTGTCGGGATGTGTAAGTTACCGAGTAAGTAAGGCATTGTCACCTTCTGTGCCACCCGTTCTGTCCCTGTGAGACGTCGGACCTACCCTGTGTCTACCATGGTGGGAGTCCGGACGGGACCCGTTTGAACGTTACAGTTCTATTGTCGATATTCCTATTGATAAGTACCCGATTAAAATCCCTACATTATTCATTGTTTTCCTGTTACTCCAACAATATAAAATTACCATAAGTAATATTAAACCTCCGATGTTTACTATTACTATTAGTCTGGTGCATTAATAGCAATGTGGACGTGGTGATTTTGGTCAAGAGTGTCAAAGAACAAAGAGAAGACCGACCAAGAACTCGTAAATAGTAGTCGTGACTCTTATAGTGAAAAAAGAATACGGTCTTTCTTCTTCTTTCGTGTGTGATTCAACATAGACTGAGAACGTTGGGATGTCTGACATCGGACGGTCCGAGGAGACAGGTACCCTAACAGATCCGTTCTTATAACCTCACCAACGGTAAAGGAAGAGATCCCTTAGAAGGACTGGGTCCTTAGCTTGGGTCCAGAGGTCGTACCGACCTAAGAAATGGTCTAAGAAATGGGTGACTCGATATGTCCTTCGAGACAAAGAATACGACTCATGTCCAATTGAGAACAGAACCACAGACAGACACACACAGACTGGAGTATATGGGTCAACAAATTTGCTTATTTCGTTTTCAAGACCCAGACATAGGTTGCAGGTTCCAAGGGAGAGAATGGGTCGGTGATTCCGTCCCTCTTTTGAACCATTATCTTTTTCGTCCTGGTTCTTCGACTCCGTGCCTCAGAGGACCACTGAGTTTGACCTAGAGTGTCTTTCGACCTACACAGGGAAGACAGGGTAGAGACCCCCGGAACGACGAGAGAGTGTCAAGAAGTCTCTACCACCATCGCTACCCCCACGGGATTCTTTAAGTCCAAGGTATTCTACTTCCCACTCAACTCGTGTTGGTTCCTAGTTACTCGGTTAGAAGATACTTTCTAAGTTCACGACACCTATTTTTAGGAGACCGAACTGTTTCACCGTCCACAGTCCTCCTTCTTGGAATAAAGTTTCGGCGGAACTGAGGAAAGTGAAAGTTACATGACTACCCGGTGGTCGTTTAGGGTGTGTCGTTTCTAGAGAGTAGTAAAAGTTTACTCTATAAATCATTCATGTTTGGAGGATGTCAACCTGTCCACCCTTTCCACTGATCTAGAATCCACGACTTTAAACAAGAATTCGCCGAATTTTACTTCCATCCCAAAAACATGGATTTTTTTCAATCATTTGTAAAATTTTAGGATTTATTAGTTGTGTTGTCTCCAGGGCCCCGTCGTATACTAACAAAAATTTTTTTACAAGTTTTTTTCGTTTCGAGAAGGTACCGTTCACGGGTCGATCTGACCCGTGTCGTCCCGGCCGCCCAGACCCTCCTCGTTCGAAGACCCCAATCCGTCTCAGTGGTCCGGTCACCGCCCGAAGACCCCACCGACACCGTCACACGTACCACCCTTCCGTCCCCAGGTCTCACCCGGGCCGGTACCCGTCCCTCCCTCGGTCGTCACTCCTGACCCTACTTTCACGTACCTGTCGAGGAAGGAAGAGTCGTCATCGTTCGGACTCCCAGTGGAAGTCGGAGGACGAGGGGTGGGGTGTGTGAAGATGTTTCACCCCTCTTCTTACTTGTTTCGAAGGATCTCTCCTACCCGGGGAACACTCTGGATGAGGGACACGAGTCGGATCGTGTGACGGACGCCTTCGTAGAGGAGGAGAAGAGGAGACGTCGGAAATCTTTCGTGGCACCAGTGGACAGGAGACTTCCACCCATCCTGTGGGACGATGCACGAAGGTGTCGTCGACAAGGAGGGAGCAGTGTCGAGAGCTTCTGGAAATGACCTTAACTATGGGCGTCTGTAGACGTGAGGGGTCACCTGATATTCGAGGTACTCCGTCCCTAGGTGAGTCTCTAGACTGACTTACTTATTTACCTACGACCCTCCTCCTTCCCTCTGTACCCACCCCCTCCCTCTCTCCCTACCAACTCGTTTACTGATTTGTTGTTGCGACGGACGTCCCAGTGACACGCCGTGCTCAGGTCCCTGTGGTGAGTGAGACACAGGTCACACACCTACCGTGGAGGTCGTCGCGGAGACGGTCCCCCGTACCCCCCGTGGATCAGTCTCCGCCGTCGACCGGACGACCGGAGTCGGACCCCTTCGTCTGGTTTGAACCCAGGTCGACAGAAGGACGAGACCGACCTCCTCAGAGCCCCTTCCCTCTAATCGTCTCCGGTCGTACGTCGTCTATGGCGTGTGAAGGAGGAGGTCCGGTGTGTGTGAACCTCTTCGGGACGCACTTCGGTCTCGGGGGTATCTTGTGGTCGTCTTGAGTCTTCGTCCCGACACAGGGACTCCGCTCGAGGCAGGAGTCTATAGACGAGTACGGAGGGAAGAGACCTACGGTGGTCCACGGGTTAGTCCTGACCACACGTAGTGGGGGAGAGGGGTTGGTGACGGTGACCGTACTGTCGTTCCGGTCGTCCGAGTCTCTCGGTAGACTCGGGGTTCTCCTAACAAGTCGGAGGGGTGACGTTCCTTTGGGAAATAGGACCCAGATGTTGTGAGAGACGTGTTAGGGAAGGAGACGGTTCGACTGTGACCGGTCGGGACATAAGGTATTAGGTCCCGTTCGTTTGTAAGACACGGACCTCGCCCACGAGAGAGTATCTGATCTCCATAAGAGAGATCTGACCGAGGAACTCCACAGGGTTGTATTGGACCGGGGGCCATATAGAGACTTCCGGGGTACGGGGACCATAATAGACCAAGTCCCGTGGGAGGAGTAGAGACCCTGGGTCGACAGGAACGGGTGACCGGATCTCTCTACGGTGGTAATACGGTCCATGTCCTTTGTTCTCTTCCGGTATCGGGAGGTGAAGGAAGGGGACCGGGCAAAGGTCCTCCGAGTTGAATATGTCTGGTCGGGTGACGACAAGATCATCAGAGGCGACACGAGTCGTTTGGACTCAAGGGGTACATGTCTTCCCCTCCCTGGAGGTTGTAGTGTGTCCCTCCCTCTGGGTCCCACCTCCACTATCGGTCTTAAGTCGCCGAGGGAGGTGATGTGTCCGACACCTCCTACACCCGTGTTTCCTGGTTGTACACATTTTCACGAACGTCCGTTCTACCTTCAGTACCAACACCACCATTAAAAAGACAAAGTAGTCCGAGTCCCTATGTGTACAGGGGACGTATTGAGCCCCTGGGGTTTTGAGACATTTTAACTTCCATTTATTGGGTGATTACTGGATTATTTCACCCTCCTCAGAAGTCCCGGAATCTCGAGGGACGGTCTTTCTTAGTTACACCGGTTACCGTCACGGAAAAGGGGATTACTGGTACAAGTTTTCCGAGTCTTTGGTACTAGGGTTTACTGATCGGACCGTAAGGGTGGTCCAGTGGGTTGGGTCGGTATTAGGACCGGTCTCAAACCATTGGTGGTGGAGGATCTAATTTCTAAGGGTTAAGAACCGAAAGGGTTAAGTTCCAGTGGAGTAAAGGGTTACCGTACAATCACTGGCCCTTGTCCTCTGTGCTCAAAGTCAGGGTCTTCACAATCGTTGAGTGTTATCTGGAGACCCAGGTGTGGGATAGGACCCCAAGTTTGAAGGGAATATTTGTACGACCCGAAGGGAATATTTGTACCCCCGAGTACGAGACTCCCGAAGTCGAGAACAAAGACACTAAAATCCACGTTTCCACCAAACGTCTCGAGTAGTCCCCGGAGTCGGGTAGTCTCCAAGACTCCCTCGGGTCTCAAAAGTGAGTTTGTTGGTCTACGTAAGAGAAGTAGTTTGGGGACCAGGAAGTGACTTCGTATAAGTCTGAACCTTATTTTGACACAAATAACTGTTGGAGAGTCCCAGGTCGGGAAACTCTCTGTGACTCCTTTGTACTTCCCCATTCTTTTGCTGGGAGTCCGTTGGTAGAATGTCTCTGTCTTTGATTCCGAGTCTCTCCGAAGCTTTAGAGGAGTTCCCTTGTGTCGATTCTTAAGTTGAGGGTCCCGAGATCGTGACCAACCTAATCGGGACATTACACTTCTGGTTAGGGAGATGAGGGTTTAGGGAAATCCGTGTTCTTTTTCAATCAAAACACTTTGACCTTAGATGATTCTAGTCTTTGAGTTCTCAGGTCCTGTGTCCCGACCGACCGACTCAAGTAGAACGAGTCTTTACGGGTCGAACCGGGATTTTGGGTACAGTCTCGAACCGGTGGAAGACGGTGGGAAGAGACTCGGTAGGGACGTAGGGTCGATTACTCGTCGCCGTCCGTCCGCTGACAGTACACTGGAGGTGTTCGTTATACATGTGTGTGTAGTGTCGTCGTGGACCTCGAGTGGTCCAGGAGGGTTCCAACACACACAACGGCGGGGAACATGTCTGTCCGTGATCTGGTCCACTTGGCCTGACCAAACATCTCGACCTCGACCACCAGGACGGAGGTCTCTGTCGGAAGAGGGTCTCGTCGAGTCCCGGGTCGGACAGAGGGGCGTCGGAGTCCACTCTCCGGAGACGTCGCTACGAGGCTCTTGGTGAGGAAGGATGTTCACAGTCTCCGAGGTACGAGAAGTCAGACCAGAAGGGAGGAGTCCTGATTGGACCGAAAGTCTCTGCGAAAGGGGCCCCCTCGATGGTCTGTCGTCCTTTCGGCAAACAGAGGAGCAGAGGGACCGGGGACCGGGCGACGGTGCCACCGGAGGGGAGGGGGTTCTTCCCTCCACTCGACCCTCCACCCCCGACCTTCTTAGGCGGCTCTTGCGAGAACCCTCCCCACGACCCTTCGGTCCGTCCCGCACAGCGGACCAGGAAAGAGACGGGTCGCGGCCCGAAGCGCCGAGAACCACGTTCCGCGGGGCCATGGTAGGGGGTTTAGACGGGACGTGACCCCTTGGGGTCGACAGTAGCGAGTCTGGGGACTCGGACTTTCGCTGATTATGTGTCGTCGCTTCCCGTTGCCCAGATCTTGCAAGCCACGGGTCAGTCTGCATTCAGTCCCCTCCACCCGCGGGACAAGGGGGTGCTAGACGTGGACGAGAAAAGTCTTCTCTGTCTACAGCCAGAAGAGCGGCGCCGGCAGACGGGGTCCCGGGCCTGCACAGACGTTAATGCCAAGGGCAGTCCCCGGGGTCCCTCGGGGAGGCCACGGCGCCAAACCCCTCGCCGGTCTGCGGTCACGGCAGAGCAAGAGATTTCTCCACGTTAGCGGGAGGGACGCTGGGAGTAGCCGCGGGGCGGTGGAGGCGCCAGCGGGCGTCGGCCACGGCGTCACGCTCGCTCGGTCGCTCGGGCCTCGGAAGTGCGGGCGCCGGCCGCGGCGGCTCGCTCGGCGGCGGGAGGCCACAGGGGCCGCGCGGCGTGGGGCTCGGGGGTGGGGTCTAGGGTGGGAGTGGGGGTGGAGACCGGGGTCGCGGAGCAGCAGGGAATGGGGACCTCGGAGGGGACGGCCGGGGAGGCTCGGCCGGTGCTGGAGGGGTAGGGGTTTGGAGAAGAGATGGGCCCGTGGCTCCCCGGAAAAGCTCGGCTCCAGCCCCAGGGTCACCCCACCTACTAAACCGCCGCCCCCACCCGAGCTGAGGTTTGGGCCCCTTATTCGCCCCATGAATGGCGAGACGAGGGGGTCCTTCTGGTTGAACTTAAAAGAGTCACCCAAAGGTTTTAGAGGGGGACGCCTGTACCACGACCGTCGACCCCGACCCTCTCCTCCTCCTCCTCTTCGCTTCCTCGTCCCTCCCCTCTCCTCCTCCCGCTCCCCTCCGCCGGCCGCCACGCCCTCGGCCTCCCCCTTCCCGCCCGACGCGCGCAGGGACTGAGGGGTCGACGCAGGGCCGGGGCCGGACGCCGACGCACAGGCCACCGCCTCCTCCTCCTCTTTCTATTCCTCCTCCTCCTCCTTCCTACCCCGACCCGCCGGCGTCCGCCGCGAACTACGCCGCGCGAGACCTGCGGGCTCCGCGCCGCGTCTGACGCTCCTAGCCCGCCTCGCCCCGAGTGCGCGCGCCCCGCCTCCTCGCGAGAGGGCTCGGCGTGGTCAGCCGGGGGGAGGGCGGAACGAGGAGGCGGGCGCGGACGCGAGACGCGCGAGGGATCGGAGACTACAGTACGCCCCGGGCGCCGCGACGCCCCGACTCCCCGCAGTCAGGTGGGTGGGCCTCGGGCGTGAGCCCGCTCTCTCCCAGCGGGTCGGCAAGGAACTTCTCCGATGGCTTAGCCTGGGAGAGAGTAACGGGGTGACGCAGACAGAAGGGGTGAGGTAGAGAGAAAACTTACGTCTTTTACTGCACTTTAACAGTTCCCTATAAACAATTAATTTGGATCTACAATGGGGAAGAAAGATGGGGACGCTGTGACTTTGTGTGTCGGGTCGGTAGGCTCTCCCACTTTTACTTTCTTCAGCCCCGCCCCCCCTCCCAGCCACTCGGTCCCACACCACCTGGCACACCTGCGTCTGGACGAGATGACCGTAGAACATGCACACAGACCGGGAGGGAGGAGGGAAGAGAGGTCTAGGGAGGAGAACCCGGGGAGACATCTCAGTATCCACAGGGGGGGGGGGGGGGGGGGGGGGGGGGGGGGGGGGNGGTGGGTGGGTGTCTGTACGGGTTGACCTCTCCTCGAGGCTATTTTCCTCGTGGGACGAAGTTGGCGAGGATTCGTAATGAAATAGGATTTGGATTACGGGGCACCCTCTCTTCTCCTTGCTCCGGGACTTACAGTCGAGGAGGTAGAGGTCCTACCTAGGGACCTAGGGACCTGGAACCCTAGAGACCCGACTGTGGTGGTGAGGAACGGGACCGTTAATCTACATAGACTTGTTACTCGAGGGTCTCCTGTCCTCCCTCTGGAGGGTAAACGGAAACGTAAGTGGACTGGACAATTCCGTGTGTCTATTAAACACTCACCCACTCTTGTTCCTCGTCCACGGTCCGCAATCTACGAGAGGGTTGGCCCAGGATCGTAAGACCCATTGACTCCAAAGTGGTTCGACGAAGACGACACGACGTCCGTCCACCAGACAAGAAAATCCCGACAAGTTACTTACAAGTAAACCCTAATATGGGATCTACAATCCCTTGTTCAAACACACACACACAAAGTAAGTCTCTCTTTCCACTCTTCGTTGGAAGTAGAGACCTCAAAAGGTCTCTACAACGAGAGAAAAACTGAATGTATCGACCGAACCTTACAGAAGGACAGACTGAGGGACCAAATAATGAATCTTAGAAAGAGAGTAACGAATAATTTTTGATATCCTACTCAAGGTCTAGTCGTCAACTCAGAGGTGACGACTTAGGGTTTCTGAATTGAAACTCGAATCCTTTATTAACAACTTACAAACCTACTTATAGATCTTGGGTTCAGTCATGTTGACAAGGTGAATAACTTCTCTAACACAAAAGAGGTAACACATAAAGGGGGGTGAAACAGTATCTCTTCAACTGACATTCACACACCCAAATAGACCCCCAAGATATAAGATAAGGTAACCAGATACGTAGACTAAAACACGGTCACCGTACGACAAAACTAATGACATCGAAACATTATATCAGACTTGAGTCCCTCGTACTAAGGAGGTCAAGAAAGAGTTCTAACAAAACTGATAAGTCCCAGAAACACAAAAGCATGTTTAAAACTTTAGTAAACAAGATCAAGACATTTTTTTACGGAAACCATAAAACTATCCCTAAAGTAACTTGGACATCTAACGGAACCTATCATACCAGTAAACTTGTTATAATTAAGAAGATTAGACTCTTGTACCATATAGAAAGGTAGATATACAGTAGAGGTTAAAGAAATGAGTCATAGAAAATCAAAAGACTCATGTCCAGAAATTTGAAGAATCCATTCGAATAAACATCTATACAATAATGAAAACTACACTACCATTTACCCTAACAAAGGGATTAAAGAGAAAGATTATCAAGTACCAAGCACATATCTTTACATCGTCAAAGGGTATATAATTATAAGATAGGACGTTGAATTGGTTTAAGTAACTACGCGAGATCACCAAAAGACCACCGTAGAAATCCTAAAAGATACTTACCATGGTACGGTAAACTTTTGTCACTGTCTAAATGAAGAAAGAAAGAAAGGTTAAACCTAAGGAAAATAAAGAAAAGGGGGACTAACAACACAAATCCAACAGGTTTTGATACGACTTGTTTTCACGATTCTCACACGTAACAGAACAAGAGAAGTTATTCACCGTGACCCTTATGATCGGTCGATACACATTTTCTTACTTCAATCTTGTAAAAGATTATGGTATATGTTTTTATCTGAGTTTTACCCAATTTCTGGATTTACAATCTGACCTATGATATTTTGAGGAACTCTTTTTGTATCCGTCTTATGAGAAACTGTACTTAGTATCGTTATAAAAAAAGTCAGGTAAAGGATTTCGTTTTCGTTTGTGTTTGTTTGTCCTGTATCAATTTAAATTTTTGAAAGTGTGTCGTTCCCTTTGGTGACTGTTTTACTTTCTCGTTGGATGACATACCCTCTTCTGTAAACGTTTACTATACTGACTATTCCCCAATTATAAGTTGTATAAATTTGTCGAGTATGTTGAGTTATAGTTTTTTGTTGTGGTGGTGGTTTGTTGGACTAAAATTTTACTCGTCTTCTTGACTTATTTGTAAAAAGGTTTCTCCTTCACGTCTACCGGTTGTCCGAATACTTTTCTACGAGTTGGTGATTCGTAGTCCTTTTACGTTTAGTTTTGGTATTACTATATAACGAATGTGGACAGTCTTACCGATAGTAGTAGTTTTTTTTTTTTTTGGGTGTCTATTGTTTAGAACTGTTTCTACACCTCTTTTCCCTCGGGAACATGTAAAAACGACACGTACATTTCAGCACGTCGATGACACCTTTTGTCGTACCTCCAAGTAGTTTTTTGATTTTCATCTTGACGACATACTGTGTCGTCAAGGTGAGGACCCATATATGGACTCTTTTTTTCTGTTCGATTAGGCCTTTCTGTGTACATGGGGTTACAAGTATCGTCGTAAATAATGTTAACGGTTCCATGTATTCGTTGGATTCACAGGTAGTTGTCTACTTACCTATTTTTTCTACAACACATATATATGTTACCTTATTATGAGTCGGTATTTTTCTCACTTTAAAACGGTAAACGTTGTTGAACCTATTTGAACCTCCAGTAACACGATTCACTTTATGTAGTCCGTTTGTTCCTATGTATGACTTGGTACAATGACTATACATCGTAGATTTTTGATCTTGTTTGATTACTTATTTTGTTTTTTCTTCGTCTAAGTGTCTATATCTCTTGTTTGACACCAATGGTCACCTTTCCCTTCCCTTTCCTTTCCCTGTTATATCCCCAGCATCTTTTTTCCCAACAATACCGTAATACACTTTAGAAGACAAACTTTGAAGACTTTCAACATTTCGTGATATCTTGAATTTCTGAGAAAGTAAGTTATTTTCAAAATTTATTTTTATTTAAAATTTTTATTTTTTATGCAAGAAAAGGGTGACCCCCCATTTTTCTTGTTGACAAGATGAGGAGTCTTACCGGAAACCAAACCTCGGGTCATCTGGCATCCCGTATGTCCGACCCTATGTCCGGGACTCCAAAGAGGAGATACCACGGACCGTAGTCCGATTCCCAGTAAAGGTTTGAGGGTGGGGCGAAGACGAGACCCCAAAACGAGAGAGTCCTCTGACGTAGGTCTACCCCAACTTCCTTCGAGATCTTCCTCTGCTCGGAAGGTTCGGTGTCAGGTATCCTCCCCGTCGGTTTCCCCGTGGGAAGGAGGGTGGGTGTGGAAGAAGGATTGTAGAGAGAATGGTATGGAAGGGTATGAAAGAGTAACACAGGACTCCTTTAGTAGACACCGTTCTGTTTCATATCGTCTTTTTCATGAGGGAAAATCAATTCGGACCTGTTCAGGTAGGAAGGGACTGTTAGGTCAGGCATGTGTTCAGTCACACAGTCATCTCCTTCCTCGGTCCTTACGTCGGGGAGACCCGTGAGATCGGAGACGTAGTCGAGTCCACGAATGGTCGGGGTCGTCCGACTGACACCCGGTCCTACGTGGTACCCCGAGACAGTCTTAAGAGGGTTAAATTCACTGTCTTGGGACTGAGGTCGATGAAGTCTGTGTCACTGCGCCCGACCGAGTCCATCGCCCTTCTCTGCCACCGCAACGAGTGTGTTGCGGTAACACCAGTAACACGACACCCTGAGGAATAAACCTCGGAACAGGAATCGGACGGGACCTCGTCTGTCCGAAAAAGGTCCACCGTGTTTTTTTTCTTTTTTCTTTTTTTACTTCACACCGACGACAATGTGAGTTAAACCGTTAGAGTGACTTTGTTTAAAGAAGGTGTACCGTAGGAACACAAGGTAAAAAATTTTAATACAATTCGAAGGACAACTCCGACTGTTACATATAGATTCAACATTTCTTTTGGCCAGCTTGAACGGAACACCATGTACCCCATTTTTACACGGACGGCCACGTCCCCCGTACCCAAACTAGGGACCAGCCCCTTCTAAGGTGTACGGCGTCTTGTTGATTCGAGTACACGGTGTTGATGGCTTCTTGCGACACGTGTCTCAGACACGAGACGTTGTTCCCTTCCATGGTGTTACTCCCCGGACCCATTACGTTGATCTCTCATCGGGGATTGAGGTGTCGATCTCTTTCGGGTGTGCGTCTTCGTTACTTCTGGGTCGTGTTAGTATTTATACATTTTACAGTTTTTTCTTTCTTCTTTTGGACAGTAAGTCAAGTCAAGTCAGAGAGTCAGCACAGGCTGAGAAACGCTGGGGTACTTGACGTCGTGCAGTCCGAAGGGACAGGTAGTGCTTGAGGGTCTCGAATGAGTTTGAGTACAGATAGGTCAGCCACCACGGTAGGTTGGTAGAGTAGAAGACAACAGGGGAAGAGGAGGGTGGAAGTTAGAGACAAAGGGAGGTGACGTGAGGCCAGAGAAGGAGGAAGGGGATGTGTCTTTATGTCTCGGGGTCGACCGAAAAGAAAATCAAAATAGTGTGAAACTACACGGGAAGTCCTTATAAAAGAAAGTAAACGTAGAAAACTTGAAAAAGATTCCATAGTTTACTGTACGAAAGAGGATACTGAACGTAAAAAGAATGTAATACAAGGATGCTAAACAGACACTATCCATAGCGTCTTCAGGAAAGTAAAAGTGACACTAAAACACAAAGTGACATACGAGATTAAAATTTTAGTAAAAGTCATTTTACACAGGTCAAATTTTACACTTTAAGAAAGTCTAAGTGTTATTGTAGAATGTATCGGTATCACTTTCACTTCAGTGAGTCAGCACAGGTTGAGAAACGCTGGGGCACCTGACATCGGGAGGTCCGAGGAGGCAGGTACCCTAAGAGGTCCGTTCTTATGACCTCACCCAACGGTAAAGGAAGAGGTCCCCTAGAAGGGCTGGGTCCCTAGCTTGGGTCCAAAGGGCGTGACGTCCGTCTGTGAAATTGGACACTCGGTGGTCCCTTCGGGATGTATCGGTATCATGTAATCATGTAATTATTTTGGTCCTTTAATTGTCACTTTCCATGTGGGTTAAAAGGAAGACGATGATGTCTATTACGACGACACTTGTAAGAAGTACACAGATAGCCATGTGGACACTCAAAAAGACTCGACACATGACTCATCTATTTGACTCCATATCTTGGTTCATACATAAATTGGAATACGTTTTGATAAAAAGTTGTCAGTCAAGTCAGAGAGTCAGTACAGGTTGAGAACCGTTAGGGTACCTGACGTCGTGCGGTCCGGAGGGACAGGTAATGGTTGAGGGCCTCAGATGAGTTTGAGTACAGGTAACTCAGCCATTACGGTAGGTTGGTAGAGTAGGAGACAACAGGGGAAGAGGAGAGTGGAAGTTAGAAAGGGTCGTAGTCCCAGAAAAGTTTACTCAGTCAAGAAGTGTAGTCCGTCGGTTTCCTAACCTCAAAGTCGAAGTCGTAGTCAGGAAGGTTATTTATAAGTCCTGACTAAAGGAAATCCTACCTGAGAGGAAAGTCAGGTTCCCTGAGAGTTCTCAGAAGAGGTCGTGGTGTCAAAGTTTTCATAGTTAAGAAACCACGAGTCAAAAGAAATATCAGGTTGAGAGTGTAGGTATGTACTGATGACCTTTTTGGTATCGAAACTGATGTACCTGGAAACAACCGTTTCATTACGGAGACGAAAAATTATACGACAGATCCAGTCAGTATTGAAAAGAGGATTCCTCGTCGTAGAAAATTAAAGTACCGACGTGAGTGGTAGACGTCATTAAAACCTCGTGGGGGGGTTTTATTTTAGAGAGTAATAAAGGTAACAAAGGGGTAGATAAACGGTACTTCACTACCCTGGTCTACAGTACTAGAATCAAAAGACTTACAAATCAAAATTCGGTTGAAAAAGTGAGAGGAGAAAGTGAAAGTAGTTCTCCGAGAAGTCAACAAGAAACGCAAGACGGCATTCCCACCACAGTAGACGTATAGACTCCAATAACTATAAAGAGGGCCGGTAGAACTAAAGTCGAACACGAAGTAGGTCGGGTCGCACAGAGTACTACATGAGACGTATATTCAATTTATTCGTCCCACTGTTATATGTCAGAACTACATGAGGATAGGGTTAAACCTTGGTCAGACAACAAGGTACAGGTCAAGATTGACAACGAAGGACTGGACGCATGTCTAAAGAGTCCTCCGTCTAGTTCACCAGACGATAAGGGTAGAGAAAGTCCTAAAAGGTGTCAAACAACACTACGTGTGTCTCTGAATCCGAAAGGTCACTATCAGGAGTCGAGTATATCGAGATATGTAGATATAAAAAGTAAAAGTCCTTTCAGACCTGATAAGAGTAAGAGTCGAGAAACGATAATATACGTTAAATTTTTTAGAAAAATTTTAAACTTAAAACCAACTAAATGTCACAAAGTCAACATGTCGTTTCACTAAGTCAATACGTATAATAATATACACGAAATTTAATTTTAAAATTAAAACTCTAGTAATATCTAAGTGTTGTCATCATTCTTTATTCTGTCTAGGACACAGACTAAATAGGTCTAAGGGAGTCACCATTGTAAAACGTTTAGATATCGTAGTATAGTGTTGGTTCTAAAGCTGGAACCAGGTCAGTTCCACGTTTTCTAAAAGTAGGGGTGTTCCTAAGAAGAACTCCAGGAAAACATCGGCGTGAGTGAAAGAGGACGGGTGGGGAAAGGATCAGAGACCGTTGACGATTTGACAAGAAACAGAGTTATTAAAACAGTCAAATACGATATATTCACTTTAATATGTCATACATTTGAAAACCCTAACCGCAAAAAGCGAGTGGTAGTAAGGCACCTCTAAGTGGGTACAACACATATAGTTGTCAACCAAGGGAAGGCGACGACAGATCATGAGGTATCATCCCTAATGGTGGTAAGTAAATTGACGAGCAGGTACATTCCCGTAGATCCAATAAAGGTCAAACCCCGGTAGTGTCTATCTCGACAATACTCGTAAGGACATATCCAAAAAAAAAAGAAGAAGGGTAAATGAACAAAAACACACTTACATTCAAAAATAAAGAAACCCTATTTATGGTTCCTCACAGTAACGACCCAGTATACCATCGAAGTACAAATCAAAAAAAAAGAAAATTTCCTTATCGGTGTAACAAAAGGCTAGCCATGCAGAAATCTAAGAATGGTCGTAGTACACTCCCTAGTCCAGAGAGGTGTAGGAATGGTTGCAAACCAAAATAGTGATAAAAAATTCGATAAGACACTCTACACATCTCTGTAGAGCGATACAAAATTTTTGTATAAATAAAAACCGTTGTGACTTAAAATCAACGCCGTGGACCCTAAAAGTAATACCGTACCCCCTAGAATCAAGGACTGATTCCTAACTTGGGTGCAGAAGACGTAACTTTTCACCTAAGAATTGATGACCTGGTGGTCCTTACAGGGGAGTAAACTCATAAAAAATAAAAATTAGAGGTACGCAAACAATTTATATAAAAATTGTTACTTTGTTTCTACTTATAAAAATTACTATTTTCCATGTTAAGTGTTTCTTCTATCTGTAGTATTTGGTAATCTGTGGATTGTTGTTTCTTTATTTCTATGTATTTCGTTTTTAGTCTTCTATATATTCCCTCTTCTTTTTTATATATTAGCATCACTCTGTATCATTATAAAGAAACTCTTATAAAATAGTTCACGTCTTTTTAATTCTTATTTTCGTAGAAAAAAATTTTAATTTTCTTACCGAAATAAGTAAGTGATTTTATAAGTAAACCTCTAAGAATATATTTTATTAGAAATATTTATATAAAAAATCCATTATTTTCTTTTTATAAAAATACACTTAATTAATACAAAAAAATTACATAAATAAAAATTAACTTCCTATTGACGAAATGTCTTAAAGCAACAAAAGACAGTTTAGAGTTGTACTTTTTCGGCATCCATATATATATAGGGGATTGTCTTCGTAGAACTTACTACAGTATTATTAAATTTATATTATCTAAAGATAAATATAAGTAAATATAATTAGATTATAGGATAGATAGATAGATAGAATATCAACGAGTCAGTACAGACTGTAAAACATAGAGCATGTAACAATAATCTACAGGTATCCTGTAAATCTTTTCGACTGTTTTTCTATTCGTAATGATTTAAAGTTTTCCTATTAAGAAAAATAAAAACACTAACAATATGTATATGTGTATGTAACAAAAACTTTCAAAGGTAATATTTAATAATATTCTATGACTTATATCAAGGGACACGATATATCATTTAGAAATAACGAACAACGTATAGATAAAAAAAATTAATCTTTAGATCGTAAGATAAGTATGATACAGTTTGTTCCCCTTTGTTTTACAGTTTAAAAAATCAATCCGTTTTTAAGTATTCAAAAGGTTTAATATATAATATGTATAATAAATATACATATATACACATGTTCCGTTACCGTGGGGTGAGGTCATGAGAACGGACCTTTTAGGGTACCTGCCTCCACGGACCATCCGACGTCAGATACTCCAGCGATTCTCAGCCTGTGCTGAAGTGAAACTAAAAAGTGAAAGTACGTAACCTCTTCCTTTACCGTTGGGTGAGGTCACAAGAACGGACCTCTGAGGGTCCCTGTCTCCTCGGACCAACCTCCGGTAGATACCCCAACGTGTCTCAGCCTGTGCTGACTTCGTTGAATCGTCGTCGTCGTCGTACATATGTTTTCGAAAAGATGATGTGAACTATTTCCGAACTCTTTTTTTAGGCTTTTTTTTCTTCTTCTCTACCTCTTTAACCTTTTGTTTGATTTACTTTACCCTCGTGACTTATACTTTATCTTTTTCACTTTATTTGATCTACTTTTATTTTCTAAGAGTATATCAGGTCAACAAAAATTTGTACCGATGAGAAATCTTTGTATAGGTTTCGAGACCGTTTTTTTTTCATTGTGGACCCGTTAACATAAAAGGTTTTTCAAGGTTCTATTAAGACTATACGTAGACCTAAAATTTTTCACTAATATCCAAAAAGATAGTTTACTATCAAAACCACTATATCTTAAGACAATAAATGGACAACTGGTCAGTACTATGTTACCATAATTCAGTCATTGTCAATGTATTAGTGTCATCACTTTCTACAAATGGTCAAAAGTCTTAGTTATCGGTCGGGGGGGGGGGGGGGGCGGTTCTTTTACCATTAATGTTAACGTTCGGTATTATCCCTGTACTAATTGGATTGTTATATTTTACTAATGTGTGTCAAATTCCCCCAGTTCGTCTCAGTGCACCATTCACCTTCATATATGTGCGTGTTCAAAAGTAGACGAGTTGGTCAGATAGATACAGAAAATCAACCACGTAAATTCGGTAAATATAAATTCTATTAATAACATACATACTAGGAAAATGACAAAGATAACAAAACCCGAATAAAAAGACGTCCATCCAGAAAAGGAAGAGAAAGGACGGATCTCTTTAAGGAAATCGTAAACAACATTTCGACCAAACTACTACGACTTAAGACAATTGAAGACGAATAGACCTTTCGAAAACTAAAGCGGTAGTTTAGACTTCCTCTCAGAGCGACCCATCTCATAAGAACCAACAACAACAAGTCAACGGGTCAGCACAGACTGAGGAACGACGGGGTCCCTGACGGTGTATGGTCCGGAGGGACAGGAAGTGGTAGAGGGTTTCAAACGGGTTCAAGTGCAGGTAACGTAACCACTACGGTAGGTCGGTAGAGTAGGAGACTACGGGAGAAGAGGAAGACGGGAGTTAGGAAGGGTCGTAGTCCCTGAAAAGATGACTCAACCGACAAGTTTAGTCTACTGGTTTTAGGACCTCGAAGTCGAAGTTGAAGTCAGGAAGGTTACTCATAAGTCCCAACTAAAGGGAATTCTAACTGACTAAACTAGTACGACAGGTTTCCCGAAAGTCCTTAGAAGAGGTCGTGGTGACAAGCTTCCGTAGTTAAGAAACCACAAGATGGAAGAAATGTCAGGTCGAGAGTGTTGACATACACTTGTGATCTTTATGACATCGGAACTAATATACCTGGAAACAGTCGTCTCATTATAGAGACGAAAAGTTGTGTGACAGATCCAAACAATGTCGAAAGAAGTTTTTAATCTCTATGGTTCCTTTGTAAAGTACGTTTCTACCCGTGTTATTTCCTGTCTTTACCATACCTGGATTGTCTTCGTCTTCTATAAGTCTTCTCTACCTTTCTTATGTGACTCCTTGATATGTTTTTTTTAGAAGTCTATTGAGTCTACTGGGTCTATTGGAACTAGCACACTAGTAAGTGGATCTCGGTCTGTAGGACCTTACACTTCAGTTCACCCGGAATCCTTCGTAGTGAAGTTTGTTTCGATCACCTCCACTACCTTAAGGTCAACTCGATAAAGTTTAGAATTTTCTACTACGACACTTGCACGACGAGAGTTATACGTTCGGTTGAACCTTTTGAGTCGTCACCGGTGTCCTGACCTTTTCCAGTCAAAAGTAAGGTTACTTTCCGTTACGGTTTCTTACAAGTTTGACGGGGTGTTAACGTGAGTAGAGTGTGCGATCGTTTCATTACGAGTTTTAGGAGGTTCGGTCAGAAGTTGTCGTACACTTGGCACTTGAAAGTTTACAAGTTCGACCAAAATCTTTTCCGTCTCCTTGGTCTCTAGTTTAACGGTTGTAGACGACCTAGTGCCTTTTTCGTTCTCTCAAGGTCTTTTTGTAGATAAAGACGAAATAACTGATACGGTTTCGGAAACACACCTAGTGTTATTTGACACCTTTTAAGACTTTCTCTATCCTTACGGTCTAGTAGATAGACGGAGGACTCTTTAGACATACGTCCAGTTCTTCGGTGTCAATCTTGACCTGTACCTTGTTGTCTGACCAAGGTTTAACCCTTTCCTCATGCAGTTTAGACATATAACAGTGGGACGAACAAATTGAAAATACGTACGTTTTACGGTCCGACCCACTTCGTGTTCGACCTTAGTTCTACGGGTCCTCTTTATATTTTTTGGAGTCTATACGTCTACTGTGGTGGTAATACCGTCTTTCACTTCTTCTTGATTTCTCGGATAACTACTTTCACTTTCTCCTCTCACTTTTTCAACCGAATTTTGAGTCGTAAGTCATTTTGTTCTAGTGCCGTAGACCAGGGTAGTGAAGTAGCGTTTATCTACCCCTTTGTTACGCTTGTCACTCTCTGAAATAAAAAACCCCGAGGTTTTAGTGACGTCTACCACTGACGTCGGTACTTTGATTTTTTGCGAACGAGGAACCTTCCTTTCAATACTGGTTGGATCTGTCGTATAATTTTTCGTCTCTGTAATAAAACGACTGTTTCCAGGTAGATTAGTTTCGATACCAAAAAGGTCAGTAGTAACTACACTCTTAACCTTGTATTTCTTTCGACTCGTGGTTTCTAACTACGAAAACTTGACACCACAACCTCTTCTGAGAACTCTTAGGGAACCTGTCGTTCCTCTAGGTTGGTCAGGTAGTATTTCCTTTAGTCAGGACTGATAAGTAACCTTCCTGACTACGACTTCGACTTAGAGGTTATGAAACCGGTGGACTAAGTTTCTCGACTGAGTAAACTTTTCTGAGACTACGACCCTTTCTAACTTCCTTCCTCCTATTCCTCTACTATCTCCTACTCTACCAACCTTCCGTAGTGGCTGATCTACCTGTAGTCAAACTCGTTAGAAGCCCTCAACCACTACCTGTCCCTTAGGACCGTACGACGTCACACACCCCAGCGTTTCTAAGCCTTTGTTGACTCGCTGACTTGATTGAGGACGGTTCTTCGTTAGTAGAAGACTAAAGTACCGACGTCAGTGGTAGTGTCACTAAAATCTCGGGTTCTTCTCCTTAGACACTGACGAAGGTGGAAAGGGGGAAGATAAACGGTACTTCATTACCCCGACCTACGTCATGGACCCATGTTTTTACTGTCTTACTAGATAAACAAAGGTTCCGTTCGGTAAGTTGTAGTATCATTAAGTTCAGATACGGAGAAGGTGGTTAGGGTTTCTTCGACTTCAACTAGTCAAAATACTTCTGGATCTTCTGGAGGATCTTGATTGTGGTTTTTTTCTATAAGATAAATAGTAACTCCTAACCTTACGTTTTCATCTTTCAGTTCTCTATTAACCCTATTGTCCGTTCAAACCGTAACCATAAGACCAAGAGGTCAAACACCCAGTGAGTGGACCTCCCATACCCTGAACTAAAATAGTACTAACACGGGGAGAACGGTAGAACGACTCCGAAGAAGACACAGAAACCTGTACCCCATAAAAAAAAAAACTATCCAAGGTCGTAAGAGGACAGTTACCAATAAGTTGTCGATCAACACTAAAACGACGAAAACATCCTCCTCTACTCACGTGTAGGAAGATGAGTCGGTCTTCGGGAGTGACACCAAAATCGGACGAAAAGGAATTACCAATCATCACAACTTGTAGGAAAGTACACGAATAAACGGTAGACATATAGGAGACTTTATTGACAAGAACAGAAAAGGGGTAAAAATTTAACCTAACAAACAAAAAATGACAACGTAAAACTCTCAAGAGGTATATAAGACCTATAATCAGGAGACAGTCTGTATACTAGACGTTCATAAAAAGAGGGTCAGACTTCGAACAGAAAAGTAGGAGAATTGTCCTACAAAACGTCTCATTTGCAAAAGTTAAAACTACTTCGGGTGGAATAACCAAAAAAAGAAGATTCTTGACACGAGATCGGTAGTACTGATTCTTGAGGAGTGATTCGAGTCTCAGGGTTTCTAAAAGATACAAAAGAAGATGTTTAAATTTTTATCTCTGAAGAGACCATCAAGTCACCAATTCTGAGACCCGAGGGTTACGTCCCCAACTCTAAGTTAGGGACCAGACCCTTGATCTGGGATGTACGGGGTTACTTCTCAAGCTACGACATTGATTTCTAGGGTGTACGGCGTCGATTGTGGGTTACGTCAGTTTATTTTATTTTACTTAAATTTTTTAAAATTCAAATTTTTATCCAAATACAAAATGTAAAGTCAGGTACTAAGTCAAACTCAATTTAAACACATTTGATACTTTTCCTTTACCGTTGTGTGAGGTCATAAGAACGGACCCTCTTAGGGTGCCTGTTTCATCAGAGTGTCCGATGTCAGGTACTCCAGCGTTTCTCAACCAGTGCTGACTTACGGACTCGTGTACTTTGAATCCAACCTCCGAATAAACCCCCTAAAAATTTTAGATACTACAGGTCGACTAAGTCATGGAAACATCAAGGAGATGACTTTAAAAACAGGGAAAAAGTTTCTAGCCTGAAGTCAACCATTTTTTTTTAGGTGGACGTTACGTCCTCTGGGGTCAAGCTAAGAACCCAGGTCTTCTAGGAGACCTCTTCCTTGTCCGATGGGTGAGGTCACAAGAACCGAAAGGGAACACCGAGTCGACCATTTCTTAGGTAGTCGTTACACCCTCTGGACCCAAGTTAGGGACCCAACCCTTCTAGGGGACCTCTCCCCTTTCCGATAGGAGAGGTCATAAGACCGCACCTCTTAAGATACCTGACATATCAGGTAACCCAGTGTTTCTCCACCAGTACTGACTCACTGAAAGTGAAAGGGCAACAGTTTCTAGTCAACCCGAAACAATGACAACCTCTTCCCCACTTGTAGACCTGAGGGGTGTACCAGAAGTGACTCTAACGTCCGTCCTCCATGAGGGGGGTAGGGTGGGGATCCCCCTTGTTGATCGGGTCGAGGGTGGAACCGGAACTTGTGGAGTCAGATCGAATCGCTACTATCTTCAGATATGAGTGGTGAACCTGAAACGACCCCGACCATCGACCTTCAGTCTCCTGGAGTGTCAAAAGAGACGTCACAAATTGATGTTCAAAAGATATAATGATCCGACGAGGAAAGGATGAAATAACTGCTCTCTCGATTGAAACCAACCCTAAAATAAAAACAGACACGAGTCACTGTAAAGACTCAGTGATCAAAGAAATCGACGTTTAAGTCCTGTATCCGTTATTGTTCTTTCGGGTCCCTTGCGTAGTGACACAGAAGGAGTCCAAGGTTCCGGGTTTCGAACAGACGGAAGAAGATGGAAAATGTCAAAAGAATACAAACCCACAAAACATTAATAGATCACATAAGTTAACATTAATAGATCACATAAATCGTCTTCCTTATGCCTTTTAATGTAAATGAGGTAGAAAGATGTTTGTGTAAAATTACATTTCAAAACAACTTTATATAGTACATACGTAGTCAAGTCATTCCAGCGAGTCAGTACCGACTGAGAAACGTTGGGGTACTTAACGTCGTGTGGTCCGGAGGGACAGGTAGTGGTTGAGGACCTCAAGTGAGTCTGAGTGCAGGTACCTCAGTCATTACGGTAGCTCGGTAGAGTAGGAGACAGCAGGGGAAGAGGAGGACGGGGGTTAGGGAGGATCGTAGTCTCAGAAAAGGTTACTCAGTTGAGAAACGTACTCCACCGGTTTCATGACCTCAAAGTCGAAATCGTAGTAAGGAAGGTTTCTTTAGGTTCCCGACTAGAGGAAGTCTTACCTGACCAACCTAGAGGAACGTCGTACTAATGAGTAAAAATTAGAAAACATGAAAGTACTGTCATACGGTAAGTAAGCAAGTACCGCATGACCGACGTACCACCACTTATTAGAAGATCCGACCTATCGGAGAGTCAAGTCAAGTCAGCGAGTCAGCACAGGTTGTGAAACACTGGGGTACTGAACGTCGTGCGGTCCGGAGAGACAGGTAGTGGTTGAGGGCCTCAAGTGAGTTTGAGTGTAGGTAGCTCAGGCACTACGGTAGGTCGGTAGAGTATGAGCCAGCAGGGGAAGAGGAGGACGGGGGTTAGGGAGGGTCGTAGTCTCAGAAAATGTTACTCAGTCGAGAAGCGTACTACACCGGTTTCATGACCTCGAAGTCGAAATCGTAGTAAGGAAGGTTTCTTTAGGGTCCCAACTAGAGGAAGTCTTACCTGACCAACCTAGAGGAACGTCAGGTTCCCTGAGAGTTCTCAGAAGAGGTTGTGGTGTCAAGTTTTCGTAGTTAAGAAGCCACGAGTCGGAAGAAGTGTCAGGTTGAGAGTGTAGGTATGTACTGGTGTCCTTTTTGGTATCGGAACTGATCCGTCTGGAATCAGCCGTTTCATTACAGAGACGAAAACTTATACGATAGATTCAACCAGTATCGAAAAGAAGGTTCCTCATTCGTAGAAAATTAAAGTACCGACGTCAGTGGTAGACGTCACTAAAACCTCGGGGGGTTTTATTTCAGACTGTGACAAAGATGACAAAGAGGTAGATAAAGGGTACTTCACTACCCTGGCCTACGGTACTAGAAGCAAAAGACTTACAACTCGAAATTCGGTTGAGAAAATGAGAGGAGAAAGTGAAAGTAGTTCTCCTAAAAATCGAGGGGAAGTGAAAGACGGTAGTCTCATTACAGTAGACGTATAGACTCCAATAACTATAAAGAGGGTCGTTAGAACTAAGGCCGAACACGAAGAAGGTCAAGTCGCAAAGAGTACTACATGAGACGTATATACAATTTATTCGTCCCACTGATATATGTCGGAACTGTATGAGGAAAAGGATAAACCTTGGTCAGCCAACAAGGTACAGGTCAAGATTGACAACGAAGGACTGGACGTATGTCTAAAGAGTTCTCCGTCCAGTCCACAAGACCATAAGGGTAGAGAAAGTCTTAAAAGGTGGCAAATAACACTAGGTGTGTCAGTCTCCGAAACCGTATCAGCTATTTCGTTTGCATCTATAAAAAGACCTTGAGAGAATGAAAAAGGTACTAGGTGACCTACAACCGTTAAACTAGAGACCAAGGAGACGGAAAAGATTTTGGTCGAACTTGTAGTCCCTCAAGTGCCAAGTGCATAACGACTTCGGACCGAACCTCTTAAAACTCGTACTGAAATCATCGTACACTCTACTCACGTTAACACGTCATCAAACTTGTAAGAAACCGTAACGGAAAGAAACCTTAACCTTACTTTTGACTGGAAAAGGTCAGGACACCGGTGACGACTCAAAAGGTTTAAACGACCGTATAACTCACGTCGTGAAAGTGTCGTAGTAGAAAGTCCTAAACTTTGTCGAGTTGACCTTAAGGTAGTGGAGGTGATCGAAACAAACATCACTACGAAAGATTCCGGGTGAACTGAAGTGTAAGGTCCTACAGACCGAGATCTAATCACTAGTGTAGTAGTACTAATAGACCCAGCACTTCTAGAAAAAACATGTCAAGAAGGTACATAAGAACGGTGGAGAAGACTTATAGAAGACGAAGACAATTCAGGTATTGAAAAGACAGGAAATAGTTCGGGTAGAAGTGTACTTTACAAGGGAACCATAGAGATTAAAAGAACTTCTCTAGAGATCAGAAAGGGTAAGACAAGAAAAGGAGATAAAGAAACGTAACTAGCGACTTCTTCCGAAAGAATAGAGAAGAACGATAAGAAACCTTGAGACGTAAGTCTACGAATATAGAAAGGAAAAGAGGAAACGAAAAACGGAGAGAAGAAAAGTGCCGATAAACATTCCGGAGGGGTCTGTCGGTAAAACGAAAAAACGTAAAGAAAAGGTACCCCTACCAGAACTAGGGACAGAGGACATGTTACAGTACTTGGAGTCAGGTATCAAGTAGTCCTTGAGATAGATAGTCTAGATCCGGGAATTTAGATAAAGAGTGAAGGTGACATATTATTATTCCCTAAACTAAATTCAGTATGGACTTACCAGATCGCCAAAAGGGACAAAAGAAGTTAAACTCAGACTTAAATCATTATTCCTCAAGTACTAGACTCGGTGTCAGTCGAGGGCCAGAACAAAAACAACTGACATATCTCGAAGAGGTAGAAACTAACTATATTAGTTAGACTAAAACCACAACTGGTAGACCACTACAGGTACACATCTCAGAAGAGAACACAACAACCTTCTCCCACAAACGATACTGGTCACGTAAAAGAACCGTTTTGAGACAATCAGAAACGGGACGAAGTAAGGCGTAAGGTTCCGGTTTAAACGGACAATGACGTCCACAAAGAACTGAAGGATGCAAACGTAAGGTCAGGGGATATTACTTTTCCTGTAGAAAAAACCCACAATCAAGATTTTCCAGAACATCCAGAAGTAT
>SJYO01020080.1:111263302-111634712 GCA_006410555.1 Capra ibex | reverse complement strand
TTCTAGTACCGTAGACCAGGGTAGTGAAGTACCGTTTATCTACCCCTTTACCACCTTTGTCACAGTCTGAAATAAAAAAACCCGAGGTTTTAGGGACGTCTAACACTGACGTCGGTACTTTAATTTTCTGTGAATGAGGAACCTTCTTTTCAATACTGGTTGGATCTATCGTATAACTTTTCGTCTCTGTAATGAAACGACTGATTCCAGGCAGATCAGTTCCGATACCAAAAAGGTAACCAGTACATACCTACACTCTCAACCTGACACTTCAACCTGACTCGCGGCTTCTTAACTACGAAAACTTGACAACACAACCTCTTCTGAGAACACTCAGGGAACCTGACGTTCCTCTAGGTTGGTCAGGTAACACTTCCTCTAGTCGGGACCCTAAAGAAACCTTCCTTACTATGACTTCGACTTTGAGGTGATGAAACCGATGGAGTACGCTTCACAACTGAGTAACCTTTTCTGAGACTACGACCCTCCCTAACCCCCGGCCTCCTTTTCCCCTACTGTCTCCTACTCTACCGACCTACCGTAGTGACTGACCTATCTGCACTCAGACTCACTTGAGGCCCTCAACCACTACCTGTCCCTCCGGACCGCACGACGCTAAGTACCCCAACGTTTCTCAGCCTGTGCTGACTCGCTGACTTGACTTGACTTGACTTAGAACAACGTCCCCCGAGGAGTCCACCGAGTCACCATTCCTTAGGTGTATGGTCACGTCATAAGAACGGACCTCTTAAGGTACCTACCTGCTCGGACAGCTCGACGTCAGGCACCCCAGTGTTTCTCAGTCTGCACTGAATCACTGCTTTGTTGTTGTTTGGATAATACTTGAATTTAAACGGTTGAAACTCAGGTAACCTCCATCCATATTTTGTATTTGTGTATGTTTCATCTTACTACGTTTCACTTTCGTTTATCTTTAGACTTTTTTCCTTGTCTTCTTGTCTACAACCGTCCTGGGATGTCAACTTCGGATTCACTCGAGACTCAGAGGACCGTCTTTCCCTCCTTTCTGTTTCTTCGCTAAATCTACCAGGAGTGGAAGTCTACTCTATTTCGGGTGTCCAAACAAACGTCCTTCTTCTTCCATAGTTACAATAAAGTCGTGGATGTTGTACCGTTTGTGAGAGATACATAATAAAGTAAGTGAAGAGATTGAACCATCTTACTTACAATCAGAAGTTCTGAATCTCTATTTTCTTGTCAGTTGGAAGTGTTGTTGGGTCTTTCCACATATGTCCTGAGTGTAGTGTTTATCCTTTCGGTACAACCTACTAAAATAACCACGACTTCTTTTGTTTCAAGATTTTCCCTCCGAGAACATTCCCTTCCAATAATACCCTAATATACTTTAGAACATACACTTTGAAAACTTTTAATACTTTGTGATCTCTTAATTTCTTAGAAAATGAATAAAAAAAATTTTTTCTAAACTCTTTTGTAAAAATTATTTGTATTTTAATACCAATGGTTCCCCCTTGTTTCTCCATTTTACTTAGTCCTCCAACCCTAACTGTGTATACGTGATAATACATATTTCGTCTATTGTTTACTCTTGGATGACATATCGTGTCCCTTGAAATAAGTTACGAGGCACCACTGGATTTGCCCTTCCTTTAGATTTTTTCTCCCCGATATACATATCGACTAAGTGAAACGACATGTCGTCTTTGATCGTGTTATAACATTGCGTCAGCATGAGGTTATTTTTAAAAATTTTTCGTCGATCTCACAGAATCTGTTACTGTTATTTGTATTTGTAAAATTTTTATATATTTTATTTTCCGAGGAGTTTATTTTCTGTAACTACCTATTACAGAAATTGAAGTCAAACTGTTTTTACGTCTCGTAAAAAGGACTACTTACCAAGAACGTATTTCCTTTGTAGTAATTTAAGGTCCAGACGTTACAGTACAGACACCCCCTTCATTTTACTGGGTCCGGTTCGGAAAACAAAAGGAAAAAAAAAAAAATTACGGAAGGTTTTGGATGGAAATCATAAAATAATTGTATAAAAATATGTGTCTTCGTATTACGCTAAAAGTATTTTATAAATTGGGAGGGGGTTGGTCAGTGAGAAGTTTTAAGAGTATTCAGTGGAATACTCTGATATTGTTTTTTTCGTTTATCATTAATCCGGAGATGAAGAAATGAAATACGAAAGGACCATGGAAAGAAGGGAGAAAAGAAGGAGGTAAAAAATAACAAAATAAAAATTTATATTTATATAAATAAAATAAACCTCCAATTAACAAAAGAACACTGAAACAATCTATTTTCATGTCTCGAATCCCCTAGGTCCTTTTACTCCTTGATCGTACGACAATAATGACAGAGAAAGTTTAGCGGATACAGAACTCGTCCGGACACCCTTCCCAACCCAGAGACATATAGACACGACCTAAGAGTTCCGACGTTGATCTTACTAGAAAGATTTTACGTTTAGACTCGTACTGTAATAGTACGAATTTTTGAAAATAATTTTGATGTATAACTGAAACCCTATTTCGGGTTCTAAGAATTACACAAGGAAATACTGATTCGGGAGTGTGAGACCTGAGTGCATTGTGGAGAGAGAAGCAGAGGTTTAAGATAGGAGAGTAGTGTGACTCGATGAAAATCGGGGGTTACGTGGGAGGGGAGTGGAGGACCGTAAAGAGACACGACGAAGAAGGAAGTTCTTACAGGAGAGACTGACAAAGGGGAGAAACAGGGAGGAACGGACCGAGTGTACAGTAGACAAGTGTCCAGTCCTCGGTCTAGTCCGGAAGGGAAGTGGCTCTTCAGAAGAGACTGAGGATCAAGAGTGGACTCTATTAGTGTCGTGGGCCCGAGTACAGGTAGGACCGTGAGGGTGGGGTTTTGTAGGAACGAAGAAAAACGTAACCTAAGTGAATAAAGAGTCGGTGTAGAGTCCCGTTCGTGACGTATATACAGTGAACAACCTCCTTGGTCAGCTACTTTATTGGTTTACTTCTCAGAACTCATATTACACAGATTTAACTTTCTTTAAAGACCCTGAAGGGAGGACCAGGTCACCAATTCTTGGACGGAAGGTTTTGTCCTCCACACTCAAGTCAGTGACCACCCATTAGATTTTAGGGTGTACGGCACGCCGTTGATTTGGCCACACGCCGTTGATTCGGCCACAAGGTGTCGATGACTCGGAGGTACGGAGTTGATCTGTCGGGTGCACAGTCTCACCTTTTAGGACGTACGAAGTTCGTTTTAGGGTGGAAGGGATTCTGGACTACGTCGGTTATTAATTAATCAAATTTTTCTGTATATATCTATCTATCTATCTATCTATATCTATATATGTATATATTTTTTTACGTTAAAGGGATTCAAAGTCGAGTACCTACATGTCCATTTTCTCTACTGAGGAACGGTACCTTCGAACTAAGACGTAACTTAAAATGGGATCTGTATCCTCAATTCGACACCTGTTTTTACTTATTGTATAACCTTACCCAAGTTTTACTCGACTTCAAATCAGTAACTTTCTGTTACAGTGGTACCTGATCAACCTGGTCGTCAAAGACTCGGTCTCGTAGACTACAAGGACGAGGGTCCCGGTCCGGACCCGACTCAGGTCTCCACCCCCTTCTTCGTCGGTGTCGACACCCTTAAATACCTCGTACCCTCGACCCCTACTTTAGACGGTTACGAGTCGAAATAAAGACTGGATTAAAACAAGGTAGCATCGGTCCTTTCAGAAGGAGCCCAAGATAAGGACTGTACCAGAGGTCTTGCCTCGTGTCTTTCGGAGTCCCTCGTGTGTGTAGGGGATGTAACCTGTCCCAACTGGAGTTTATGGAATCAATGAGGTCGAAGAGTTAGGGACCAGGGAGTTCACGGTTGTCCCTTTACGTTACGTCAGACCACCCCTTTCGGGACTATATCGGTAGTTTCCGAGCTGTGACCAGGTCAGAGGAGATCAAACCTTCAATACAGTGAAACCCTGTTTAGAGGTAGAGAGACTTGGGATCGAAAGAGTAGACATTTTACCCCTATTTCTATGGACGAGACGGATGGAGTCCCCAACAGCACTCCTAGTTTATTCCTTTACTGATACTTCCTCGAAACTTTTGACATCTCACGGTACCTTTACGGTCTCTCACACTAATTCTCTGTCGTCGACGGGGGTGTGAATGAAGTTTCCCCTCTCTGTCCCACCTCTTCCGACTGTACGAGACGAAAACTTCACGTGTTCTCGTCGAGAGTCGTCTCTTTTTTGTCGCAACGACGAATTTTCCGTTGAAACTTTTGTTGGTAAAAGAGAGACTTCCCTCTTATATCAACCCTCATGAAGTTTCTGACCCCTTTTAAAGGTCTTTTTTTTTTTTTTTTCTTTACTGCAAGAGTTAGGTTGAAAATCAGTTAAGTCTCAATAATTTTTTTTTTTTTTGGGAAGTCTTGAACAGTGAATAAATTTTTCTTACAATTACGGAACTTTTTAATTTTTGACAATTGTTCTCCCCTCCTGTTCCCGTGACAAAAGGGGGAAGGACTCCTAGTGTGACGTCTTCCGTCTGCATTACTCAGACGGGTAGCGAGTGGCGAAGGGGACTAATTTGTAAGTGAGGTTCCGATAGGAGGGACAGGACTATTCAAGGTGTGTTCTTATTCAGTGGTCCTTCTCCGGGAATAGAGGGAGATAGGTAGAGACTGTGGATCAATAGGTCGTGCCACTCTAATAAATAAGTCAAAAAGAAAGAGGAAGGAAATTGATACCGTCGAATGGTTTCTAATTGAAGTTCTTAAGTCTCGTCTTAATGTCATAAGATGAATTTCCCTTTTTTCTGTAGAGGCGGAGGTTCGTTTTCCTCTGGGAAAAAATAAATTTCGTTGATTTATGTTTTTAGTCTCTTCGGGCCTGGAATTAGGATCACCCGTCACTTATCGCTACGTCTTCCGCACGGACCGGCACTACGGGCCCTCCAGTCGGTTGACCTTGAACCGGTCTAAAGATGTCTTTACACTGAGACGGGATAAGGGTCGGGAGACATGGAAGGACAAGGACATAACACGATTCCTTAGCCGAACTCTGACTCCAGGGGTTCTAGGACGCCTTTGTTCCAAAGGGGAGTTGACAGGACCTCCCTGACAAGTCCAGACACCTGTATTACCTCTGTACTAACCACCCTCCGGACGTCTAAAAAGGGGTATCCGCTCTAAAACTCGTTTAGTACGTGGAGGATCTGTGGTACTTTTGAGTTAGCCTACCAGTGTAAGGAATGAGAATGATACGTGTGTGTCTGGTCCCATTCCCTACTTATCCTCTCCCATGTTTTTCTGAAGGGAGAAGGGTTTCGCCGTCGGGTCTCTCCTTCTAAAAAGACGGAGGTGAGGGATGGTCTAAACCGAAGTCTCAAATAAAGACGTTTCCCGAAACTCTCCTCTTCAACTTTAGAGTTACCAGATTTCCGTCTCTTACCGTCTACGGTTCCCTTCTAATCAAGCCTCCGCTCCTCTTTCTTCCTCGTGTTCGCCCCACTACAGTATCCTCTCTTTCCCGACAGACTCGGGGTCGAGAAGACAGTGTGAAAATTCGTTGGAACAAATTAATTTCAACACGAAGCACGACCGTCCTCTCGTTACGTTCACAGTCACGTGAACAGTCCTCGAGGAAACGGACCTCGTGTCTAGCCTTGTGGGTACCGACTTACGGTCCGAAGTAGAGGTCGTGTCTACCCTTCCGGTCCCCATTAATGGGTCAGGACCGGTCAGCGGAAGGACCCACTTTAATGTCTTTTCATCCTCTGTCGCCGAGACAGACTAAGAATAAGTCGTAGTAAAGGTCCTTTTCTTACTTCTGTTAGTTCGTACTGAGAGACTAAACCCGTCCTTCCGTCGGGACTTTGAGAGGTACGGTACCTGGTGAAACATCCTTTCACTCACACTCTACGTCCGTACGACACTTGACCGGGGTGTCACCAAGTGAGACCATGGGCCGAGATGTGTACATTGGTAGAGTAACTATGCAAATTTGAGACGTCCCGTGTAAGGACTTCTCTAAAAGGAGGTTAAAGACGGAGGTCAATGTGAAACAGGTTAGAGGTGAAGGGAAGAAAGTCCATATAGAACCTGTTCAACCCTGAAAGACCAGTAGAGGTCAGATCTGACGGTCAAAACTGAAGGGGAATGAGTGACATCCGGACCTTTCTGAACCTCATCCCTCCCTCCCCGTGTCAGGTACGAGAGTGAGTGGGAGTCTCAAGAAGGGACAGACCACCTCCTACACTGGACGAAGACCCCAGACACAGGGGTTACGGGAAACAACGTGTACAAGGGAACTACAGGTGGAAACGTCGTTATCTCGAGTCCGGAGAAGGAACGGGAGAGATACAAGGTTTTTGTGATAGTCCCCGGCGTAGACATAGGAGACGTCCGACGACCCTTTACTCCTAGTAATGGGGTAGACGAAAACCCCGTCTGGTAGGGTATCAAGGAGGGACGCCCATGGAACCTTTTCGGGAAAGGAGGTTGGACCTCTTTCCGAGACACTACGGTGAGAGGGGTGTGGGGTTGTGGGTAAAACATCTAATCCTTTGAGTCTAACTCATTCATGTACTATGGACCCCCAGTACTTCCACCGGATGTCCTCTCCCCGAGTCCTACGAAACGACACACACGTTAAACAGACTTGAACCACAACTATCTGTCACGTCCAGTGGCGTTCGTCGAGACTCCAAGAACCCTTTTGACCAGGAGACGGTTTTACTACTGGTCCTGGTCGTACACCGACTACTTCCCACTTACACTGGAACCTGAACCCTGTTCTTCTTCTTTTTGTTGTTTCCAAATACCTCGTGACACATAACCTGTGAACGACGTTGGTGCAGATACGTTTACATTGGACTATCGCGGAACAAAGGTTACGCGGGACAAGGACAACGAAAACTCCCTAAGAACCTAAGAAGTCACACCGTGTAAAACCCTTGGACGACTGTGAAAGTATACGCCAGTCTTTCGTGTTCCTTCAGTTGTTGTTCTTCCGACAAACACCGGTTACCCGTTGTTATTTAAGAAGAGAGAAGGACTTTCTGTTTATGGTATATTATAGTGAACATACACTTTAGATGTTATACGGTGTTTGCATGGGTCCCATACTTTGTCTTTATCTGAGTGTCCGTATCTCTTCTCAGAACACCAAGGGTCCCCATTCCCCCTTACCTCCTCTACCTGACCCTCAAACCCCAATCATCTTCGTTCGATAATGGACATCTTACCTATTTGTTGTTCCAAGATGACATATCATAAATAACCTCTGATATGAGTTATAAGACCCTATTTACCTTTTTCATATTCTTTTTTACATATATACACACATTTTCTCAGTGAAAAAACATGTCGTCTTTAATTGTATTGTGACATTTAGTTGGTATAAATTAATTTTATATATATATATATAAAATTTTTAAGAGAAGAGAGGATAGGGAGTCTACCTTTTAGGGTTCTCTGTGACGAAACGTCTCCTGGGACCGTCCTAACTCTGGGTCAACCGTTACCACCACTGGATGAGTTCTTGTTCTTAAAACCGGGATGGAGGAAGAACGAAGAAAGACGGGTCCCGACATACACCTGGAGGGTCAATGGGTCAGGATAAGGGACGTTAAAGAAAGGTTTTATTTAAGAGACAGACGTTTTGAAATAGAGTCCAAGGTCTTCACTAGGTTTGATTCAATTAGTACAAATCAGTCACACAAGTTACGAAGTTATACCTAACGGACAAAATTAGGATTTCACTGGAATACTCCACTCACGGGAAATGGAGAGGGAACCACCTAGTCCTTTCACTCTATGTCTCGACTTTTATCTCCGCCATCTCAACAAACGGAATCCACCGTTCCATCTCCAACTACTGGGGTTACTTGAGCCAACTCTTGAAAAGGGGTCGGAACCCACGACCCCAACGAAGACCCGAGACTGAGGTAGTATCCCTCGTACCGGTGTCCTTCGGGACCCTACGACTCCCTTTCGTTTTGGTTTGGGATCCTACCTCGTAACCTTCTTTACCCATGGATTCGGGTCCTTCGTACGTCTTCTGTGGACTCTCGTCAGAAAAGAAGATCTGATGGACGTCTTCTGTTTTACCTTTCGTCTTGTTAGTGGTATGTTCCTCCGTTCAGACGTGAGGTACATTCTCTCCTGACAGGTTCGTGTCTTACTCGTTGGGACCGTCTGTCGTCTGGACTACAACGTCCTCCCTCTCGAGTCCCACGTGTTGGTCGGTCAAGGACCCTTACGACACTCCTCAGAGGATACCCCTCTAAGATAGTCAAATCCTATCTTCGGATTAAAAACTGATTCTAAACGGAGAAGTGAGAGGGAGGTTTCTGTTGGAATCGGTAGGGGACCCTAAGGAGTCTTAGGAAGGACGACTCTCTCGGTGGTCCTCCATTCTAAAGTGACCCCGTATTTCCCATGTTCTATAGAAAGAAAAAGAAAAGAAAAAAAAAAAAATGCTTTATAGAAAGATTAGTCCTTTCTGGGACGACAAACGGGAACCTATCCCAGGAATTAAACGAGTCTATTCACATTTTCCCTCTAACTCAAGATCAGAGACATCATGAACCTCGTCTATACCCATGTTTTTCTTCAGGTCATTTACGAACCATACGTTTGTCTAATACTCTTACTCAACTTTTAAATAACCGGAATTCGAAAGACATTCGAGATCTGACCAAACTAAGGAGTCGATATTATCGGGTCGAGACAGGGTTCAGGAGACACTACGTAAACCTCGTGGGAGAACTCAAACCTTCAGTGAAGAGAATTTTGGATCACTTTCGGACCTCGACCTTTGTCTCGTCTACATCCTGACCCGAGTTCTATACCCAGGAACCAGGACTACTCACCTAACAGACACCGGAGAACCCTCAAGACTCCCGACTCACCTACTGCTCGAAGGACCTGTCTGGACCCACTAGTGCTGACGAGGTGGGTGTCTGTCCAGTCCGTCTTCCCTGTAGTTCCCGTCTGTTCAGAAACGGGAACCACACACTCAAGTGTGTGTGTTTTCTCCCGACCTTTCCCGGTACTGGAGGTGGTCAAGGAGTCTCTCTTCTCCTTTACCCGACCTTTTGTCCATCAAATCCCTCCTTAAATTCCTTTCCGTACTTAGTTTTAGGTCAGAAGGGTAAGAAAATTTTCAGAAACTTTAATGACCTCTGTGTCGAGAGAGAGACGAAGGGAGGGGGTTGGGATGACTGACACATGTTAGACACTCACCGGAGACCGAGATCCACTTAAAATAGGGTCAAAGAGTTTCTTCTCCGACAGACCTTCGAGGTTTCTTCCTCCTCACTTAGTATTCCCGAAATCCCGGTACTCGATGGGGTTGAGGTCGGATTCTCGAGAGTCCTTCTTCTCCTTTCTCGGAGTCATTAGTTCCTCGTACCTGACCTCTCTTCGACAGAATCTGATTCTGCTACGGGTCCTCACAGTCCGGGGAGAGTAAAAGTGATCCAGTTCCCCTTTCCTTTACATGAACTTGAAACGTACCAGGGAGGAAGGGGTGCCAGTGGAGGACCCTACCTACACTGTTGAAGGGGACCAAGAGGATGAAGGAATCACTGGGTTAGGCGAAGGTATGTCGTCGGTCTTTCTTTGAAAAATACGAGACTACCACAAGTAGACTCACACGGGGGGTTTCAGTTCACGTCTGCGATCTGGTGTCAGACACTCCGGGACGGAGTACTCAGGGTGTGGAGAGAGAGATCGGAGTAAGTTCAAAAGATGGAGAGTAAGTGACGTAGGGTGTGTGCGACGGAAATAAAGTCAAAAGGTTTGTCGTGTCAAGGAAAAAAGGACGGAGAACTCATCAACGGGGACGGTAAGAGCGAAGGGGTTCGGACACGGGGGGGTGGTAAGAAGTGTATCTACGAGAAAGAGTAGGAAGCCCGAGTCCCACTTCGGGGGAGGACCCTCTTGAGGGGACTGGAGAGATTGACTTCAGTTAGAACCCAGACCCATGGACGTTTAAGTAAGACTATGAAACGCAGTACCTGTACCCCTGTCCCCCCGACTGTGGACGTTCTCCACAAAAGGTAGAACTTACAAACGGCCGGAGACCGTCGCTTACCCTCCGTGACTGTCTTACAACCTCGTCCTCCTACGGAAAGAGACTCGGAGTCCAATATAGAGACCATCAAACCTACAGAAACCTCGATTCTGAAACTTCACACAATTCGTCTCACTCCCCGTGGTAGTCAAATGAAAAATTTTTCTAGTGATACTAACGGGAAACCTTTTACACAACTTAAACCCCCTTTGCTAAATCCTCCTTCAGGGTCACTCTTTACTACTACCGAACCTGACACCACTAACAGTTGAGTCTGTCTCTTTTCACCTGTCTAATTTAAACAGAAACTTCCTTCTTAAAGGTCCCGAACCACTGACAAACCTACACCATGAACTCTCTCTCGATACTAGTCCTTACTGAAGATCCATAGACTGAACTCGTTGACAGACCTATCTCTTCGATAGATAATACTACTGTTTTGGGTTCTACCTTGTCTATACCAAGACAAGTGTCCCTTTTCTATAAATAAGGAGACTAGACAAAAGGGGATAGAACATTATGTAAAATAGATACATTCGTTGGATGATAGATAATGGATGCATAAATAAATAATAAATAGACCGTAAATAGATAGTTGGAATAGAATTTCAAACGTAATATCGTATATATGATACGACACTAAAGTGAAAGGATAACAAGTGACGACAATATATCTATAAGTGAACGTAAGACATAACTGAAATATAAAACGGGGAAACGGTTAAAGTATTTGATCTAAGATATTCAAAAGAACCACACACTTAAGGAATTCCAAAAGATACACTTGATATTGTAACAGACACCTTTTCTGTCTAAATGAAAAAACAAGTGTAGAACAACGAAATACAGATATAGAACTGAACAATGTTACTAATCTTGGAGGTTATGTTACAACTTGTCTTCACTACTCTCTAACAGAAATGGAACTATGGTCACGACCTTTTATAACTTATAAAATAGTAGTTTATGTTACAAATCGCGATCCTATAAAAGATATCTACGAGAAGTAGTCTTACCCCGTTAAAAGAAGAAATGGATTAAAGACTCTTAAAAATAGTACTTATCAACAACTTAAAGTAGTTTATAAAGAAAGATATAGATAACTTTATTAGTGTAAAAGGAAAATAAAACAATTGTACTGTTTAATGAAAACTTTATGATTCGGTTAAATGTAAGGACCCTATTTGTAGTGAACTGATTTCACATACTGACAAAAATATGTCACGACCTAGATTAAACAGTTATAAAAGAACTCCTAAAAAAACAAAAGTAATTACAGATAAAAAAAGTAAAATTTACAAACACTATCATTATCGATTAAAACCCCAAAAAAAAACCCCCCCCCAGAGACCTTACAAAGTCATCATAGTATTTCCGAGAAGTAGCACTGATCAAGGTTTAAACTTACAGAGGGTTGTAACACCCCGAAGTCGATGGAGACATGTCGAACACAGAACTTGTTAGACGAGAGTCGACCCGTAAAGTTCAGGAATGAGACACACAACTATCGGTAAGGAGGTTCTGAACAGTCGTCAAAGTCTGAAGGTATAGACGGAGTCAAGTTACTATCTATTTCCAGGGAGGTGGAGAGACGTGATAGCATCCCCTTCACAGGGGTCTGTCTTTCGACCACTTGAACTCGAGTCGAGAACGACTCAAAGGGGAAGACAATCCCTAGTACAAAGATGAGACAGATAACAGGTCACAACATTTATTAGTATACATAAACAAGTAAAAATATCTACTGGTACCATTACTACTACAACCAGATCAAAAACACCTAGTGAGTCAACAAGAAAAATAAGATCTTTGTGTCCGGGAAGTTAAGTTCCTTCAAAGGAATTAAAGAAGTGACTACTTCTTTAAAAGAAAAGGGAAAGTAAAAGAGACAAGAGAGAAAACCCTGAAGGATAAGGACCTAAGACCTACAGATTGTAAGGATTTTACAAGGTAATAAAGAGGAACTGATATAGTAAAAACAAAGACAAAAGTAGATGAAAGACCCTCTATATAAATTGAAGTAGAAGACTAGAAGGAAAACCCGAAAAATATAAAACAGTGGTATAAAATTTAAAAGTTCTAATGTAAAAAAGAGGGACTTATAATTACAAATGTCGGAGAAGAAGAAAACAAAGTACTCCTATTAGAAATGGTCAACAGTCTACCATAATTACTATATAAAATTTTTGCAAAAACTAAGAACGTAAAGTAGGTTCAACGAAAAAGAAGATGAACAAAACTCGAGTACAAAGTTTAATCTCCTGGAGAAGTCAAAAGACCACTAGGAATTAATAGGTGGATACAAATGCTAATCCTTTGACTTTCAGACTAACCCTTGAGACACATTTTCTGACCCAGAAAAGATAATACCTACGGTGTATACCCATATACATGACCAACTTGAAAAAAACCCTTCGAAGTCAAGGTGACCCAAATCCAGACAGGAGGATCCGACCGGTCTCAGGAGTCTCTTCTAAGAATACTACAGGAACCTTCCAGTTCGACACGACGTTCTCATAACCCTTTCCCACTTTTCCCCGACCTTCAGAGTTGTAAGTCATGTGTTCGAACGTACATTCGGGAGAGTAGAGAAAGAGAATACTGTTGGAACGGGAGTGAGTCCGGACTACGGGACTTCCGTCTTAGGAAGAGAAAAGGAGAGAAACGTTTTATTGGAAGGTCATAAGACCTTACCACCTCTTCCCCGTCAAAGGGTGGAAGGACCTCAGTCTTTCTAGATCTTGTTGAAAATAGGACACAGTAAAAGTAAGGGTGAGGGTCCACATGGTCTTGGTCACTCAGGACTCGGAAAACTCTTGAACCCCAACTTTTGACCTCACGAAATGTCGAGACGAGTAACACCGGAAATTTAAGGTGAAAGAAATACGACACAGTTTACACTTAACATGTGGACGTTAGGTCGAAGGTTTTTACAACAACCACAGTGACGAAAATGTTTGAGAAACAGGAACTTACACATACGGAAATTAAAAATTTTACAGTAAAATCATCTCTAAACCTCTTCTAACATAAAAAGGTTGACGGTCTATTTTACTTCCGAACTATGGATTCTGATCTTGACCATCGGGCGTCAATGGTTACTCTTCGTTCGTACGTCCGAACGGTCCAAAGGGTTTTTATACGTCACGATTCTACTTATATTTGTAAAAGGGGTTCGAGGTGTCGTCATCTTATCCTTCGGAATTTAAAATTTCAAAAAAAAAAAAAAAAAAATATCTCGTTACAAATGGGTGATATCTATCTTTCATATTCTTTGAGTAACAATGTACTTTACCATGTCCGACAACTAAATGTCGGTCAAAAAAGAGTTTACAACTTTTTTGGAACCCCTCGTCTCTGTATCGTCTAGGGGATTCCATCGTTCGTAAACCCTGGATAGACCACCGATATCCACTCGGGAACAGGGGACACAAGTGGGTGTAAGACTCGAATTATGGAGGGTTTAGGAAGAGACCTAGAACCAACGTCGATTGAGTTGAATCTGGGTCGTCCTTCAACAAAAAAGTAGTAAGGTCCACCAACTACCTTCTTCGTGAGGTCACAGATCCAATTGAATAAGTCCCGAAACACCGACCGATACAGGAGTCGATGTCGGTAGTCGGAGATAAGTAAACCCATTGATATCTTCAGTAGTCGATAAAGGCCTTCGGAACTCTTCTGTCATAAAGAGATTCTGGAGTTTGTAAGAAAGGTACTAGAAGTTGAGAATCTTCTACCCTTTCCCGGAATCTACCCTTTACCTGGTAGTATAGTTCCACAGGTTCAGAGGGAGACCACGACCTGGGGTCTCTGATATTGGATGGAGTAGGAGGTTCCCCGAAGGACGTGGGTCGCAGGGATCGTGGTAAGAGAGGTCCTGTGTTCGGACTGTATGTGTGGGGTAGACGGAGGTACCTGTACCTGTCCAATAGAGTCAGAACGGGAAGGGAATCCAAATGGGAATCCCTTGTGGTCGTTTATATCTTTCCCGACCTGTCTCCTGTAATAGTCCATTGTAAAAAAAGACATCCAACTCTAAAGTTAAACTGAGACAGAAGTCGAGACACAATACTACGTCGTTACAGTACTAGTGAAGTGTCGGTGCTTTCCTTACTAAAAGGGACCGTAGAAAGTAAAGACTAGGGGAGTAGAAGTACACAGACGGACGACTGTTTGGTCTCGACAGTCTCGGTGGACAGTGACGTCCCCCTTTTTATGGAAAAACTGTTGACATAGAAGGAGGTCTTCTATGAGAAACATGGGTTATAGACGAAAGGTTTGACACAAACACTGTGAGTGAAGACAATAAAGTTTCCCCGAGTACTTTATGAGGTTTTTCCTTAGAGTTTGGGTTAATTAAATTTAAGTAAAAACACGACTTTCACGTTGTACTACATAAATCCTCCTTCACACACGTTGTACTTCAATTCGTTATCCTCCCAGAACAACATTTCTTTGTCGGAGGGTGTAATTTACGTTTGAGTCCTCGGAGGTTCCTGGATCCGTCCCTTCCCGTGGTCCTCCACCGTGTGACGTAAACCCCATCCCCACTCATTCCTTGCGTATGTACGCACGAGTCAGTGATTCAGCACAGGTTAAGAAACGTTGGAATCCCCGACATAGGACGGTCCGAGGAGACAGGTACCCTAAGAGGTCCGTTCTTTTCTCCTCACCCAGCGGTGAAGGAAGAGGTTTCCTAGAAGGGCTGAGACCCTAGTTTGGACACAGAAGAAGTAACCGTCCGTCTAAGAAATAGTGACTCGGTGGACCCTCCTTGAACTCACCCTTAATGAACCAAGACTGAGGCTCAAATCGAGTCTTAATCAAGAGAGATACGACCATCTCTCTACACAGATCAACCTTTCTTTCTTTCACTTTCACCGAGTCAGTACAGACTGAGAAACGCTGGGGTACCTGACATGTCAGGTACCTTAAGAGGTCCGGTCTTATGACCTCACCCATCGGAAAGGGAAGAGGTCCCCTAGAAGGGTCGTGTCCCCAGCTTGGGTCCAGAGGGTGTGACGTCCGTCTAAGAAATGGTCGACTCGGTGTTCCCTTCGGGTCCACCTTTCTTTAAGAGGAAAAATAAAGGGAAATTTACTGTGGTGGGTTACCATTGGTGAGACGGGAAGAGGGACTGTAAGAGTAGAAGGGGCACCTGTTGTTCGGTTTCGGTGCAGCCAGGGGTCCTCGCGAGATGCCCTATTGTCTAAGATTGGAACGTACGAGTCAGGGGACTAAGGACTCAGCTCAACGAAAACAAGGAAACAACTGAAAACAAAATTATTTCTGGTTGTCTTTTATTCTCCTTAAGAAATGTCTCCTTTGTAAGTCACCCCTTACAGAACAAGAGACTCAAGTTATCGTTGTAAAACCGAAATCTAGCCCCCAGCACCCGTTACGTATACGCAACAGGGGTGGTGGACGTCCTAAGGTATCTCGTCAGTTTCTGAAGACCGTTTTTTTTTTATTTTCATACTTAGACGGTGTCGGAACTTATACACCTTCTCACAGTAGTCACATTGTCTTTACTATTTTTTAAATACCTGTTATCCGATCTCTACACCGACCTAACAACGTTGAGTTTTGGTACTCCCTCTTTCGAGATCGTCGTCATTCATATCATGAAGGGTCCCCTCGGGGTGTCCCAGAGGGTCGAACTCAAATCGACACCTCACTATTAGTCTTAGTAAGCAATCTCCTGATAGATATCGTCGTTAAAGATTTAACAAAACTCAGTGGATGAGATGTGAACTTTTTTAATTCGTACGTAGGTGTCAAATGTATAAAAAAATAAGTATTTGATGTATGTACATGAGTAATCATTTATAGAGTTGTATTAAATATAAATTCACTCTAATTGATAATTACGAGTACCCATTCTGAAGTAGAAAGTTCGTCAGAAGAACTATCAAACTTGAGATCCCTGTTGTAAAAAATAGTGTAGAATATTTTAGTATTAATAAAAGTAGTGTATCACAGTTATTTTCATATTTTCAATCTACATAGTAGAAACGATAAGAGTTCAACAAATGATCACGACCGTAAAATTTTAAGAGAAAGAATACGGTCTTACAAATTAGTGAATTGATAAAACTTTCCTAATCTAAAAAATTTACCTTATATAATAGGTACTTAGAGGAATTGGTTCTCCTATATTTGACGTTGAGTAACGTTCTGTTAGTTTATTCATTTTTTCACCTAATTCCTTGAGAATCTGAATGAGTCCTTACTGTTAGGTATACAATTTTAATTACAGAATGACAGAAAGTATAAACTCTATTTTAAGTACAGTCATTTTCAAGATTCGTAGAGAAACGTGTGAACCACCTAGGTGAACGTGTTGGGAGTCGGAGGGGTGGGGATTGATCGGGGGTGACTACACAATAGGTCCGGTCAACAGGAATCCAGAAGGACTCAGTGTTTCTACAACCGACGTCGTAGACATGGATCGACCGGGACTCCGGTGTTGCACCCACGACCTCCTTCGTCTCTTCTTTCTACCCTGTGTGGGGTTGGTGGAGTCGCCTGGTTGTTTGTCTTTGTTATCTCACGACACTACTCCCAGTTCTTGTTGGAAACGGATTATATTTCCAGTTTGTGGAACGGATTGTGTCGACCCTTAAATGTGTCTCTTTCCTCGGTAGTTGGACGAACAGACGGGTTCGAGATGTGGTCTCGAGGGGCGTTCCGGACCGTGTGTCACCGTTTCCCAGAGAAAACACGGTATACGTGGTTTGTCGAAACAGAAAGTGAGTAATCGTACTTTTCAGAAGGTCCGAAAATTCTTGAATTTCCTTTTAGTTGTCGTACTTTCTCCTTCGGTTTTACTTGGTTTTGTTGTTGATTGACTTTTTTCGTTCCTTTTCTTTCGTTAAAACTTTTGACATTTAGAATGGACTTAGAATTCTCCGTAGACTCTTTTATAAATTTTTCTCGTTTGTCTCCCATTTTCTTGATAACTTTTAAACATAAGACTTTTAACTTTACTTTTAATATGTAGTCCGTCTTTTTTTCTTAATTATATTTACTTTTGGTTTTATCACCATTTTTCTATTCCTTTATACTGTATCATTTTTATCTACCCTTTATTTTTTCATTGCTAAAAAATTTCACTTCCTTCTTTGTTCTTAGGTTTCAAATAAGTCATCCTTAGGGTTATCCTCTCTAGTTTCAGTTACTTCTACTCCTTTAGTAGTTTCTTTTTACTACCTTATTTTTCCTTGTTTTAACCCAGTAAACATCTCTACACCGACCTGGATCATTGACAGTATGTATTTCTTCAGTCTTTCTCCTTTTATTTATGGTATATAATTACGTATATACACTTTAGACTTTTTTTTACCATATCTGTTAGAATAAATGTCTCGTCTTTATCTCTGTCTCTGTATTTTATTTGTATTCCTATGGTTCACCCTTTCTTCCCCTACCCTACTTAACCCTCTAACTCCGACTGTATATATGGGATAACTATGATACACATTTCATCTACCGATTACTCTTGGATGACATAATATCGTGTCCGTTGACATGAGTCGTCAGATCCACTGAATGTACCCTTCTTTTAGGTTTTTTCTCCCCTATATACATATACATATCGACTAAGTAGACGGTATGACTATATTGTTACTTTTCGTTGATTTGAGGTTATTTTGAATAATTTTTATTTTAAAAAATTTACCACTGCAAGGTAGGTCTGTACTACCACATTCGACAAAAGGGACAGAGGAGGTACGATTCACATTGGGACCTTTACCTCGTTCTTTGTTGATCTCTTCTTGAGACTTTTCACCATTGTCTTTTTTCTACTTAACAAAACCCTGAAATTCTGAACTCATTGTTATGTCTCCGTCCCGTAGAACGAACGGGTGTGGGTTGTATCCTTCTGACGGGTCAGGTCCGTAAAGTGTCGGGGGATTGAAGTGACATCTTCCGTTGGGTCCATCCAAGTAAAAAGGGGGACTAGGTTGTTCTAGGGGAGATTGTTGTTTTCACTTCGGGTTGTGTTAACCATTCCCCGGTCCCTTCCGTAAGAGAAAGAAGGGTCCGGACTCTAAGGAGAAAAGATGTTTCTCTATATTCCCAGTCGTCTAACTAGATCCTTCTTAGAAACAGGGGTACTCGGGGCTTGAAAGGAGGGGATGAGTATCTGTGGGTCCTTACCCTTCACCCACTCCTTCACTTCCCACTCACCCGTGACTGTCTTCCTTAGGGTAGTATAGGGGGAGAGGAACGGGGGGTGAATCTCGTTGGACCACTAGGGTGGACCCCTGAGAGGAAGACAGGGGATTTCCGTCGTTGTCGTTCCTGGTCACTGTTGGGGTCACCGTGATCTATGTGAGACGCCTGGTTTTATCGTGATATTTCGTAAACTAAGTAATCAGACGGAAAACTTGGTGTCGGGTGTTTTCATTCGGGTTTGGTCGTATAATTTGGATTTGTCTCACTGACGGTGGATCCACTTCTCCTCTCTCCCCGACTTTTTCAGAAACTGTTTTAGTACCGACTTTTGAAAGGTTTAAACCACTTTCTGTGTTTGAATATCTTTGTTCTACGATTCATTTGGAGTTTTCCTATTTAGGTACGGTTCTGTGTAGTATTAATTTTTAAAAAATTCATTTTTACTTCTTTTTTATGGAACCTTTGTCAGTCTCCCCTTTCTTGTGTAATGGATATTCTCTTGTGAGTAAACTTACTGTCGTTTAAAAAGTAAACTTTAGTACCTTCAATCTTTCTTCACCGTGTTATGAAGACTTCCCGACTTCTTTTTCTTACCGTTTTACGTTTACGTCGTACACAACTTTGATAGGTAAGTCTTTACTTCCCCTTTATTTGAGTAATAGTCTGTTTCCTTTTAAAAATTTCAAATAGTAATCGTTTGCAGGAATTTCTAAACCGATTTCTTTATGGAAGTTTCCTTTTATTTGTTCTTTTCTTCCTTACAACATCAGCGTCCTTTCCTCTTGTTACTTTCCTCTTCTTTGTACCAATGTAGATTGTTTATGAAAGAAGTACTCAAAATAATTGACATTAACTACAAACTTTATTATTAATATAATTATTGTCGTAGAGTACGGGTTGTGTTGCTATAAATTTGCACCTATTCCATTGTACTAGATTTACCATCACTTCAAAGGTGTAAAGTCACCTTTTCCACCCATGGTCAACACCATCTGGTTTAGTACTGAGGGTAACTACGGGAATTAGGGGTCTTGGGGACTTAACGGTGAAATATATCAATTTCTCTGAGAGATTTACACTAATTCAATTCCAAGAACTCTACCTCTCTAATAGAACAATCAATAGATCCATCGGGGTTCTATTAGTGTTCCTAAGAGTAACATTTCTCCCTCCCACTAGTGTCCGTCTCTGTCTTCTACATTCCCATCTTCATCTCCGGTCTCTCCTCTCTTCACCGATGTGACGACCGAAACTTACACGCCCTTCCGTAGTCGGTTCCTTACATCAGTGGAAATCCCTATGTAGAAATATTGGGACCTAAACCGTTACCAAATAATCTATACTATGACTTTATTGTTCATCGATTTCTTGTTAATTATATAACATATCGTAGTTTTAAATTTTAAAATACGAAGTTTTCTGGTACAGTTCTTTCACTTTTTCTGTTGGATTTTTACCTCCTTGGATAAAAGTTTAATATATAGATTTTTGATACATCATACATTATCTATATTTCTTGAGTTGTTGTTTCTGTGTTGAGTCAATCCTTTACGTGTTTACTGAACTTAATCTGTAGAATGGTGAGATTTTGTCTTGATTGACAGAACTACTGGTTGTCCATGTACTTCATGTACGAAGGGACCACCGAGTCTACCATTTCACAGACGGACGTTACGACCTCTGGACTCAAGCTAGGGACCCAACCCTTCTGGGGGCCTCTTCCTTTACCGTTGGGTGAGGTCATGAGGATCTTTTAGGGTACCTGTCTCCTCAGACCGCCCGGTATCAGACACCTCAGCGTTTCTTAGTCTGCGCTGATTCACTGAAATTAATGAATGAATGATTCATGTACTTTTCTACGAGTTGTAGTAATCAGTAACAACAATAAGTCAGTGTTTCAGCACAAGCAGAGACACTGGGGTGAATGACTTCGTACGGTCCGAAGAGACTTGAAGTGATGGAGGACCCTAAACAGGTTCAAGTGTAGGTAACTTAACCACTACGGTAGATTGGTAGAGTAGGAGACGGAGGGAGAATAAGAAAACGGAAGTTAGAAAGAGTCGTAGTCCCAGAAAAGGTCACTTAGTTGACAAACGTAGTCCACCGGTTTCATAATCTTGAAGTCGAAATAGTAGTCAGGAGGGTCACTTTTAAGTTCCAACTAAAGGAAATCCTAACTGACGAAGCTAAAGAAACGTCAACTTTCCTAAGAGTTCTCAGAAGAGGTCGTGGTTTTAAACTTTCGTAGTTAAGAAACCTCCAGTCGGAAGAATGTAGTGGACTAACCCCAGTTGGTCGTAGGTCTGAGTTTGTGGTGACTCTTAAGGGTTTCAGGGTTAACCCTTTTCCAGTCACGTAGGTAGGGAAGTCACTCCGAAGATTTAACTTCAAAACCCCCAAGGGTGAATATTAGGGTCGGGTGATCGACTATAGTAGTAGTCAAACACTCGTTTGACGTCGAGACCAAAGTGTAATTAGGGAGGAAAAAAAAAAAAAAAACTGATATACCTGGAAATAACCTTTTCACTACGGTGACGAAAAATAAAAAATTTAATTAATAATAATAATAATAAAAAAATGAAATGTTATAACATAACCAAGACGGTGTGTAGTTGTACTTAGGTGGTACCCGTATGTGTACAAGGGGTAGGACAAACAAAACAGAACTCTCGGTATCCTAAAAAATTCGGGGTCCACACCAATCGGTCTGGAGGAGACCCTCGAGTTCTTAAGGTTCTGGCCCCCGAGTTCTTAAGATTCTGATCGAAGGATAGAGTAGACATAACGGTGAGTAGACTGAACACGGGAGCACTCGTCCGTGCATCAGATCCCGTCACAGGTCCGTCTAGTCTTCGTTCCAGTCTCCGGACGAGACCAAAGAACAGAGACTTCGGACTTGTTCTGATGAATGTAGATTAAAGGGATCGTGACGAATTATTCTGATTATGCAAATCCGATGGAAAATCGTATTACCTTTACAAAACTTAGACCATCTTCACTGCCAACGTGTGATACTATCATGATTCATGTGGGCCGAGTACGTGAAATTGTACCAACTAAGACAATGCGTTTACAGTGAAATTCCTTTTTCGGTTAGAACATGAATTTTCCAATATATGACATACGAGACAAATGTATTGTAAAAACTTTATTGTTTTGAATTTTTATCTCCTATCTAATGTCCAACATCTCCCTCCTCATATCTACCCTTTACCCTACCCATCAATATTTTCCCCAGGGATACCGTAACTTTGGTAGGTTATAGGGACAACACGACCATCCATGTGTTCGGTTGTGTTTTTACTATTTTAACATAACTTACATTAAGTGTATATACATGTGTGTATGTATGTTCATGTTCATTTTGGTCCCTTTAGACTTATTTAACCACCTAACGTAGTCACAGTCATAAAACTTACACTATACTCGGATATCAAGACATTTTACGTTCTCCTTTGACCCGTATGTTCTCTAGAGAAGCATAATGGATTTAACATATGCTTAGATACTTTTGGAGTCAACACCCATAACTCTACATATAAGAACACTACTCCCCTAAATCTACTATTTGTTACTTGTTTATTTGTGTATATTGTCGCTTTACGTTCTATACCCCTGATACCTGTGTTCGTGAGTACGTACTTGTTTTAGTTCATAAAGTTCGGTAAAAGAAAAGGGTACCTCGACCTTAAGTACATGTATCATTTACTACATATGATAAAAAAAGAACTAATATATCACTGATAATAGATACATCACCCTTATTCCCGAAGGGACCACTGAGTCTACCATTTCTTAGGCGGACGTTACGTCCTCTGGACCCAAGCTAGGGACCCCACCCTTCTAGGGGACCTCCTCCCGTACCGTTGGGTGAGGTCATAAGAACGGATCTCTTAGGGGCACCTGTCTCCTCGGACCTCCCGATACCAGTTACCCCAGTGTTTCTCAGCCTGTGTTGACTCACTGATTCGCGTGTGTGTATCACCCTTATTTTTACTCTCAAAATAGGTGTAGTAAAATCAATTTGGTCTGTACTCCATTTATAATTCATATATAATAATAGTACAAGGTTTCTAAACACAAATCAATGTTCTTCCGTAAAAGAGTCTAAAGGAGTCTTTCCATAATCCTGTCAATTATTACCGTAGTAGAGTTTTAATCGAATTTCTAGTTTACTAGTAACGACCCGTGTCTCTCGGTGCCACGAAGAGGAGATAACATGTCGAGATGTCATTTCCCGAAGGAAGTATCGAGTCAACCATTTCGTAGACAGACGTTACGTCCTCTAGACCCAAGTCAAGGACCCAACCCTTCTAGGAGACCTCTTCCTTTACCGTTGGGTGAGGTCATAAGAACGAACCTCTTAGGGTACCTGTTTCCTCGGACCGCCCGATGTCAGGTACCCCAGTGTTCTCAACCTGTGCTGAATCACTGATTTGGTGGTGTCATTTCCCATGGAGAAAGTTCTTGGTCCGTCAAATACTACGTTTATAGTCGTATCGTGACCGAAGGACCAGTACTGTTCCCCACGGTTGTCACGTGCGAAGAGTCTCCAGTGGAAAAGTGAACAGGTCCGAGGTTCGACTTCTCGTGGTACATTCCTGAGGGAAGATAGTCGGTAGAAGGTTTCACGTGGACAGTAGATTTCTTGTGTGTCGGTACCTCATTATAATCCTTTAAGTTCCCTCCTTTTACACAAACACGAATCTTCGGTATTTAACGTAAACCTTGAGGTTTCGTCTAATACGTTCGGTATATCTTTTGGTATATTTCATTGACCCTTATGATAAAATAATACAATCAATTGTATTATCACCGTGGATTGTTTATTGTCGTAAATTGAGTTAAAAGTTTGCCTTTATAGGTTATTGTCGTAAATTAGTTTAATATTTGTTTTCTTTCGATTACAACGTTATCAATAAAGTGAGTTTTATAATATACACCGTTGTATTATTCTTTCATTCTTATTAATGTGTTTTACTATTTCCTCGTTAGATCTTTATTCTATGTGGTTAGTACTTGATAGTTGTCTCTAAGACAATGCCGTCAACGTACTAATTCTTGTGCTTTGAAGTACTACCAATTTACTTCCGTCCGTATAGGAGATGATTATTTTTTCTTTCTTTAAACTCTGTTCTGTTGTCAAAATTCTGAAAAAGAAAGAGTTGCTGTCGTTGAACGATACCATATCATCCATGGTTGTGTTTAGTACAAACGTCCCCTCCTGACTCCGTCATTCGGTTCTCCACTCCCCCTTATCGTCGGAACGTCACAAAAGTACTTCTAATTTACTCCGGTATACTGAATGAGTACACAGATCAAATGACGAATTGTGTATCCTACGTAAACACAAACAGTCATATCGTATGTCTTACGAAGTCATTGTTTGAGGTTTCAGAGCCCCAGAATTGTACTTTTCCAAATAAATAAGGAGTCTATTTAACATTACGTCCAGACCATCGGGAGCAGGTAGAATATCGGTTTCGTGTGTCTTATACACTAGAGTTCCAGTCACGTCGTTCCTTTCTTTCCAACCCTTTTAAAACATTTTAAAAACATTCACGTTCGGTCCTCGGTCGAGTATTGTAGTGAAGATGGGAGTAGGGTGACCAGTGTCAAGACAGCACACCGAGATTTCATTGACGTCTCCTTCCACCCCGACACTAGAAGGTCACACAGGTTCTTCTTTATTGTCATGTCTCTGGTGTCCAGTGGTACCACGGTACGGTAAGTCCTTTACCCGTGGGACGAGAGACCGATGTCGACGATACAGTCCACGACAATGAAAATTTTGGCATTTTTATACTGTCGTTGTGGGTTGGAAACGACGGTTCACGACCGACGAAACATAGTAAAGTCAGACGTTTCGTTGGGATGGTTTATGTAAATATTGAATAATAATATTTATTTCTGCGTCTCTACATCTTTAAAGGACTTCGATGTTCAATCATGTATAAACAGAATAATGGTCATGAAGATGGTTTTTCACCCAACACGGAAGGTGCACCGACCCGTCGGGATCGTGTCTGGGTACCGTCTGTGGTCGGAAGGGTGGAGATTCGTTGGACCGACCATGTGTTGTTAACCGTGCAAGTATCTTTCGAAGGTAGGTACCATTTAAAAAGTAACTAAATGACCGAGGTAATTTTTATAACAAGGTATTACCAGTTCAGGTCTCCTACAACGTCAATTTCTCTTTTGACGGGATTTATTTTTGTTTACTATGATCTTAGGGAAGAAAGGGTCACTTTGCTAAGAGGACATAAAACAAGAGGAACACTCGTGTGGTTTTTTCGAAGAAGCCAGATAATAAAGGGTTAATGGAGGAGATCACAATCGACTCTCGTCTCTTCCTTCTACTCTAGTACTCCGAGTATTGTAAACTAGAAAAGGTCCGAAGTCGTTTGGACACTTAGTGAAAGTATTCGAGTTAGTTATAGTCCACAGTGGACCACCGTCCATTCCCGTTAAGCTACCGAAAAGATTATGGAACGTCCGTAACTAAAGGGGTGTATAGTCCTCTCTCCTCTGACCTATCCCCTATCTCTTCGTCCTTTTCCGTCTCGCCGAGACGTCGAGACGTCCTGCCGGGGTCTCTAGGTTCTCGAGTACAGACGGAACTGACACGTGACTAAAGGGTCGGAGAGGGTCGGTCCGGACGACGGGAGTCTCGGACGGGTCTCGGTGGTCGGTCCTCGTGTACCCACTTACAGACGGACCCAGGGCGTAAGTGGTGGACTTTATCCCGTCAAGAAGACGAAAGAGATAAAATTTCCCGACTCGTGGGGTCTACCGTACTGATTTTTGATGAGAGTCTTCTACACTTCACCTTTTATACCAAGAGCTTCAGACCAGGGGTCGGTCGTCGTAGTCGTACTGAACCCCTCAACAACCTTTACGTCTAATAGTCCGGGGTGGGGGCCGGATGACCTAGTCTCAGAGAGAGACCTCCACCCTGGGTCGGTAGGCACAAAATTGTTCGGGTTCTTCTATAGTTACATGGTATCATAACTAAGGTGGTAACGAAGTCGTCGTCTTAAGAACGGACGGTGTACCCTCCGGATCCAAGTTAAGGGTGGGTTACTAAACACTACAAAACACCCGAAGGGAGCACCGAGTCCTCATTTCTTAGGTGAACGGTTACGTCCTCTGTACCCAGACTAGGGACCCAGTCCTTCTAAGGGACCTCTTCCTTTACCATGTGTGAGGTCATAAGAACGGACCCTTTACTAGGGTACCTGTCTCCTCGGACGCCACGATGAGAGGCACCGTAGTGGTTTCTCAACCTGTACTGAATCGTCGATTTGTTATTGTTCTCGAATCTTAGTGACATGGTTTACTGTGACATTCTCTCCGACTCGAAAGGTAAAGGGACTTCACTTCTCGACCCGAGTCCCGTTCCCACTGGTAGTCCTACCCTTGGGTCAAAGGTAGACCTTCAAATCTGACCAAACAAACTGTGGTGGAAAGTGACGAAGGAGACCCGGCGACTGGTCCGTAGGAAATCGACCATCCCCACAGGAGACTTGGCGTCTCACCATCGACACTACGTTCCGACTTCGGGTCACACATCCTTGTCGCGTCGTCGGCACCGACCCTCTGTGGAAACGTCCCGTGGCCCCTCTCGGTGTACCCGACCCGTCTCCCCCCTTGAAGAGTCGACGAGACTCTCCCATACCCGACTCCCGGAACTTACAGGTGGTCACATCTACAATGACTTGACTTGACGTTTACGTAGGTCGAGTTGTGTCCGTCCGAATGATGAGCCCGTACGCATAGGAGTCTAAGACAGGACTAAGGGACGGAGAGGGGGTGGGGGTCCGGACCGAGGGAGAGGGGACCAGGTCATGTCCTCGAAGGATGTCCTGACGGAGGAGGTCACAGCGACAGGACGTCGGTAAGAGGTAGGTCTCGATCTCTCCCATAGAGAGTAGACTGGCACGGAGGAGGGACGAATTTTAGAGAGGGGTCGGAGGGTGACGAAGTCCCCCTTTAGCGGGTGGGAGCGACCGTATAAGCAGTGACCATGAACTGACGACCGGGAGAGGTCGTAAGGGAGGACGGTGAAGGAACGGTCCCGGGGCGGACCGTCCTTTTCGAAAAGGTCATAGTCCCTACGACGACGTAGCAAGGGAACAGTGAATTAAAGGTAAAGAAAGTGTATAAGTCTAACTCCAGGTAAGTAGGTTTCCCAGTCTTGACGAACGGGGTAGACGTGAGAGTGTAATCGACCTGTGCAGATTGAGTCGGGTTTAGTGTCAAAACTTTACATAAACAGAAGACAGGGGAGGATTGTCACTCTCTGACTCACGTTTTATTTGAAGGACCACTACGACAGGACTTTGGTGATCATAAAAACACACAGGTGGGATAATTCTGTGGTTTTTTAAAACTACTCAACCCAATAACAGGTTGTTTAGAGGAAACTCGAGATACAGTCCATCCTCTCTCCTTTCGTACTTACACGTTTAAGGTTATCAAAGAGTGAAAAATTAGGATTAATATGTAATAAACCCGAAGGGTCCACCGCGATCACCATTTCTTAGACGGACGGTCACATTCTCTGTACCCAAACTAGGGACCCAGCCCTTCTAAGGGACCTCTTCCTTTAACGGTGGGTAGGTCATAAGAACACGTCTTTTAAGGTACCTGTCTCCTCGGACCGTCCGATGATAGGTACTCCGGTGCTTCTCAGTCTGTGCTGAATCGTTGACTTGTCTGTGTACACAATAAGTAAGTCCGACATTCTAAGGAACTCTCCAGTAGAGTAGGTCGGAGATAGAGACTCGTTCTGACTTCCTCCAAAGACCCTATGAAAAAATGTTGTCGAGAGTCATGCAGTTTAAGTCTGACCTTTTTTATTTTCTAGTCTACGACTACCCACTACGGGTATGACGTCTTCTGGACAAGAGAGTTGTAAGACGGCACTCCTGTCTTGTACTTCAGGAGACCCACCCTACTCTGGGTCGGATAAATGTATCTCTGTGGTAAAATTTATGTAATACACAGTGACTTTCCTTTTCAATTGCACAGAGGAACGAAAATAGATTTAAACTGGTGTAATGAAAATATTAGAACCATTAATTCTTCTAACTTCACGTACCGACTTCTTCAAATTTTTTTCTTCAAGTGAAAACAAATAAAAAAAAAGGTAAAAACAAACATAGGTCGAAACCAGTTTTTATACTCCGTGACAGTTACCGTGGGGTGAGGTCATAAGAACGGACCTCTTAGGGTACCCGCCTCCCCGGACCACCCGACGTCAGGTACCCTAGCGTTTCTCAGCCTGTGCTGACTCTCTGAAGTGAAAGTGAAAAGTGAAAGTACGTAACCTCTTCCTTTACCGTTGGGTGAGGTCACAAGAACGGACCTCTTAGGGTCCCAGCCCCCTCGGACCACCCGACGACAGAGACCCCAGCGGGTCTCAGCCTGTGCTGACTTCACTGAATTGTCGTCGTATATACGACACGTGTCAGCACAACCTGTGAAACACCGGGATATCTGACATCGGATGGTCCGAGGAGACAGGTACCTTAAAATGTCCGTTCTTATGGCCCTACCCAACGGTAAAGGAAGAAGTCTCCTAGAAGGGTTGGGTCTCTGCCTTGGGTGTAGAGAACGTAGAGGAAGTGACCGTCCGTCTAATAGATAGTGATCGTGGTGGACCTGAGTCCATCATAATATTTATGAGTGATCCGAGGGACAGAATGTCTACCTCTTTACAAATTTAGAGAACAAGTAGACAATAAACTCCGGGTCTAATGCAAAGGATATTCATTTCCCAAGTAATTACCACCAAGGGTCTCGTTGTAATCCACTACATACCGTCCTCGTCCTTCAAAATTGGAACTTGAACGGAACCCGGGACCTCCAGTAGACTCCTACTGGTTCTTTCGTTCACTCAGACGGTTTAGTATCTGTGAAGAGGCTCTTTAGGACATGAATACGTTGGTTCTCCCTCCCCTTTGTTCGATCCGGTAGGAGTCCTATGGAGATGGTCCTCCCCTGTAGACCACGTAAGAGGTCGACAGGAACCTCCACGGTGTCGGACAGTACTCCTGACCTAGTTTCGCGCTTCCTATCCTGGACCCTTCTATCCGACAGTCCAGGCGGACCTCTGACCCAAAAGGACCCCTTCGAAATTTGTGTGAAATAAATCGGACGAGGAGTTGTACTTTACTCAGTAGCATAGACATGGGGGTCTCAGATCGACAAGAACAGTGGGTCTTATCAGACCCTCGCAGTACCAACCGATAAGGATCCATGGTCGTGTTCTCTCTTCACAAAGATTCTACCCACATGTAGTCATTCAGGAAAGTGAACAAAAATATGACGGTTAGGGGTAAAACAAGGAGGTCCTCGGGAAGAAAAGGAGCCCACTCCGCGGGCAACCCTTGAGGGGTCTCTCACTTTGACCCGATAGAAATCAGTGATAAAATAGTCAGTCCTATTTGGTCCAAAACGAGGTGGTTGTTTTACAAAGTTTTAGAGTCACTACGTTATGTTGTGTTCACAGGAACCGGGTATCCTCTCAAGACGACTCTAGTCTGAGCCCCTTGGTCCCACTGTCTTCGAAATAGAACTATGCACGAAGACACTGGTGACTCCTACAGACCGAGAACTTCACAAGACGAACATTCCTTGTGTCAAGTATGGGTGAGTATAAATTAACCGATTTCAGTTAATGTGTCGGGGTATTTCTTCCTACATAACTTCATATATATCGGGGTCTATCTTCGGAAGTTTCTTCCTGTCTTCGTACCAGGATGACATACGAGTCTTCCATCTGCCACTCGACCTTTAAAATTCACTTGTTTACGTTGGTCGTAGAGTACCTCGGTCTGTTGTGTGGAAGGGTTCGTGTTGTTCTGATATCCGGGGAGAACGTGACGTACGGTTCTTGATCTGTCTGGCACGACTACGGAGGTCTGTGTTTGGGTCAGACAAGTCTCTGGTGTACGAGAGGGTAGGGAGAATCCCCCCTAAATTAATATCGTTTGTCAGGAGGGGAGAGACAGTATTCTTAGGGTCCTTTAGTCCCTCTCACTTTCCTTAGAAACGTAGTGAATCATACGAGACATTGGAGGAACTTCATCTGAACACGAAAAATTCTTTTAATATTTTTCTTCCTTTTAGGGGTTCGGAGGAAGGGAGTGGGTGAGATCACGGTTTATTGATACAGGTAAGGCAGGGAGGGAAGGACTGACATCTTTCGTGAACCTTTCGTTTTATCACTTTTTGTTTTGTTTTGATGTTAATTGTTTGTAATTTATAACTTTTCTCTGTAGTATCCCACACACACCCCCACTCACTTGTTTTATCTAGAGGGGGTGGGTGCATGAGACCGAGTCTTTCCGACAGACTCTCTGTATGGGTCAACCCGACGTCCGATACTATATTAATCTTGTTATAACGGGTTAACGTTTCTGTACACGGACAAACGTACTTTATCTTCGTAGACGACTTTAATAAACTCCACGGGGTAGTGATTAATTTTCTCGAAAGTAAATATCTCCTACGTGGTATACCTACGACGACTAAGAACCCAACGACCTACACTTACTCACGACCCCCTCGACAACCCCGTCCACATACCACTCCTTATAGACCCTTTTGTACTGAATCGGAAGGTTTTAAAGAGGAATGTTCCTCCACGTCCCCGCCCCCTCCTCGAGGACCTTCAACAAAGTCACTCTGTCTCTTTGCACTGTGTGGTGGGGTTTAACGTGGACCGACACAGATACTGGTGACTCCTCGAAACGGGGACCTCAGAACGATACGGAGAAAATGAGTGGTGTAGTGATGAAACAGAAGCTACCTAAGGTCTATTTGTCTTACTCGATGTCTTAAACCCACCGAGACACGTTTTATTGTGGTACCCCGGGGAACTATTTTTACTAATTCTTAAAGGTCCGTCACTGTCGTTTCGTAATTTGGCGTACGTTCGGTATGACTCACACCCCAGGGTACGTTGACCTTCCTAGTGTATGAACACTTCGACCGGGACTTCCATTCCTTTTTCCTTCTCGACGATCTCTTTATCCTCGGTTCTCCACCCCACCAATTTCGTCTCTCGTTACGTTCTGTCGTCAGTGGGGTCGTATAATATTGGGTATTCCCCGAAAGTATAGGTACGAGACGAGACGTCCGGTGTGGCGAGTACGAGAACCGTCCTGTCTGAGTCTCTCTTCTTTCCTGAACAAAAGAATAGAGGAGTGACACGTCTGACACCACTTTGGGTCTTCGCTTGAAGACCGGGATGAACAGAAGAGGAAGAAATATGGAATGGATGAGTCGTTCAAGATGGGGATACCTAAGATGAGGCGTAGTAATAGGGGATCGTGTTCTGATGAGATCTTTGGGTACACGTAGGATAAATCGTGTCCCTTGATCAGGTTTATCCATGGTGATTTTTGTTTCAGTCAGGATCGACTCGACCTCTGGACCCGGAGGTCCTGTGTGCCCATTTCTACTAAGAATGTTAAGAGGGGTCGATCTTCTTCTCCCATTGTCTCATAAGTCCTACACTAAAGGTTGGTTGAACCTGAGATTCCAAGTTATTGACCTTGTATGAACTTTGCTAATATCTTAACCCCCGTTCCTTTATTATTGGTGACAAGATTTGAAAGACCAGATTATGATCGTAAGAAAAAGATCAATCTCATGAGGGTAACATTTTAGTGAAACCCCAGGTCTCCATAGAAACAAAGTCTAAGGTCAAAAATGTTTGATGAATTCCTCTGTCTTCTGGGTATGGTAGGTTACCTATGTTACTAGAAAATCTTTTTGTTGTCTTTATGTTGTGTAGTTGTAAACAGTGTACGTCATTTCAGAAAAACCTTTCTTTCTGAGTTGTAGTAGGTATCTCAAAGTTGAATTCTTCATTTGAATTCAATCATTTTCCTTCTTTTTTTTTAACCTCGTTTTTAATTACTTTATTTTACGTTCGGCTTTCATTTCTTTTAGTTGTACCCTTTTTCGAGTAAGAAACTGTTCAAGTTCTGTTACCTGTTTGATAAACATCTAGTTCGTTTTTTCTTTCTTGTGTAAGTGGTTAAATCATTACTTTTTCTAACTAGTGGTATCTAGGATGTATACACTTTTCTTATTGCTCTCTTGATATTTGTTTAAATTTAGTCATTTAGATAAATCCACTTTGTCTCTTAAAAAACTTTTTATATTGAGAGGTGTTAACTGTTTTCTTTGTCTTTTTGACTTATTACGATACAGATAAATTTTTTAACTTTTGGTGTAATTTTGTTGGTGTGTGTGTGTGTGTGTGTGTGTGTGTGTGTGTGGTGTGTATGTTTTGAGGTCGGACTTTGTCATGTGATCCGTCTTGTCACCTAAAGGTTTGTACAGATGTAGGCTTAGAGACCTTAAACAGATGAAATTATCGTCTTCCCTAATCGCAAAGATTAGCCGACTGGAATTCCATCTTTCTCATAGGATCTTATCGGTCTACCCGGGTTACATTAGTACCCCAGGAATTGACACTCATTCTTTCCGTATTCCCACTCTAAACATAATAAAATTCGGTGATTCAAATACCAGTAAACGATGTCACCGTTATTCTTTGATTACGTGTGTCTAAGGGACCACTTAATATATTTTGTTACTTCTTTTTTCATTGTGACTATAATGTGTTCAAAAAGTTTTTTGTCTTCCTAGTTACGAATTGAGTAGAAGACTTCAGTCACATGGAAGTTAAAGTTTGAGATTGTTTCTACATCGTTTCTTTTCTTTTAACAACTGGTCATAGAGAATACTTATATCTACGTTTTTAGGAATTGTTACCCCAACTCAGGTTGTTAGATATATTTTCTTTTACACAGTATTGGTGCATCCCGAATAGGGTTCTTTCGTTCAAGTCAAAAATTATACACTAGTTAGTTGTACTAGATAGTACAATTACTTTAATTTCTTCTTTTTATGTCATAATTAATAATCTATACTTTTTCTTAAACTGTTTTAACTTGTGAGTCAGTATTAAAAATTTTTTTAGACAGTAGTTTTATCCTGATCTTCTCTTTAAAAAGTTGGACTCACAGATATAGATTTTCGTTTGTTTCTTTGTCAATTGTAGTATGAATCACCACTCTATGACCCATAAAATGGAGGATTCGATCCCTGTCCTGTTCTTACGGGTGGAAGTGGTGTAGATAAGTCTAAAAAGACCTCCATCAACATGATTCCGTTCTTTTATTTTAGTCAGGACCTTTCTGACCTTTCTTCATCTTGAGGAATAAACGTCTACTATACTAACAAGTACATCTTTTATGGTCCCTTCGATGTTTTTACTCATGATTTTAATTACTTACTTAAATCGTTACCATATTCCATATTCCAATTACATGTTTTTCTTTCAAATAAAAATATATGGATGTCGTTGATGCACCCCGAAGGGTCCACAGTCATCACTGTTTCTAGGGGACCTCTTCCTTTACCGTTGGGTGAGTTCATAAGAAGAGACCTGCCTCCTCGGACCGTCCGATGTCCGGTACCCCGACGTTTCGGTGCTGAGTCACTGATTCGTGTTCGTGTTGTTGATACATCTTTCTTCCTAAAATTTTTTGTGTAAATCCCACAATGGGGGTTTATAACTTATACATTCTTGCATATTGTTTCTTCAGGTTTTGGAACTATGACTTGGATTTTTTGACGATTATCTTTATCTCTGGATTTACTTACCTTTTCATATAACAAAATAAGACACCTGACCTTTTAAGTCATAGTAATGTGCTGTCAAGAAGGAGTATAAGTTACATTAGAGTTAGTTTTAAGGACATCCGTAAAAACATCTTCAGTCGTTCAATTTTATATGTACCTTTAAGACGTATTTAAGTATACTTGAGTTTTAAATATACCTTTACGTTTTATGGATCTTGTTGGTTTTGTTAAATTTTTTTAACCTCCTAAATAGAACGGACCAAAGTCATTAGTTTGAAGTAGTTTGTTTTGTCAAACTATGACCACCTTTCTATCTGTATATCTAGTTTGTTTACCTTATCCATCAGATCTTTATATGATGTGTATAAACTAGTTAACTAAATACTGTTTCTACAACTCCTTTAAGTTGACCCTTTCCTTTCAGGTCTATCGATACACCATATTTCATTATTCGTAACTAGAAAGGAAATGTAGTATGTTTTATTAATTAAGTTTTACCTAACGTCTGGATTCATATTTCGGGGTTTCATGTTTTAAACATCTTCTTTTATATTGTATATAAAAACTAGAACCCAATATGTTTACTAAGAATCTTCTGTTTTTAATACTGGATATTTTCTTTTTTACTGTTTAGTCTGATGTAGTTTTAGTTTTGAAAGACGAAAAACTTTCGGTAGTAATTCTTTTATTTTTCCACTCGGTGTATGACCCTCTTTGCGAGTGTCGTGAAAAATAAAACAAAAACCGATACGACCCAGGAGTAACACCGTACTCGAAAAGAGATCAACTCTGTTCGTCCCCGATGAGAGATCAACACCATGTTTCCGAAGAGTAACACCACCGAAGAGGACAACACCCCGTGTCTGAGTTATGTCACGTTCCCGAATCAACGAAACACCGTTCCCCCTAGAAGGGTCTAGTCCCCTAGTTTGACCACAGAGGACGTAACCGTCCGTCTAAGAGTTGGTGACTCGGTGGTCCGTTCGGGGTAGTGTCGTACATAATGTTTCTTGAACTTAGGTCTAATCCATTTCTTGAAAATGTTTGGTGGTTCCTTTTCCCGTTTTTACACTTGTAAGTGAAGTGTCTTCTGTAGTTTTATCTGTTGTGCGTGTCTTTTTCTACGGGTTGTAGTAATCAGTAGACCCTTTACATAATTTTGGTGTTACTTTATGGTGATCTATGGGTGACTTTCACTTTCACAATCAGAGAGTCAGTACAGGTTTAGAAACTCTCGGATACCTGACATCGGACCGTCCGAGGAGACAGGTACCCTAAGAGGTTCGTTCTTATGACCTCATCCAACGGTAAGGGATGAGGTCCCCTAGAAGGACTGGGTCCCTAGTTTGGGTCCAGAGGGTGCAACGTCAGTCTAAGAAATGGTAGATTCGGTAGTCCCTTCGTGTAATCTTCCCGATGTTAAGTTTCTGACTGGTACGGTCAAAACCTGTCCTACACCTCCTTGACTTTGACGGTACATGATACACACCCTTATTTTATCAAACAGTCAAAGAATTTTTCAATTTACATTGGATGGTATACTGGGTCGGTAAGATGGAGATACATAAATGGGTTCACTTTACCTTTGTATGTGTCTAAATATATGTTTACAAGTGTCTTCAAAATAAACTTTATTGTTGTTGTTGTTTTTGTGACTTTCGTTGGGTTTATAGATAGGCGTCTATTGACCAATTTGTTGTAGGTGTGTTACTTTATGATAAGTCATCATTTTTGATTATTGAACAACATGTGTATTGTGTCTACTTAAAGTTTTATCAATACGACTTACTTTCTTCGGTCTAATTTTCTTCTGATTTTACATACTAAAGTAAATATATTTTAGGATCTTTACGTTTTATTATATGTTTATCACTATACTTTGTAAACACCAACGGACCCTCTACTCTCATCTCCCTCTTTATTTAATGTTCCTCCCTCTTTTATTGAAATCCCCCACTGTGTTTTAAACAATAAAATTAATACCACTACCAATTTGTCCACTTCCGTGAACCTAGAGTCTCTTTACGTCGACGACCCTTTCCCATGAGTCTCGAGGTCTCCGTAAAGACAGAGGGACTAGGGTAAAAGGACATAGTGGTGTGGAGATTTTTTTCCCTAAGAATATTTTAGTATACGTATCATTATGGGTTCTATGTAGTTGTGTTACTTTGTCTAGAAACACTTTGAAGAAGTATCTCTAGACTTCACCAAAATGTTCTCATTGTCCTTTTGGTCACAAACGTATGATCGTCTTTAACACTCACACCCTGGGTCGATGGAAGACGTTCCATCGCCCCCCATAGAAAGTCGTTATTAAAGATAGAAAACCTAAGAGACAAGAATCGTAGTAAAAAACTAATGAATGTTACTTTACTTCCATACATATTCTTGTAAACCTCTTCCTGTACCGTTGGGTGAGGTCATAAGAACGGACCTCTTAGGGTACCTGTCTCCTCGAACAACCCGACGTCAGGTAGTCTAGCGTTTCTCAGCTTGTACTGGCTGAATCGTGTCGTGTCGTACTCTTCTGTAACGGTTAAAGTACGTCTTTTAGGTACCATCTTAGATCTAAGTTTACGGCCGTCGGACTGGACTCCCGAATTCACGAATTGACCCTACGACAGGACGGAGGGAAGAAGACGGGACCCGTCAGAGAGGGGACCCCGTGGGTAAACAGAGGAACCGTAGAATAAGTCTAATAGTTACGACTGAAAGGTTCTTTTATCTGTACACCTCAGCGTGGAAACCAGTACGTGAATATATTTCTGTCATTGTTACATTAACGTCGTTTGTCAGTAGAGTAAGCAACCGGTACAATCAAGTTGTATAACTTGGTTAGAGGAGGAACCTAACTCAGGGAAGTTGTTCTTGGGAAAGGGTAATCACATTTACGGTCCTCCCCGGATACCTGGTGAAGAAACCCATGGAACTACCCTGTCTTGAACATACTGGAGTTCCTCAAACATACACCAAACCTCATTATACGAATCGTATATCTTTTTTACTCTCGGTTATTTCCTTCTTCTCGATTTTTACGAACATTCTCCAAGTTTGTCTTAAGTCCGCTAACTTTGACCTGACCCCTTCTCAGTCTCCGACACTCCTCTTTTACCATATCAGTCTTTCGAAGTCCGAACTAAGTTTCCTTGAACATTACGTACGAGTAGAAGGACCTAAGACAAATGGACCTTCTATCAAAGACTAGTAGGAAAGTCACCTAGAAGTTTCCTAAACGGTCTTTCGAGACGGAAGAAGTCTAAAGGACCAGGACTTTACGACCTCTTCCTTTTTTCTTTTGTTTTTTTTTTTTGGTCGTGGTAAAAACCCAAAACTCAGACTTTTTCTTCGTTTAGTTCGTCGACCCTCCGAGTCTAAAACGAGTTATTGGCAGAAGTCTCTGCTCTTGTTTCTTAGGATATTAGACAAATTTCCGTTATATCCTTTTTCTAACAAAATTGGTTACACTAAAATATATAAAGACTTAACTTTATTAATACAAAGACTTAGTTATTTTTAAGGTTATATTAGTTGGAGTAACGATTTTAATGGGTCTGAATAAATTTCTTTTGTTCCTCGTGAAGGAAGAAACTTAAATTTTCATAGTCTTTAGTTAAAGGTTAAACAGGAGTTTCGAAAGGGTTAACCGGGTTCGGTGAGAGATCCCTTGGTCGTGAACCGACCACGGTAGGAGTGGTTGTCTACACAGTCGAATCGTGTTTGGTCGTGGACGAGGAAGGGACACTCGGGTGACGGGGGGTTGTGTGTGTGTGAGAGAGACGGGTGCCTCCATCCAATCTTCTGTTCTAGTCTCACCGTCTACGATTCTCCCGAAAGTTGGTGTCCCTTCCATGATTGACTAGTTCTAAAAACATCCCGTGGTCAGTCCCTCTACCCGTCGGGACTCCAACATCTTTGTTTTTTGTGTGTTGTCTTAAACAACTTTTTCTTAATCGTCCCGTTTGGGCGATAAATATGTCCCTCTCGTTTTCCGTCTCTGTCTAGGTTTCACTGTTGTTTATAGGAAGGACTTTCTACCCTCTCCCCTGACGAGTTCTTCGTGTCGCCGCTTGACTTGAACCCTAACGCTCTTCCATCGACTCGCAGACAACAGACCACGACCTCCTCCCCTGGAGGCACACCCGTAGATACCGTGCCGAAAACTCAATTATATCCTTCGGTCATCTTTTCTCGTTTACGGATAACGACTCAGACCTACTCCGCGAAAGGGGACGTCGTCCTTCGAAACAGGACGACGTGGAAACTTACTGTTTCCCTTAAAAATTCCTGTCGTCTGACGGTTACTCAAAGACACCAAAGGTCTTATTTCGTGTCAGAGGGGTCGGACCGGGATCTCTAGGAGACATGTGATTGTTAACTCCACTAGAAGGTGACTGGTGAGTTTTAACCAGTGACCAGTATCACGATCTCGTACGACCGGGACCTCCCGGGACCATCAAGACCCGTAATTAGAAAACAAGACACAAACCCCTTGAAGAACACCACCCCTACCAAACAGGGACCAACTACTTACGTACCTGCCTAAAGTCATGAAGTCACTACTTATACCCGAGACGTCCGTGGTGAACTGGGAGACGGGTTGAGTGTAATAATGTCGTCGGGGAGTTCGACTTTGGAAGTAAAAATCGGTCTAACCAGAGGAGTATGTGTGTGGGGTTGAATTAGTGTCATCCGGTTCGGGGAGACTGAAAAGAGGACTATAGAAGAATGGACTTTACGGGAGTACAGTTAGACCTAACAACGAATCTCGTCTCACATATAGGACGAGGACAAGAGAGGAACGGACCCGATCACGTTATGGTTTACAGATATTGTCTGTTCCTGTATAACGTATTTCACAGAAAAAAAGGGGTCCATTTCTCGAGAGACCTCCACCCTTACTACGGAGTATAAGGAACGAGAAGGAAAATCAGAAGATGTTTTAGAACGTGTGACTAACCGTGTGTCGACCGGGAGGTATTTACGAAAGATGTTCCTTGACTTGATTGTTTTTCCCTATAATAGTTTTACTACTCTCTTTAGTCTCTACTTCTTCACTTTTAGGGGTAGGAGAGGAGAGGGTGGGGATGATGACACCTCGATGAAACTGTGAATGACGTGAACTAGGTACATAATAGTTGTTATAGACTATTCATAAGTCGTAAATAATAGAAGATTTACGAAATATACATAAAATAGAAATACTGTTTAGACACATGATCCATGATTTTAATAAGGGTAAAGTGTCTACTCCATAGACTGTGCTTTGTTTTTCTCTATAGAACGGGTACCATGGGGGTCTTAGGTTAGTGAAAAAATATAATTGAGAGAGTCTACTCACTCCGAGAAAGGTCGTATCGAACAAAGAACCCAAAAGAAATATCGATAAGACCCTAACTACGAAGAAAGGGAGGAGGTAGGGTTCTACTGTGACTAAAGAAGGACCGTTGTGACATTACTTTCTGTTCGGTCGTGAGTGTATTCTAGTTAAAGACTTGGTTATCTTAAATAGATTTAAACAACACCTAGTCACTTTCAGGTCAAGAAGTTTGAGTGTTCCCTTCGTCTTATATCTAGTTCGGGGGAACTACTTTTAAGGTCGGTTAACAGGTGTATGAAAAACCGACACGACCCTTCCGGTACGACTAACACAACTGAGTAACCTTCTACATTCGACGGACAACGTTGAATTTTTACAAACTATAATTATAATTACCTGTAAAAACCTGTGAATGATACCTAATTTACATGTAAGTAAGAGGGTAAATTAGGAAGGTTCTTAGACTACATATACACACATGGGTCACCACAGTCTGAGAAACATTGGGGTACCTTTCAGTAGGTGTTCTAAACCTTAGTTGAAAAAGGTTTAAAGACAATTACAACTATAAAAGTGAAGAAGGGAGTTTAGTGGTTACAAGAGTTACTGTAAATCTTACCACTTAGGAAAGGTCTTCCAAAAATTAACTGGAAAGGGTCCAGTTAGTCTCCCTACTTAGTGATAGATACCGTCGATATCGGAATACTTTACACAAAGAATTTATTATTCTGAACTTTCAGGTTTAATAATGAACTAGGTACTAGACGTCTTACTTACAGTACAATTGAACTTGAACTTAGATTAATAGTCAGAGATAGTCTATGGAACCCACTGGTCCACGTAACAGTAGATCCTCACTATAAAACTTTCCCTAGTTAAGAAAAAAAGGACTCATCATCCATAGTTGTCACTCGAATTTGATAAGTCATTTGACATAACATTTGTCTACACGATAGTAAGTCCCAAACAATAAGGTAAATATCTCGTATCCGTCTCATCTACATCGTATTAAGAATTCCTGGGATCCTATAAACCTCCCCATTTATTCGTAATTGACGTTGAATTTCAGTGATCGACATAATCGGGGATTATACTCTCAGTCGGATAAGAAATTTCGAAACGTCGGTCCGTAACTGAACAGAAGAGATCGATACTTTCAGACCCTACCGTAGAAGAAGGTTATGTTTCGAAAAAGTAACTGTGACTTTTTAGAGTACAAGTCACTTCGGTTAAAGTACTAGAATCGATCTAAAAGACCTATTAAACGACGTGGAAGATGTAGTCGTGAACGACGAAACGGAACAAGAAACACAATACCCCTGTTGAAGAAAGGAATTTGGAGTACTTGGTTGGAGACAATCGAAGTTTCAATAGAAGAGAAGTTTCAATAGTCGAAGGAGTGGAGAGAGTCGGAAGTATCTTAACTTCTCTCTATCCTGGAACGAAGTCTAATTCGAAACCGAGTCCCTTACGACACCATAAGGTCTATTAGAGGACAGATCTGGTGATTTGAAAGAGGTACAGTCATTATTCCGACAAGTCGAAACAATAGTAATCACACAGGTAACCTCATCCTGAAATTAAAGGAAGTTCTTGAAGAGAAAGCGTAAGTGTTGAATCGATTGACAAACCACGTTACCCGGTTCTAAAGTCAGATAGAACCGAAAGTTTTACGGAAGGAGGGACAAATTAGTAAAGATCGAAAATTAAATTTTACTCTTTACACATTGAGAAGGAAAGTGAACTTTTGAATCTCCGGTAACATCCCAATAATTAACCGGATTAAAGTTATGACGATACAGAGTCTCTTATTCTTCAAGACTCTTCCCTCTCCTCGTCAACTTTGTGTGTCTCATAAATACTTCATCCTGACGGTAAAATATACTCGTGTCAAACACCACAGGGGTTTATTAATATTCTCATTGTGGTTTCTGGTGACTAGTGTCTAGTAGTATTGTTTATATTATTAACACTTTGTTAACGTTATAACGTTCTTAATGGTTTTACACTGTGTCTTTGTGTTTCACTCGTTTGCGACGACTTTTTACCATGACTATCATAATGAGGTTCATCCTAACGGTGTTTTGAAAATAAACAATTTTTTTTATTTCACGTTATAGATATCTCCCGCTCTTTTTTTTTAATCTACACGGACATGAACAAAAACAGTATCGTCGATCCTAAGTATACAAGAAACCTCTGTCCATAATTTTTTATTTACATTTATATACATACCTGTGACTACAATTATATCTATGTCTATAAATCTTGATAAATCGGATTAAAACGCCTCTTCCACTACCGTGGAGTGAGGTCATGAGAACGGACCTTTTAGGGTACCTGTCTCCTCGGACCATCCGACGTCAGGTACCCCAACGCTTCTCAGCCTGTGCTGACTCGTTGAAGTGAAAGTGAAAAGTGAAAGTACGTAACCTCTTCCTTTACCGTTGGGTGAGGTCACAAGAACGGACCTTTTAGGTTCCCTGCCCCCTCTGACCACCCGACGGCAGATACCCCAGCGTGTCTCAGCCCGTGTTGACTTCGTTGAATCGTCATCGTCTTCGTCGTCGGATTAAAACACGTTTGGGGGTACGTATGTACGACTCAGTGAAGTCAGTACAGGCTGGGAAACACTGGGATATCTGCCATCGGGTGGTCCGAGGAGACAGGTACCCCAAGAGGTCCGTTCTTATGACCTCTCTCAACGGTACGGGAAGAGGTTCCCTAGAAGGACTGGATCCATAGTTTCGGCGGAGAGAATACAGAGGACGTAACCGTCCACCCAAGGAATGGTGATCGCGGTGGACCCTTCTAGTCTGTGAAACTTAATTCATGACGGATAATTTTGAGTGTTGTTTGTAATCTTCATCAATAATGTATGAGTAAAATGTTTAGTCCTCTGATCCTAAGTCGTTGAAACTCTGCGAACGGGTAACAATGTGTCTCTCATTCACCGTCTTAAGATGGGAAGGAAGTATGAGGACTGAATGACGGGTCAACTCTTAGTCCGTAAGAGAAAATTTTTATAATAAAAGTCCATGTGTAGTAATATTAAGTTTTAGACATTTGTAGTGTTTCACCAGTAGTGATTTTTTTATCAATAGTAGGTAGTGGTATCTCAATCAGGGGAAATGACTAGAGTGAGTGGTCGAAGGAAGGACCGTTTGACTGGAAACATAGATACTCAGACAAAAACAAAATAAAACAAACAAGTACAAAACAAAGAATCTAAGGTGTATACTCACTTTATTATACCATAAACGGAAAGATGAAAACTGAAAAAGTGAATCGTAATATGGAAGTTCCAGGTCGGAATAACATTTACCGTTTTACAGTAAGAATCATTATAGACTCATTATCGAGTAACAGGTATATATCGTATAAAAGAAATAGTTAGGTAAGTAAATACCTACGAATCCAATAAAGATCGACAACATTTGTTACCATTTTACTTGTTTGTTCTCGGGTCCTAATTCTTCGAAGTGATTTTTTAAGATATTCGTAAGTATATTCTAAATTACGTATAGAAAAAGTTTTTTAATTTCTCCTACCTTTAGAAGGTTTATGTAAAATGTTTCGGTAGTAATGAGACTGTGGTTTCGGTTTTTTTTCTGTAGTGTTTTTCACCTTTCTCTCTCTTTTGATGTTCGGTTATAGGAACTACCTGTATCTACTTTTTTAGGAGTTGTTTTATTATCGTTTAGTTTATCGTTGGTTCAGCTTACTATATAACCTTCCTAGTATGTTGTGTTAGTTCACTTTAAATAAGGTCCTTACGTTCCTACCAAGTTGTAGGTGGTTTGTTATTTAAAAGACATAGTGTAATTGTTTTACTTCTTATTTTTAGTACGAGTTTAGTTATCTACGTCTTTTTTCGAAAACTGTTTTAGTTTGTAGATAAATATGATCTTTGAGAGTTCTCTCACCCATATCTCTTTTACACGTTATTGTATTATTTTCGGTGTTCACTGTTTGGGTGTCAAGTCAAGTCAAGTCAAGTCAACGAGTCAGTACAAGCTGAGAAACGCTGGGGTACTTAGCGTCGTACGGTCCGGAGGTGGTTGAGGGTCTCAAGTGAGTCTAAGTTCAAGTAGCTCAGTCACTACGGTAGGTCGGTAGAGTAGGAGACAGCAGGGGAAGAGGAGGACGGGGGTTAGGAAAGGTCGTAGTTTCAGAAAAGGTTACTCAGTTGAGAAACGTACTCCACCGGTTTCATGACCTCAAAGTCGAAATCGTAGTAAGGAAGGTTTCTTTAGGGTCCCGACTAGAGAAAATGCTACCTGACCAACCTAGAGGAACGTCAGGTTCCCTGAGAGTTCTGAGAAGAGGTTGTAGTGTGAAGTTTTCGCAGTTAAGAAACCTCGAGTCGGAAGAAGTGTCAGGTTGAGAGTGTAGGTATGTACTGATGACCTTTTTGGTAGCGGAACTGATCTACCTGGAATCAACCGTTTCATTACAGAGACGAAGACTTATACGATAGATCCAACCAGTATTGAAAAGAAGGTTCCTCATTCGTAGAAAATTAAAGTACCGAATTCAGTGGTAGACGACACTAAAACCTCGGGGGGTTTTATTTCAGACTGTGACAAAGGTGACAAAGGGGTAGATAAAGAGTACTTCACTACCGTGACCTACGGTACTAGTAAAAGACTTACAACTCGAAATTCGGTTGAAAAAGTGAGAGGAGAAAGTGAAAGTAGTTCTCCGAAAAATCAAGAAGAAGTGAAAGACGGTATTCCCACCACAGTAGACGTGTATACTCCAATAACTGTAAAGAGGACCGTTAGAACTAAGGTCGAACACAAAGAAGGTCGGGTCGTAAAGAGTACTACATGAGACGTACATTCAATTTATTAGTCCCACTGTTATATGTCGGAACTCCATGAGGAAAAGGATAAACCTTGGTCAGATAACAAGGTACAGGTCAAGATTGACAACGAAGGACTGGACGTATGTCTAAATAGTTCTCCGTTCAGTCCACCAGACCATAAGGGTAGAGAAAGTCTTAAAAGGTGTCAAATAACACTAGGTGTGTCAGTTTCCGAAACCGTATCAGTTATTTCGTCTTTATCCACAAAAAGACCTTGAGAGAACGAAAAAGGTACTAGGTCGTCTACAACCGTTAAACTAGAGACCCAGGAGACGGAAAAGATTTTGGTCGACCTTGTAGTCCCTCAAGTGACAAGTGCATACCGACTTCAGACCGAACCTCTTAAAACTCGTAATGAAACGATCGTACACTCTACTCACGTTAACACGTCATCAAACTCGTAAGAAACCGTAACGGAAAGAAACCCTAACCTTACTTTTGACTGGAAAAGGTCAGGACACCGGTGACGACTCAAAAGGTTTAAACGACCGTATGACTCGCGTAGTGAAAGTTTCGTAGTAGAAAGTCCTAAACTTTATCGAGTTGACCTTAAGGTAGTGGAGGTGATCGAAACAAGCATCACTACGAAAGATTCTGGGTGAACCGAAGTGTAAGGTCTTACAGACCGAGATCCACTCACTAGTGTGGTAGTACTAATAGACCCAGTACTTCTAGAAAAAACATATCAAGAAGGTACATAAGAACGGTGGAGAAGAATTATAGAAGACGAAGGCAATCCAGGTATGATAAAGACAGGAAATAGCTCGGGTAGAAACGGACTTTATGAGGGAACCATAGAGATTAAAAGAACTTCTCTAGAGATCAGAAAGGGTAAGACAACAAAAGGAGATAAAGAAACGTAACTAGTGACTTCTTCCGAAAGAATAGGGAAGAACGATAAGAGACCTTCAGACGGAAGTCTACGAATATAGAAAGGAAAAGAGGAAAAGAAAAGCGAAGAGAAGAAAAGTGTCGATAAACATTCCGGAGGGGTCTGTCGGTAAAACGAAAAAACGTAAAGAAAAGGTACCCCTACCAGAACTAGGGACAGAGGACATGTTACAGTACTTGGAGTAAGGTATCAAGTAGTCCGTGAGATAGATAGTCTAGATCCGGGAATTTAGATAAAGAGTGAAGGTGACATATTAGTATTCCCTAAACTAAATCCAGTATGCACTTACCAGATCGTCAAAAGGGGTGAAAGAAGTTAAACTCAGACGTAAACCATTATTCCTCAAGTACTAGACTCGGTGTCAGTCGAAGACCAGAACAAAAAAACTGACATATCTCGAAGAGGTAGAAACCGCCGTTTCTTATATTAGTTAGACTAAAGCCACAACTGGTAGACCACTACAGGCACACATCTCAGAAGAGAACACAACAACCTTCTCCCACAAACGATACAGGTCACGTAAAAGAACCGTTTTGAGATAATCAAAAACGGGACGAAGTAAGGCGTAAGGTTCCGGTTTAAACGGACAATGAGGACCACAAAGAACTGAAGGACGAAAACGTAAGGTCAGGGGATATTACTTTTCCTGTAGAAAAAACCCACAATCAAGATTTTCCAGAACATCCAGAAGTATCTTGGCGAGTGGAAGTCGAAAGAGTCGTAATGACCAACCCCGTATCTGAACCTAATGGCACTATAACTTACCAAACGGCACCTCTGCTTGTCTCTAGTAAGACAGTAAAAACTCTAACGTAGGTTCATGACGTAAAACTTGAGAAAACAACTGGTACTACCGATGAGGTAAAGAAGACTCCCTAAGGACGGACGTCATCATCTATATTACCAGTAGACTCAATTTAAGTGGGTAAGATCAAGTAACATCAAACGATTAAGGATCTTACAGTTACAAGTGAGAACGGTAGAGAACAAACTGGTGAAGATTAAACGGAACTAAGTACCTGGACTGTAAGGTCCAAGGATACGTTATAACGAGAAATGTCGTAGGCTGGAACGAAGATAGTGGTCAGTGTAGGTGTCGACCCATAACAAAAACGAAACCGAGGTAGGGAAGTAAGAAAGACCTCAATAAAGAGGTGACTAGAGGTCATCGTATAACCCATGGATGACTGGACCCCTCAAGGAGAAAAGTAATAGGATAGTAAAACGGAAAAGTATGACAAGTACCCCAAGAACTCCGTTCTTATGACTTCACCAAACGGTAAGGGAAGAGGTCACCTGGTGTAAGACAGTCTGGAGAGGTGGTACTGGGCGGGTAGAACCGAACGGGGTGCCGGTACCGAATCAAAGTAACTCAATCTGTTCCGACACCAGGATCACACTAATCTAACTGATCAAAAGGCACTCATACCAAAGTCACACAAACGGGAGACTACGGGAGAACGTTGTGGATGGTAGAATGAACCCAAAGAGAATGGAACCAGCACCCCATAGAGAAGTGACGACGAGGTCGTTCCGCGTCGGCGACGAGGAATGGAACCTACTCCCCATAGAGGAGTAACGGCGGGAAAGACTGGAAGTTGCACCCAACCGAGGAGATCCGGGACGACGCGGGGGTGTCGGTGGTGAGTGTTTGGGTGTCGATTGTTGTTTGAGTTGTCACCTTTGGACTTTCGGAGAGGAACTTCTACCCTTTGTACTGTTCCTACTAGTGAGAGTGTTAAAAATAAAGTTGTATCACAAACTTCAGTATCGATGTCCTTGATCGTTTTTTTTTCTTTGTTTTCCGTAGGTTTAACTTTTTCTTCTTCATTTAAACAGTGACAAATATCTACTGTACTGTGACATATACTTCATTTACTTTTATCATCAGAGAGTCAACACAGGTTGAGAAACGCTCGGGTTCCTGATATCGGACGGTCCGAGGAGACAAGTGTCTTAAGAGGTCCGTTCTTAGGACCTAACCAAACGGTAAAGACTTTGATATATATATTTTGGGATTTCTGAGGTGGTTTTTGACAACCTTGATTATTTACTTAGTCATTTCTAGGACCTATGTGAGTTATATGTTTTTAGGTACCGTAAACATATTTGTTTATTATTTGATCTTTGTTCTTAATTCTTTTGTTATATTAAAAGTTAATGTAGTTTTTGTTATTTTATGAACCCTTATTTAGATTGGTTCAATCACTTTCTGAACATGTGGTTTTTGATATGTCGTCACTACTTTCTCTAATTTATTTTACGTTTATTTACTTTTATATAAGGTACATCTATTTACGTTTCTTAATTATAATAATTTTACGAGTAGGATGGGTTTCGTTAGATGTCTAAATTACGTTAAGAAGAAAAAATTTATATAAACAAATAAAATTAACCTCCGATTAATGAAATGTCATAACAGTACCAAAAACGGTATGTAACTGTACTTAGTCGGTACTCACATGTACACAGGGGGTAAGACTTCGGGGGAGGGTGGAGGAAGGGGTAGGGTAGGGAGTCCCAGTAAGGTTACGTGACCGGGACTCACGGGACTGAGTACGTAGCTTGGACCTGACCGATAGATAAAGTGTATGCCATTATGTGTACAAAGCTTCGATAAGAGAGTTTAGTAGGGTGAGAACGGAAGAGGGTGTCTCAGGTTTGCAGACAAGAAATATAGACAGAGAAAACGACAGAGCGTATATCCCAGTAGCAATGGTAGAAGGATTTAAGGTATATATACACAATTACGTCATATAACCACCAAAAGAAAGACTGAATGAAGTGAGACATATTATCCGAGGTTTTAAGAGTAGTTTTATGGTTATCGTATAAAGAGTCTTGTTCTTGTTTACTAAGATTCTGACACTACCCTGGAAGTCTCGGTCCATAAGTACCTACAGGATCCCCACCCGACGTGCACGGAAGGAGGACGCCTCCCCCGACTTCGACGACGACGTCGTACTACCACCTAGTCGCACTGGGGTCTGACCGACATCCCGGACTAAAACCGACGACTCTCCGTGACTACCCATCCCGACCGGGGTTGGGACCGGGGTGGGACCACGGAACAACCCATCCCTATAGTAGGTTGGTCGGCACTCCGGATCGACTCCGTGTCCCACCCACCCGAGAGTCGTCCCGTACAGATAACCGTGATTGTTCAATCCCCCTATTAAGGTTCTACCACGAGTGGTCGTGACCCTAATCGTCCCATCGGACTCTGACGTTTTGACCAAAGGTGGTCATAGAGTCAGGGATTCCTCGTAGGGTTGACCAAGGAAGGAGAGATCGTTTATGAAGTTTTAGTCATTCGTGCAGGGGAAATGGATACCGGGTACACAAAAAGTCAGACCTCAAAAATGTGACCAAAAGTGTAAATCACTCCGTTACACACCCGGGAAATTCTCACTCAAAAGATAAGGGACGTCAAGGTCCCACATAAGAGAGGACCAAAAGTTTCGGTTCACAAACCCCGTGATCAAACAGAACACGTCCTGGACTCTCAACCCTATGAACAACACTCCGAGTTTAAGGAACAAGGAGTCCCTTTTCTCGGTGTGGAAACACTAAGGAGGACCACCACACGGTGACACCGATCACATACCAAAAAGGGAACCGTTCTCACACAGTGACGGAAAAGATGGGTAGAACTACGACAATAAATGGGAAACAATACCTCTGAGACAAGTAGGTCAAAGTCGAGGGAAAGGTTTCTTTAATAAAGTATACATCTTCGTCTAAACACACAGAAACCCTCCTCTACTCAAGTCCTAGAAGGATGGACGGTAGAACTTGGGAGGGGGGTTTTAGTCCGTGAGAAGTCTACGTATCAGACACTAGTGAAACGGCTACCTGACACAGTGTCCGTTTACAGTACCCTTTAGTGATTTTTGTCCCTATCGTGAACAACAAACTCTACTGGACTCCTTCAAAAACGTTTATCATCCTGATGGAATACCGGGTGTAAACGAAGAAACTTTTTCGATGTTAAGACAGGAACAGTTTATAGGAAGGTAAACAAGAAACAGTTTGGATACAAAGAAATAGGAACTTATCAATTTACAGTAGCGGAGACCTTTTGGGTCGACCGACTCATAGAGAGGTAGAAGGGCTCCGTTTCACTTATAGAAGGAGGACCCGTCGGGTCAGATAGTGACCCGTAAGTGGGAATACCCCAAGAGGAACCACCACACCAGTACCGAAATCGTTGTGTGTTGTTTCCAGGTCCAGAGTTTGGGGTGACTTTTATCGTAATGGTGGAAATTGTTATCATCTTAAGAACCCAAACTAAAGGTCGAAAACGTGAACCATCGATATATTGGACGTGAACCCGTCCAATATATGTCAACAACAGAAGTAAAAGAATTAGATATTTTGTCTCAGAAGAGCACTCCTGACTTATTCTGTCCCGTATGGTTCACGAAGTACGTAACAGGTAGTGTCTCATTCAGGAGGTAGTCACCCTTGTTTGAAATGTATTAGGACAACGACAAATAATAAAAGGAAGATCGGGTACTTGGGCAGATTCCGTTTTGGAAAAGATTAAGTTGAGACAAAGACGTCTCGGATAGTTCCACAGAGGTGGAACGTACATGGTCATCTACGTACTATCTACAGACACCTCACTGTTTTAATCTACTGAAACTAAGAAACCATAGAGAACCTGAGGGAGAGAAGGTTACGAGTCGAGACCTCGACTCCCTGAGGGGCGGTCCCGTCCGGAACTAGGGGAGGGGTCCGAACCGTCCACAAAGAAGCAGACCGAGGTCGGGTATTCCGTGGTTGAGAGTCCGACAGAGTAAGGGAGACTAAGTAGTGTGGGGCTCGAGGTACAGGTTGTACCGAAATACATCGGTGTATTCACCGTCAAGTCACCACACACGTTCAAAACGAAAGTAAAATTTAGTTATCTTCAAAAATTTTTTAGAATAGAAGAAGGATTTTCCAGGTATTTCGGGAAGTACCCCGAGTTCTCTTAACAAGTGACATTCTGAAATTTTAACGAAGGTTCAATGAATAGTAAGTAAGTCTGAGTGTGATAAGAAATTTTAAGAATAACTAAAACCTTTGTCAGGAAATTAACTATAGTTTTTCGTTAATGTAAAAGGTCCGACATTTAGACAAAGTGAGGGTCATAATTTAGGTAGTAGAGGTATTTATTAAAGGGAATAATACGTATGTATAATTGGTTTGATATTTATCGTAGTAATAGTATGGGTGCCAACGGAATTGTCAGTCACTGGGAACTTAAACTAAATCTTTTTAACTAAGAACGACTTTAAAAGAGAATTTAATTTAACGGTAGGGACGACTTACAGACCCGTTTACTTACTTAATCTCTCAGCAATGGAAGGTAAAGGAGGACCTGAACTTATATCGTCAAAATTCGTCCCTAAATGTATCTGAGTGGACAACAACTCGTCGGGAATTTTTAGTGACGAAATCGTCTCACGTATAATAAAGAATAAACTACGAGTTTAAACTTAAAAAAAAATTTTTTCTGTGAAGAGTCAGGACGTGACGGAAGATTTGTGTGTCTCCCTGTACCTCGGGAGGGGAACTTCAGGTCACAAGTCGACACTTCTCCTTGACTTCTCGGAGTACTACTTTCACTTTCCCCTCTCACTTTTTCAACCGAATTTTGAGTTGTGAGTTATTTGTTTCTAGTACCGTAGGACAGGGTAGTAAAGCACCGTTTATCTACCCCTTTGTTACTTTTGTCATTCTCTGAAAAATAAAAGAAGTCGAGGTTTTAGTGACGACTACTACTGACGACGGTACTTTAATTTTCTGAGAACCAGGAACCTTCTTTTCGATACTATTTGGATCTTTCACATAATGTTTCGCCTCTATAATGAAACGGTTGTTTCCAGGTAGATCAGTTCACACACGAATCAGCGAGTCAGTACAGACTGAGATACACTGGGGTACCTGACATCGGGCGGTCCGAGGAAAGGTCTGTTCTTATGACCTCACCCAACGGCACAAGAGGAGGTCCACTAGAAAGGTTGGGTCCCCAGCTTGGGTCCAGAGGGTGTCACGTCTACCTAATAAATGGTAGACTCCGTGGTCCCTTCGGGTAGATCAGCTTCGATACCAAAAGGGTTATCAGTCCATACCCACACTCTCAACCTGGTATTTCTTTCGACTCACACTTTCTTAGCTACGAAAACTTGAGACCACAACCTCTTCCGAGAACTCTCAGGGAACCTGACGTTCTTATAGTTTGGTCAGGTAGGATTTCCTTTAGTCAGAACTTATAAGTGACTTTCCTGACTACGACTTCGACTTCGAGGTTATGAAACCGGTGGACTACGTTTCTTGACTGAGTAACCTTTTATAGGACTACGACCCTCTCTAATTTCTTCCTCTTCCCCTGTTGTCTCATACTCTACCAACCTACCGTAGTGGTTGAGCTACCTGTACTCAAACTCATTTGAGACCCTTAACCACTAACTGTCCCTTCGGACCTCACGTCGTCAGGTACCCCAGTGTTTCTCAACCTGTGTTGACTAACTAACTTGACTTGAAGTCAGTGGAAGGTACCACTAAAACCTCGGGTCCTTTTATTCCAGACAGTGACAAAGGTACCAAAGGTTCGGATAAACGGTACTTCACTACCCTGACCGACGGTCCTAGAATCAAAAGAGTTACAACTCAAAATTCGGTCTAAATTCAGGGTGGATTTATGATAGATTTAGTCTATACCCTCTCTGGACTCCACGTCAAGTAGGGCTCCGTTTTAAGAAGAGGTCGTCACTTAGATGTTATGGTCTAGTCAATACATAAAGGTTTAGTGTTACCGCTTTGTCCGTATCATATCCGTGAGACTAAGGTTTTCCCTTTTTAGTCTTCTTTCCCCTACGACCCAGGGTCCGATCAGGATTTGAGACGGTCCGTTTACTTAAAGTACTTTAGAACTCCCAGTCCTTATTAGGAGAAACCAGAGTACGAGACGGGAGGTGTGGGTGTCCTGTCTGTCATAACACGGGTGTCCAACCCTTCCCACAGGACGGGAAAGTCAAGGTACCCGACGACGTGTGTACCGAGAGACCCTACCGAGACAGGGACTTCATGACCGGGAGATTTAGTGTCTCAACCGGGGTGGGAAAATTTGGTTTCTCCTCAATCAGAACGGGAAACCCCAGGTACTACCTACACTGTCTAGACTACTAGGCACTTAGTGGAGCCCATAGTAAGAAGGAAAAAGAACTCTTCATCGTGTACAAATGTCAGAAGGAAACAAGAGAGGATAACCAGAACAAAAAAATCAGTGTCAAACGTGATAAAGGTAGACAAAGACGGAAGACAACTTTACCGACTAATCCAGTAACCAAGTGTAGGTGTGATTAGAGGAATAACCGATCGGTGTGTGAATCCCAAGAGAAGGTTTGTCTTAAAGAACCTCACAAAACAAAACAAAAGTTATACCTATCTCATTCTTAAAAGGTTTATAAATTTAAGAATAAGGGAAAAGTTAAGTAAAGAGAGAAGAACGTAAAACGACATTCGTCTGTCCTCCTTGGTTCGAAGAGAGTGAAACGAAACTTTAGAGTCGAATTATAGGTTAAAGTAGTGAGTGTTCAAGATGGAAGGTGTTTTGTGATCTTATGTTTGTCTTAAGTCGGTTCTAAAAAACGATGAAATATTCCTAGTGGAAAGGGGTAACAAGTTATTGTACAAAGAGTAAAGACAAGTTCTAGAACAGTCTTACCGGAAATAACAGGTCTAAAAATGGTTGTAATACATGTACTAACGAATACATAAGAGATTCTTTTACCTTTCAAAGGGATGTTGAGAAGAGAAAAGAAGGACTCCAGAGTAGTCTTAATGGAAGTTTTAGTGAAGGACTATTATAACCCCTAAAAATCGTACACGGAGTTTCGAGAAGGTCAAAAGTGGACAATGAGTCAAGGTTTCGACGAAGGTGTAACATCCCTTAAGCAATGTCGTCTGAGGTGAAGAGAAAGACAGGTTTATAACAGAATGGGACGAGACCGACGATTTCGTTTTGTGGTATCTGGTCCACCGAATTTTTCGTGTCATCCACAAATAAAGAGTGTCACACCTCAGACTCTTCAGGTTCTACTTCCACAACAATGTCCCTTCTCAGTTAAGACTAAAGGACAAAATAAACAAAGAGACTGAAGTTGAAAACGAACAACAACGAAAACAACAATATTAGTATATATTATCGGACGGAGTCTCTGAGGACGGGGAGACGGAATGACAATTTGGTTTCACGGAAACAAGTTGAGTCCCTCTCTATTAAACTGGGACAGATGGACACTTACCGACGTTCTTTCTTCTCTAATAATTGTGTAAGGAGGGGGTTCCAATCGGTAAGGTCCTCTATGAACTTTCTATTACCCGAAAAATGAAATGAAGAGTGGAGGAGAAGGAGAACAAGATATTTTCTTGGACTACCCCATAGGTCTGGGGTTGTTCTACCAATAAAACTCTGTAATCAGAGGGAACAAGAGTCAGTCGGACGAAAGGTTCATTTCAACATAAGGAACGGAGTTGTGGATCAGAAGTTAAAATAATAGGACACCACGTCGTTTGTCTTACTCGAACGTGTGTGAGTAACAGTCACATAAACCAAAGACTACTCTCGAACGAAGGACCGATTGAAGAGAGATACACGAGTGTATTTAAAAGGAATTACGTAACGTCCCCTCTCCCCCGTCCCACCGACCTCTAACTCTCTCGTTTTAGATAAGGAGAAAATTTTTTTTCCGTAATTAGGGTAGTACCACCCCCCTCCGGGGTGGGAGTACTAGAGTAGATTCGGATAATGGAGGTTTTCCGAAGTGGAGATTTATAAGAGTATAACTCTTAATCTCAAAATCGTATACTTAACACTCCCTATTTTTGTAAGTCAGACACAAAAGGATACGGTCAAGAAATACGGGACTGAGACATATGGTGTCCATTACGTGTTCCGAGTCCACTTGTAGTTGTTTATAGTAAAGTTCTTCCGATCATAGTTCGTCGAAAACGATGTCTCTTCGACACTTTGTGTCTTGGAGCTTTAGAGTCTCCGAAGACACCTGACTTTTTCTGACATGTTACACTCTTAACACTCAATTCCAAACAAGTCTCGGTCACTCCCAATATCGAACCCTCTGTTGGGGAGTCTATCGAGACTCCTTGACAAAGTTTATCCATTTCCCCCTCCAGTCATATATGTACTAAAACAATTCCCATCATACACGTCAGTTCGTGTATAAAACCGTCTTCCAACGACGATCAGAGCTCCTCGTCTACAGAAGTAATTACTAAAATGACGAAAAGATCTATACTCTTCTACGTTCTTTAACCCGAATATTTTAGAAGAGGACTTTTATAGATTGATATACTTCCGGTCAGGACGGTTAAAAAGGGTCTGAAGACGGGACTTGAGGAAAACCCTACACAACTTCCAGTCGCTGACGACCTATATGTACGTACGATTCAATGAAGTCAGCACAGATTGAGAAACGTTGGGATACCTGATATAGGGTGGTCCGAGGAGATAGGTACCTTAAGAGGTTCGTTCATGGGAGGAGGTCCCCTAGTAAGACTGGGTCTCTAGTTTGAGCGTAGAGAGTACAGAGGACGTAACCGACTACCTAAGAAATGGTGATCACGGTGGACTCTTCGGGGTCACTGACGTCACCAACGTCAGATTAGGGTCCAAATTCGATAGACTCAAGAACCGACACGTCCCTCAACAGAATCTTCCGGTCGAAGATCTTGAGATAAGGGATTAACTCAATGTAAAGTCACCTCCTCCTTCGGTACGGGGTGTCAGACCACCCTTCGGAGGTAGACTAGGTCGAACGGTGGTCCTTTATACTAGTTCTGTAATTCTTATAACCGAGATTAGAAATATTCTGAGGAGTTTTCTTCCATAATAACAGGGCTAACAGGGTCGTTTCTGAGTCACTTCACTTTATCGAGTACACCCGAGTATGTCACCGTCTTGGTCCTAATCTTAAGGTCTTGTCGAATAGAGAGTCCAACGGGGTGACGGGTCACTTTCCATTCCCGTTCCAGCCTGTACAGCCGTGTACAGGGCCGTCTCTCGGCGTCTGTTCGGGTCCTCCGCCCGGCTGTTGGTTCGGTAGGTTAGTCCTTCGGCTGTGCCTCGGGAATCTGTGGCGACTTTGGGCACGAAAGAAGGAATATACCCTTGGGCCGGGATCGATATTTCGGAAAGGAGTGGGGAGGATGGAGCGTCTGAGGGAAACAGAGGAACGAGTGGGCGGGGGCCCTCAAGATGGGATCTCACTGGCGGGTTATTTCCGGAAGTGGTTGCCAGGTATCTCCACCGAGAAAGAAGGACACCGCAAAGAATGTGGGTCATATAGTAGAATTCACAACAAGTATCTCTTTTTTTTTTATTTCCCGACTTTCACGAGGTTTATATGATCGTTAATAATAGTAATGACTTTTCTTTTGTTCCGTCGACTTCTCCACTTACAGAACACACGTGGTAGGACCTACCACGAGTACGTAGGGACTCCCCGGGGACAACCATGTACTCCTAACCCAGTGTGTAGATGTAACACAACGTCCGATACTCAAGAAGTCCAATCCTCGACCCCAAACAAGTAGTGGTACAGGACTTCCTACTCGGGTCCTGAGTTATACGCGGGAACCTTACCATTACCCCTTCCCTATCTCCCGAACCAGTCACTGTTGTCCGGGTCACTACTACCGTTGGTGACTTCCCTGATCTCCCGGTGGGTTCCTACTCCGAACAAGGACTCGGAGGTTGAGTACTAGAGAGTGAGACGAGAGAGGTCGACACCCGGTCGAGTCTGGAAGTCATTGATATACACCACCCCCAGGGTCGGTGCCCCTGAGGAGGAGTAGGACCCCCTTGTATAAGGACTTGTCCTCTTGAGTACGACTGTAAAACGGAGGAGAGTGACTTTATGAATGTTCATAATTCAAAGATCTTAGGACGTTCAAGGGAATTACTGTGATCAAGGAGGTCCCCCATGATTTACGACCAGGGGAAAGGAGAGAGACACGAGAAAATGGAGTATCCCAGGAAGAACGTCCTCGTTTCGTACTCACACAAACGGTTCGGTACGACTCATTACCCGTCCGGTCCATGAGTCCTTCCGACGACTTTAAGTGGCGACGGAGAGGGACAAACGTAAATACATTATACCAGGGACTTTCGGTCTCGAAAAGGAAAGTCTGAACTCGGGACGACCCCGTCTTTTACCTTCTCTTTTTCCCAGCCGTTCTTTGGGACACTGTCTCCGTCGTCGTTTTCACAGTCTTCCCCACCCTAATTTCTACGAGTCTACTTTTCTACTGGTGGACTGGCCTGTTGTCTTTCGAACTACGTTGTGCTCTCAGCTCCGAGCACTCGAGACATTGGTACCCGTCATATTATTGTGAGGGACGATTTGACGTAAGACACAACTGTTGGTGAGTGAGGGAGAGATGAGTCCGGTACCAAGGGACGTCCGTCTCATAATATACATTAAGGGGTGTCATCACTAAAATCCAAACCGGTTCTCTGAACGATTACTTTACTCTCACGTCTACCCGACATCCGATGTAGACTCGTCTTCAAAAAAAAAACAACAAAAAACAAAATTTATGTGAACCCCTTAGACAGAGACGGGAAAAACAAGGCTGGAGGTAGGACTCTTGTCGAACAGGGTCTCTCGTCGAGTTAGTTGGGGTCGTCTCCGATCGTCTCGAGGGGGTTGACGTCGGGGACGACATTTCACTCCTTCCTTTTTTCACCACCTACCAACATTCGGGGACTGTTTACCCCTGACAAACAGTTGTTCTACTTTGGATTGATTGTACTGTGGTGGTAGTGGGGGTGGTGGTGGAGGCGGGTACTCGTAATGTTCCCGAAAGAGTTTGTCACGAAAGAACCGATTATGAGCCTGTCGAGACCCACACACACACACACACACACACACACACACACACATCCCCCTTCCCGATCGGGTCCGAAGTAAAGGGAGTACTAGTTCACTTCTCTGACTCTCACTACGCTCCCACTTACAGTACATTGTGTCTGAAAGTTCGGTCCGGAGTAGTAATGTCGATGTTACACGAGGGGTAAGCGTCGAAGAAGGGGTGTGGTTCGGACGGGGTCGGAGACCTACTGTATATAGACCCCATAGGATCTGGGTCCCCCACAGTCCTAGGACCCCTGGGTCAACTGTTCGATCTAGGGATAGAAGGTAAGACCGTGGTTCTCGGGGATGTGGTACCACTCCCGCTCCCTCCCCACTCAGGATCTGTTGGTACAAGAATTCTCTACTATTTTTCGAGATCCTCTCCGGGACCAGACAGTGTAGTCTTCTTCGGGACACGTCGGAGTGGAGACGAGGAGTAATCGATACTGGTATTCCGTTCAGCGAATTGGAAAATGGTTTTTAACGTTATTCTTATAAACTCCAGAGAAGAAAAATCTCGAGAACATTCTTGGGTTACTTCATTAATCCACACTTGCACGTAGCGGACATCGTTTCACTACACCTTCTCCGCTCTGACACTCATAGAACTTTTTCGTTACCGAATAGCAGAGAGGGAAACTCCAGTCACAGGGTACCACTGAGCGAAAAGACCCGACGCCGGTCACACCGTCGGAACGGTGGTGAGGTTTGGCGGGGGTCACATTCGGACCGGGATCGCGGTAGGGGTCGACGGGTCTCTCACTTTTGTCCTCCCTACCCGCGGTACAGTTCGCCTTAATTAACCTACGGACCTTTTCCGGTTGTTTTTTGACTCGACTCATTATCCAGACTCCACGGTCTGGTCGAGTCGTCCAATGTTTTAGCAATTGACCCTTTTGACTCGGTCCAAGTAAAGACAAAGGGGTAATTAGTAAAGTCATAGAGGAAACCAAAGACTCTTCGGGAGTCACGTCCTCACTACCCTCATGAAAGACTCCTTCTTACTCAGAGAAGGGCGGAGGGGTCCCCGACCTTCGTTTGAGTTAGCCATACACCAGGTCCACCCGTTTGGTTCCGGGCCTATCCACTTCTCCGATGGTTCCAGTGTGTCAGTTGGTCTAGAAGTACTCGGGTCGGTCCTCAGGGGAGGTGAGGTAAGACGAGATCTTGTCATAGAACGGGAAACCTAGAGTGAAACTCTTCCAAAGATACACATATTCACACACACACACACACACACACACACTCTCTCTCTCTCTCTCTTTCTCTCTTAACACACACACACATATTACATGTCATATTTAGTGTAAGTGTACGCATATTTCTTTTTACGCTCACATACACACACACACGTAGACCCAACACTCACCCCACTCTCCACCACTCCCACACAGAACATGCTACTCCCGAACATCACAGACACTACCCCTTTCGTAACTACTTACTCCGAGATTTCTCTCTGATTCGGTCCCACCCACGGAGAGAGAAAAGTCCCTACGGGTCGGGGTTTTTGGGACTGAAGAGAGAGAGTCAAGGGAAGTCGTCGGTAGTATGAAGAAAGTACCTACTATTTATGGGCTAAAGACAGGTACCAAAGTAGAAGGGCATGAGTTAACAGGGACTAAGATCGTGAAGGGATTTTTATGTGTCGGACGGGATGGACATAGGACATACGGGAGGTGGGAGGTCACTCACCTAATACTCACATTGGATACTCTGTTTTCTGTACACCGGTTCCTTGTTGTCACAGGTTCTACTAGGTGTGGGTCCTGGACCTACCTTTTACCCTTCAAAACTGTATAAAAGTTTCATAAGAAAAATTAGAGTCTTCGGACTTTACCTTTACAACCGTCCGGGGTCTTTTAATCATTGAACCTATATACTTTTGATGATACGGTGAGACAAATTGTGTACGAGACCGTATAAATTCTACATAAAATTTAAAACCTTTCCGGTTCTCTCAAACCGAAGAAATTCTTTTCCCGACAGTCTTCTTCCGAGATACTAGGACGTACGACGCCCGAGACTCCGTCCAGAAGTCACTCAGACTCCCCCAGACGAGAAGATTTCCGTTATGTCCGTCCACCTCCCTGGAACCGTCCGCCGTCTTCCGTCTCGGAAGGACTCAGTCACTGGGTCAGTAGTTCCTTGGTGTCTGACTAATCTCCTCCTGTCTAACACTTGGTGTCCTCAAAAGTAAAAGAAACAGGAGACTTGGTGATTTCCTTTTCTTTGTTCTTCAGTCAACAGAGGATTTTCCTGAACCTCTCTCTCCTCCTCCGTCTCTGGGATTCGTTTTCGGTTTAGTCTTCCTTGTACCCGGTCTCCAAGCGTCTGTCCGTCCTCGACTTTCTCACAATTTGCCTAAGGACCTTCTATTCTCTTTTGGAATCCAGTTCGTCGTTAATTACTGTCGAGGATAAGTTTCCGTGGTTAGACCCGGAGTGAGAAGATAACTATGAAGAGAGATGTGGGGGTAGTTTTGGAGTTTGAATGAAGCGGAGGATACCTCATTTCAATTAATTACGTCTCGTCAAAAAAAAGAAATTGGAAAGAAAAATATCTTCTTAAGACTGACTGAGATAGAATTCGTGATAGTAACTCTACAGTTGAGAAATGTGGACCTCTTCTTTGACGTCCCGTAGTAGGTAGGAGTCGACTTGGAAGGGACACTCTAGACACTATTAATCGACGAGTGGTTACCAGGAGTATCGTCCTTTCTACACCGTCTTTATTCTATCCACTGTCCGGTACGTCTTAGAGGAAGGTCTCGACCTTTGGATGGGGGAAGGTACGGTGACCCCTTTTTAAATTTATACTTACTCACTCTCAATATAACAATATCTTTATTAAACCTTTATAATATCCCCCGTGTACTTAAGGTAAATTAATAATGTCTACACTGGTGTGTAGTAACACGACACTGTAGTTCGACTCCAGCATCAACAGCTATTTACTTTCTCTGGGGTGACTCCAGAATCCGAGGTACAGGGTTTCTGTCTCTTACGACCTTAGGAACGGGATGGTCGGAGTTCCTGTGAAACTATACAAAGGTTCACCCTTTATTTAGTGTAAAAATACTAAGACGACCTCAAGAAGAGAAACATATCCATGAGTTTGAGTTTTATGAAGACGATAATTAAACCTTATAAGAATAGAGTTTTCTTGTCGTTTTGTGTAGAACAGGACAAGTCTGGTTGTAATCCTGTAAACAAGTCTACGGTCCCGGAAGACTTTGGAAATGAAAATCGTGAAAACTCTTTCGTGTAAACTCTTCCGTGAATAAGGAGTGGGTTTTTCCGTGACTGATAAAATCCTGTGAACACTGGTTACAAAGTGAAACGGACATAAGACTAAATCTTGTTTTTGAACATATGCTTCAAACAAAGAAGTCAATACAAGAGGTCGATCAAACATGTTAAGTGACAATACCTTAAAAGTTTATCGTAAAATTAATAAACAGAGTGGATAAAAAGAGAGGGAACGGGTCTACTACTAGAGAAACTTCTTACCCTATTTCAGAATGAGTATAGAAACGTATGAGAAGTAGTTTTCCAAACGTATATCTTTAACTAATTATTTACAAACCAAAACTTACACTCTTACCTGTATGTTCATGTTATGTTAGACGAAAGGTTTTATCTGCTTACACTAGACGAAAGGTAATCACTCTCGTCCACATATTAAATTATTTTACAGATATACGGAGGGAAAAGTAAATATTTCAGATGTCCATACACCAGTCATCGGTCGTCGGATCTTTACCAGAAACACATACATAAATCAGAGATCTCACTCACTCACTTCAGCGAGTCAGTACAGTCTGAGAAACACTGGGGCACCTGACGTGGGATGGTCCGAAGGGGTAGGTACCCTAAGAGGTCCGTTCTTATGACCTCACCCAATGGCAAAGGAAGAGGTCCCCTAGAAGGGTTGGGTCCTTAGCTTGGGTCCAAAGGGCGTAACCTCCGTCTACGAAATTGGAGACCCGGTGGTCCCTTTGTAAATCAGAGATTCAGTACAGGATAAGAAACGTTGGGGTATCTGACGTCGTGTGGTCCTTCTCGTTGTTCGGAAGGAACAGGAAGTGACAGAGGGTCTCAAACGAGTCTAAGTACAAGTGACTCAGTAACTACGACAGATTGGTAGAATAGGAGTCAGCGGGAGAAGAGGAAAACGGAACCCTTTTCGACATCAGGGACACTCAACAGGTCCCAGGACTAAAGACGATCTGAGAGTAAGTTTCGTCAGGTCCGTGCCTCAACCTTTCGGAACTTGACTCAGAGTGTTACGAGGGACGAACGGACGTTCCCGACACCACTCGGTCACTTTGAGGTGGACGGACTAATATTGAAAGGACCACGTGACTCGGTTAACGGGACACAACCAAGGACCCTGGCTGACACTACTGTAAAAGATCTGAATCGGTAAAGGAGAGTGAGGTATACGGAAAAATCAAGAGGACCGGTTTTTCATGAGAGACATTTGATGACTCTTTGAGTAAATAAGGTTTCTCATTTACTAAGCGTTCCGAATCAAATAATGAGGAGGAGCCTTGGAAACGTTGAATTTCCCCTGTTGCGGAATTCAGTTTTTTCCTTAACACCGTAAAGTCCGTCTTCGTATGGGAGTTAAGAAAGGAGGACCGTATATCACGGACAGGTCGCAAGGACCGATAGGACAGAAGAAGAGGAGGAACCACGACAGTAGAAGGGTGATAGAAGTAAGCATCTACTGAGAACAGGGACTCAGTACACTGAAGTCTTAGGTGCACCTACTGGTAGGTTGAGAGACCGGAAAGTCGGAGAACTAGAAGAGTAGGGGTGACTTGAATAAGAGAGAAAATGTAACCAGTGAAATAAGGTTTTGGTGGTTTAAGAATAGTACTAAGTAAAATATGTATCTACAGTTGAAGGAGAGGACGATCGAAAGAGGGGTTTACCAAAAATTCGGAGGAACCTTGGGAGTCAGTTACTTGGGGGAAGTGAGAGACGGTTGGGTAGTCAACCGGAGAAGAAAGTAAGAGGAGAAATAGGTTGAATCTAGAGTGCTGAGTAGTGAGTGATCTTGAGATTTATGGAGAAGGTGAGACACAAAAATAGTGAGGAGAAACCGTTTTTCGGTCGAGACTTACCTGGGTCGAGGGGAAAACCAGATTTCGTCTCGTGTTCGACTACTCAGAATTATTCTTTCATGGTGTAGTCCCGTCTAGTTAAAATAGTACATAAGAACTATTGATAAGAGACTACGGAGAGGTGTGACGGGTCGTCGTACGGGAAAAGGAGAGTAGTTGAGAGGTCGTACGAAGACCAGAGTATACGGGAGGAGTCTGGAGACTGAGGGAGTGACGAAAGGAGTGAGAACCGAACGTTGGGACGGAGGATAAAGAGTCCCTTGTGACTCAGACAATGCACCTCGAGAGAGTCGGTGGGTGACGGTTCACGAGTTCGGGTGGGGGAGGGAGGACAAGGGACCGGAAAAGAGGGAGGATGGTGGGTTCCGACCAGGTAGGTGTACGGAATTCTAGGTAGAAGAGGACGAGACAGTCCTTTACGTGTGAAAAGTACTAGGGAAGAAAGAGGTCGAGGGAGAGATTACCTAAAGAGGGGTCCTATAAATGTATGGGTATTCAAAAAAAAACAACAACAAACAAACAAACAAAAGATAAAATTTTTGACGGAAGAGAGTGTGAACTCTGGGAAGATCGGTAACGGAGTAGTAAGACATGGAAAGTTAACTTTGGAGGAATTTTTCTAACGAAATAAATGTCGAGGAGTGACAAGAGTCAGTAATTTTATGGGGACCGACCGAAAACAGGGAAAGCAAGGTGACTTTGTCGAGAACGACCCAGTGCTCGGTGGTGATGCGGGGGTTAGGTCCCCCGCGTAAAGGTAAGAGTGAAGGGACGTAAACGGGCAAGAGTGGCCAGGACGATTTGTGGAGAATAAAGAGCTCTATGAGAGAAGGGAAACGAGACCACTATGTTATTACGGGTGAGGATCTATCAGACGGAGACAGTGTTCATAGAGGGGAAAATAACTGACAAAGTTTAATCTTACGGAGGTCTCGAACTGAATCCGGTGGAGGAGTGTCGTTCGAGTGGTCGGAGCACCGTAGTCTAAGGTGGGTACCTCTACTTTGGACTTTGGGTGGAAACTGGGACTAGAAGTAAGAGAAGTGAGGAAGTGTGAGGAATAAGACGGTCCGAGAGGACTTCGTTGGACCCGTAAGTAAAGAAGTAGGTTTACAGAATTCTGGTCTCACAGGCCCTTAAGGATTTGGTCAAGTGGGTCGTGGGTCGTTAGGAGGACTGGGGTTCGAGGACCACTTGTAGGATACTGTTTTGAAGTGAAGTTGGAGTCCCGAACGTGACGATGTAAAGAGGTCCACTGAAACCACACGTCATCTGATCAATTTCCCGAAGGACCTTACGAGTCGACCATTTCTTAAGTGGACGTTATGTCCTCTGGGACCAAGTTAAAGACCCAACCCTTCTAGGGGACCTTCTCCCGCACCGTTGGGTGAGGTTATAAGAACGGACCTCTTGAGGGTGCCTGTCTCCACGGATCCTCCGATACCAGGTACCCCAGTGTTTCTAGACCTGTGCTGACTCGTACCGTGTCTGACCAATTTTGGAATCGAGACGTCAAACGAACAACTTACTGGTGTCCCGACATAATAAATTACCCTAATACAATAAATGGGAGAAATTCGGAACCAAAGGAGTAGGTATTACACCCCTATTATTATGATTATTTCAGATTCTAAAGATGATTAATATACTTAATAATATATCATCCGAATCTTGTCACAGACGGTATATTACCATTAGAATAATACTGACATGAATATAGATCGGCATTACTAAGGAATGACGTAAGAAAAGACGTATCGGGGATTTTACAAGGACTGTCCGTCTGGAACTGTCCGTCTGGAACTGTCCGTCTGTAACTGAACGAGGTAATACTTCTAGTTCAGAAGGGTGTACACGAGGAAGTCGTGGGAAAGATATGGAATTTCAGGGAGATACATCGGTAGACGGGAGGGAGGACGTCCGGGTCTCCCACACAGGGCAGAGGAGTGTCCCGTCGGGGGAGAGGAAGTCCTGTAGGACCGACAGTGTTTGAGTCCGTGGAGGGAGGTGGTCAATATGTAAGATAGAAAGAGTAAGTCTGAGAGGATGAAGACGGAGACAAAGTTTAGTCTTTCTAGGAGTTCAGAAAAGATCGGGATTCGTTTTAAAAATTTTTTATTTGTAAGAAAAAAAGAACGGAAGAGAAGTGATCGTTAAAAGAACTTACCGTAGAAGTGTTCAAAACGAAGAGTAGGAGAAGAGTCGGGAATAGTGTACGGGGGAGACGAGAGTTTCCGAAAGAGGGGGACGTCCACCCAGTAGGAGGACCAGTCCGGAAAGACGGGCACAGTATGTTGACTGGTGTGAGAGGAAAACTCGACGGAGAAGGGATCCCCTATGACCAAGAACAGGAAGAACAAGAGGTAGAGACAGTACCAGAGAATGATGATTTATCTGAGTGTGACCCCTACCTGAAGATAAGTACCTGGGTTCAAGAGTTCTTAATAACGTAAAGAATTAAAAGATAATTCTAAAAGTTACGATTTTAGAGTAGACGAACCCGACCATTTTTAAGTTAGAGTCAAGAGAAGAAATAGACCCCCACCCCCCCACACCTCAGAAATGGTACCAAGGTTACGTTTTGTGTCCCGATTCCTTTTCACTCTGGAGAAACGATTATTCTGTAACTAAGCGAGACTAACGGTAACTCTTAAAACGACCGAATCCGAGACTCCGGAACGCACGGGACAACGAAGAATGGTTCGAACTCGGGTACTTCGAAACCGTCCCGGTCGTTCAGTCCGTGGTACCTGAAGGGTGGAACCCCAGGACGGTCACGAACCTTATCACGGTCCTGGTTCCTTTCCCTGGGGTGACGAAGAGACGAGGTCCTGTTGACTTGGACGGGTCACTTGGGAAAAGGTACTGACTCTTTGGAAGGAACAAAGACGATGGGAGTTGAAGATGTCTGCCGGAATTGGAGTATTTGTAGTCTCGGGACGGAGGACTACGAACTTCGTATCTCAGACACTGGATAGAGTTAGTTCATTCCCTTTGGTATTTCTCTTTTCTAACTGAACACCGAGTTTTGTCGTAGGACGGTGGTTTGAGTTCTCACACAAACGGTCCTCAACTCCCCAACCTCAACATTATAAAAAAAAGGTTGTATCGTCTAAACTGGTTTAAATAAGGACTACTACACTTATACTCTAATACGATATAAAAAGAAACGAACGATAACGTAAAAATTATAGAGTTTTACTTATTGTTTTAAAATTTAGAGGATATTTTTAAATAGAAGGTTCATCCGTAAAAGACCAAATACGGGAATATGATAGAAGGAACTGCTACTGTGGATAAAAGTACCAGAGGGGAAAGTGGTTTCGTGTCTACTAAGACTTTAGCTAGAGTGCAGGAGAAGTACAGTAGAGGATGTGCAGTCACACAGTAAAGGTTCACTAGGGACCTGTAGATGTAAACGTATATACTGTCCGTCGAGTCCGAAGGGACGGTGGTAGCTGTGTCTCGGGGAACGGACGTGGTAAGGGTAGTCAGTAGTTTGGGTCAGTTGAGTTGGAGTTTTGGAGAGTTTAGTTAGAGGAAGATGGGTAGAGGTGACGGTGGGGGTTGGGTTTGGTGGAGACGGAGAGTGAATCTTTCGGTGTTGGTGGGGAGTTTCACAGGATGAGCGGGAGGTTAGATACGAGGTGAGTCGTCGGAGTTACTCTAAAATTGGGGTGTGTAGCCTACCCCAGAGAGGGCGGATTTCGGGGGCGGTACAAAGGGACATCTCATTACAAGTCTAAGAGGTCACACCGAACGTTCGGGACTACATTGGGTTCAAGACAGTGGTGAATCGAACCAGAAGGGGAGCAAGGGACGTCAGGTCCATGGGAGTGAAGAAAGTCACGGAGGTTGACCGGTTTAAGAACGGGTGGAGGTATGGAGTGGACACGATCCAAGAAAGGGTCACGACAAGGAGTCACGTCTTACGGAAGGAGGAAACAGGGACCCCGTTGGGGATGAGTCGGTCCAAAGTCGACTTTCGACTACAGGGTCTTTTGAGGAAGGACTAGATGGGCTTGGACCCCGGGAAGTAGAAGGGTCGCAGGAATCCTATCGAACGAACGTTTTACTACGAAAGTAAAATACACTAGAAACCAATTACAGACAGAGTGTGAGTTATGTCCATCTCTAGAGTATATGTGGGGTGAGGACAGGACAGGAGGATCTCCCGATCAAGTCGCGGTCCGTATATTGTCCAGAGTCATTTACAATTAACTTATCTGGCTACTTACAAATACAAACTACGATAGGATAAGAGAGGAGGAGAAGGATGGTATAGCAGAAGAATATCACACTAAGGAGGGTTCAGTAACCACGAACTTTTGTGGAGTGGGGAGTCCGAGTTTTAGTATCACAGGGGGAACTGAGAAAGATACGGAGTGAGGAAGACGAGTTGTACTTCAGTTTTATGTAGTTTATGTGGAGATTTGTCCAGGTCGTGTGTGGCGGAGAAGAGGTCAGGGTCATGAACCAGGTTCAAAGGAGGGAAATCTACCAATTTGAATGACGGGTCGACGGGAAGGGAGTCACTGAGGTCAGACAAGAAGGGTCTTAGACGTACTAATAAAAGGACTTCACGTCCATCTGGAGAAGGAGTTTTATCGAATGAGAAAGTGTGTTTATTTTAGACTTATCTCGTAATACGTCGTTAATCTTCGTTGTCTAATCTAAATTTGTATCGTCGTACTCACTTAGAATTTTTGTATCACAAATCACTCTCCTCATTCTTTTCCTTACTCTCAGATATTGTGTTATGGAGAATGTATGTAATTTTTATGTACGTTATTTTGTCATTTGGAAAATATCTTGGTATCCCTTCGTTTTTTCTGTTTGTAGTTTACGTTTTTCTGTCAACGTGTACCCCTCCTTTCGTTACCCTTTCATCGTCCCTTCTATTTTCCCTTTTTTTACTTATTTTGTTCTCTTCCCGAACCGTGCATGATCATCATTGTTTCGTGGTACTTGATTCCTGCTCCTATTTGATGGATGACACTCATTCTGGTATCCGTTATTGTTGTTTTGTTGAACATAGGGTCTGTTCATACTAAGTTAAGTAAAAACGTTGAGAGAAGTATCAAGGATCCTGTAAAGGAACGTATAATAACCTTCCTAGTTAATTACACGTTTCACATGTAAGTAAAATTAGTTCATTTGTCGTGTTGTACGGAGCCATGACTCTTTTATTTGCCAAGTGTAAGAGTAGAACAACAACAAGTCAACGATTCAGAACAGACTGAGAAACGTTAGGGTACCTGACGTCGTACGGTCCGAAGGGACAGGAACTGTTAGAGGGTCTCGAACAAGTTCGAGTACACGTAACTCAACCACTACGGTACGTTGGTTGAATAGGAGACAGTAAGGGAAGAGGAGGACGGGAACTAGAAAGGTTTGTAGTCCCAGAAAAGGTTACTCAGTGGACAAGTGTAGTCTACCGGTTTCATAAGCTCGAAGTCGAAGTCGTAGTCAGGGAGGTTGCTTATAAATCCCAACTAAAGGAAATCCTAACCAACCAAACTAGAGGAAAATCAGACTCCCTGAGAGATCGTGGTATCAAGTTTTAGTAGTCAAGAAGCAACGAGTCGGAAGATATACCAAGTTGAGAGTATACACATGTACTGATGACCTTTTTGGTGTCGAAACTAATATTCCTGAACAAAGAAGAAAAATTATGTGATTCAAACAGTATCGAAAAGAGGGTTCCTCGTTTGAAAAAAAAAAAAAAAGGTAAAGTACCCACATCAGTAACAAGTGTCACTAAAACCTCGGGTACTTTTATTTCAGATAGTGACAAAGGTAACAAAGGAGTAGATAAACGGTACTTCACTACCCTGATCTTCGGTACTAGAATCAAAAAACTTACAACTCAAATTCGGTCTAAAAAGTAAGGGGAGAAAGTGGAAACCCGAAGCGAACACCGAATCGACCATTTCTTAGACGGACGTTTCACCCTCTGGACCCAAGCTTGGGGCCCGACCTTTCTAGGGGACCTCTTCCCTTTTCGATAGGTGAGGTCATAAGACCGGACCCCTTAAGGTACCTGACATATCAGGAACTCCAACGTCTCAGCCTGTGCTGACTCGCTGAACGTGACGTGGAATGGCGTGATGAGAAAGTGGAAGAGACTCTCCGAGAAATCAAGGAGGAGTGAAAGACGGTAATGTCACCACAGTAGACGTATACACTCCCGAAGGGACCACCGAGTCTACCATTTCTTAGACGGACGTCACGTCCTCTGGGTCGAAGTCAGGGACCCAACCCTTCTAGGGGACCTCTTCCTTTACCGTTGGGTGAGGTCATGAGAATGGACTCTTTAAGGTACCTCTTTCCTTGCACCACTCAATGTCAGGCACCCCAACGTTTCTCAGTCTCTCCTGATTCTCTGATTGAGAAAGTGAAAGTGTAGTGTATAGACTCCAGTAACTATAAAACGGGTCGTTAGAACTAAAGTCGAACACGAAGTAGGTCGGACCGTAAAACGTACTATATGAAACGTATCTGTAATTTGTCACACTGTTATATGTCAAATCTACATGAAGAAAAGGTCAAAACTTAGTCGGGTAACAAGGTACAGGTCAAGAATGACAACGAAGGACTGAACGTATGTCCAAAGAGTCTTACGTCCATCCCACCTGACCGTAAGGGTAGAGAAATTCTTAAAAGGTGTCAAACAACACTAGATGTGTCAGTTTCCGAAATCACATCAGTTACTTCGTCTTTATCTGCAAGAAGACCTTAAGGGAACGAATAAGATACTAGGTTTCCTACAACCGTTAAAGTAAAGACCAAGGAGACGGAAAAGATTTAGGTCAAACATGTAGACCTTAAGGAGTCAAGTGCATGACAACTTCGGATCGGACTTCCTAAAACTCGTAATAGAACGATCGTGCACCCTAGTCGTGTTACCATGTTAACAAACTTGTAAGGGCCTTTGTTTGAGGATCCGAAGGGAAGGACTAGTGAAGGACTAGTGAAGGACGATTACTAGTGAAGTGACCTGGTGTCACTAAGAACATTGTTAAACTCGATGTCGTGGTGAAAATTTTAAAAAACTATTTGTTGAGACTCGGAGGTGGTATTTTAAGTTCATGTAATCTCTGTAGTAGAATTAAAATAGTCCATATCAGTGGATATTACATCTCGGTGTATAAAGTTTCCTTAATCTTTAATATAAAATAGTAAAACCCATGGGGTACGAATTCGAGGATGGACGATCTTAATATCTTAAGTTTTACTTTCATATCAGAATCTTCCGTACTTCAGTGAACCCCTAGTCGAAACGACCGTCTTAAGTCCAAAGTTCCTCTTCATTATTTGTAACACCTGACTGACCAGATCATTAGGGGTATACAGGGGAAGGTCGGTCGTGTCTTAACTTTTCCTATTTATCAACTAGTACCTAAGGATTAGAGTGGGCCCAGACGTTCTGTGACTCTTGTGGACGAACGGAACCCTACTCGGACGTTACAAAAGTATTTGAAAATAAATTTTTAGAAGTCTACTTTAACTAGAATCTCCCTTCGGTTCGGAGAGTGCCGGGAACTTAGATCGATTACTTTCACAATTACCAAAGTCATCTGTAACATTTTATTTATGAGTATTTTCAAACGTGTCGTGTGGCAATATACCGGGGTATTTTAGGTGTTCCGTTAATGACTCAATACTCGAGGAACGGGTGGAGGGGTCCGTGGTTCCAATCGAGTTCTCTTCCACTACCTCCTTCGCCCGTTTCTCCTCCCCGACGATCTCGTCGTAGTCCGTTACTGGACCCTCCTGGTCTCGAGGGGTAGTCGGGAGCTGAACGTGTAGACACTTTACCCGTCAACTAGAGGTCAAGTGCGAGTGAAACGTTCAGGAGTAAAGAGACACGAGTGTGCCTCTTATGACCACACCTATACGTTCGGACTCGAGTTAGGGACAAAGTAAAGAACTCCGAGTCACTGGAGTTCGTGTAGTAGACTAGGTCGGTGGGAAGATCAGTGTGAGTATCGGTTGTACGACACAAGTACCACCCGGTTCACCCCACGATAATGTAGTCACAGGGTAAGTCAACAGTCGTGTACGGATACTCGGTATGTAATAGTAATAGGGGTAAAATGTCTACTCTTTTATAAAAGTTGTCGGACTTGTTAGTTGGTGACGTTGTGTGACTGGGTGTTATCCTTCCCACGTCGGAGGGTTCGTTATTTCACGACCCGGGAGTCAATACGAGTCCTTCACAATTGGGGATTGATACGGAAACGGTATGTAGTGAGAGTGTCGAGGTTTCTCTTTCCTTATTTATACGGTGTCAATACGTCGGTGTCTCGTGTACACACCCACCTTTTGACTCTCCGTTTTCACAGCCGACTTACAACTTACGAAAGGTTGTGGATACACGGGTACGTAAGGAACGGATCGAGGCAAGGGAGAGGTAGGTGGACGATGAGGGTCCCCAGGGAACATTATACTATCAAGGACCTTACTACGGGGTAGGTCCGTAGAAGGTGTGGTCGTGTCTGAGTAGTGTCTTTTTAGATATTCTTACTAGACTTTAGTCAAACCACGGTACGTCAAATGTTTTGTAAACCTATCTCTAACGGAATTTTAATTATTTTTAATGATTTCACGATAGTCCCCTTTACCCGATGAATAAATCATCTTAATTGGAACCGATCCAAAGAAAACTACAAAGGAGTCGTCCTTCAAGTCCAACACGGAAAAACGTCTTTACAGTATCTTCACTACTACACAGGATTTTTCTGTGTATACCCCAGCTAAACAGGACAACGAACACCACAATTCAAACTAGTGATCCAATTTCACCACAGACGGTCCGAAGAAGTGAGAAAGGAGATATATTAACTTACCTACATAAAACTCTGTCGTATTTTAGAATAAAGAGTAGTGAAAAAGGTAGTAATTAAAACGTAGGTGACTACTTAGGTTGATAATGACATCATTCTATTTATCTTTTATTCACACCATTTTACTATCGTAAACCTCTTGGACCCACTTCCCAAATACTCAAATAATAAAAATGTTATTATTTCATTTAATTAGTTAGGATTTCGTTTAGTTCGGACTTATGAGTAACCTTCCTGACCATGCCTTCGACTTCGAGGTTATGAAACCGGTGGACTACACTTCTCGGCTGAGTAACCTTTTCTGGAACTACGATCCTTTCTAACTTCTGTTCTCCTCTTCTCTCCCTGTCTCCTACTCTACCGACCTACCGTAGTGACTAAATTACCTGTACTTGAACCCGTTTGAGACTCTCTATCACTCCAGGTCATCCAGTGTTTCTCGACCTATACTGAGTCGTTGACTTGTTGTTGTTGTAAAAACGTTATAAAATATTTGACAAAGTCGTCTTCCGTTACCGTGGGGTGAGGTCATGAGAACGGACCTTTTAGGACACCTACCTCCACGGACCACCCGACGTCAGGTACCCCAACGTTTCTCAACCTGTGCTGACTCGCTGAAGTGAAAGTGAAAAGTGAAAGGACGTAACCTCTCCCTTTACCGTTGGGTGAGGTCACAAGAACGGACCTCTTAGGGTCCCTGCCCCCCTTGGACCACCCGACGACAGATGCCTCAACGTGTCTCAGCTTGTGCTGACTTCACTGAATCGTCGTCGTCGTATTTAACGAAGTTCTATTAAAAAAAATTTCCTATAACCAAGTAAGTGTCTTAACTGTCCACCGGATTTCTCGGTCTGAATCCTGGCGAGTCGATCTTCGTTACAAGTGTTACACAAGTTTTAACGTTACGGTTTACCGGGTGGGTCCAGGGTGACGGTACGGGTTTGGTGTGTGTGGGACGGTGTGTGTGGGAGCTCCAGAGACGAAGGGACGGTGGACACTCGTAGTGTCGACCCACCTACACCCACTCGCCCCGTCGGACCTCGGGGTAGACCGACGTCCCCTTCGACTACCACTACTGTACAGTGAAAAGTTGAAGAGGGTGGACCCGAGTACTCTACCCCGTTAGAAGTCGTAAATTCTTTCTCCCAAACCAAATGACTCACCGGTTTTTCTTACTTTTTAGATAGTAAAAGACTTTTATAGGAACGTTAGTTTGTTGTGAACTTAAGAGAGACAACGAACCATTATTTAGTAAAATACGAAGAGGATAGTCTAATTCGAGACATCAATAAAGACTAATAAAAAGTTGAAATACCTTGGTCGGAGGAGTGGTAATTCGGAAGTGAGAGTCAGAACAAGAGTGAAGGAAGAGATGTCTCTATTTTCGGAGAGGCGGTACTCTAGAGACTGACCAGGACACCCACATTCCAGTCCGACTACACCCAAGTCTAGAATTGAGGTGATTAATGACTGACCCCTGTGACCCTTTCAACGAAAGAGGCTCAGAGTCGAAGGAACGGACCACTATAACTGAAACGACTCGTGACTCTTATTCCACTGGACACACTTCGTGTCCACATCACGGACCGTGGATCATCTGTGGAGACGAAAGGAAGGAAAGGGAACCGGAGAATATTTCCTGAACACCACACAACGGGTTTAACCTTGACATCCTAAGGTAAAGGGACTACTCCCTCCATGATACCTCGCCGGAAGGAACGACCCTCAAGAGGACTGACTTCACTCAACGGAACGGACCTCAGTGTGGGGAAGGACCCTGTCGGACGTAGGTCATGTCCGACTACGTTTCCATACTCCCGGGTCGAGGGAACAGGGTCGAGTCCTGATAAGACTTCCGGTAGACTCAAGGTCTAAGGGGATGGGGGGTGGAACGTCAACCGACTCCGAGAACACTGACCTAGTGTCGGGTCTTGGAGGGAGACGTGTCTGGACTCGGGAGGGGCGAAGGAACGAATATGACTAGGACTCTTGAGTAGGAGTATTTCGGGGACGTGTAAGTAGAGACTCGTAACCGAAGGACTACTTGGGCTGGGTACGGTCGGGAGAGGAACCGAGACGGAAGTTCGGAACCAACCCTGGACGGGGTAGTTAGACCAGGGCAGAGGATGGTAGAGTTTTGGTAGAGAGAAGACGTGCCCTACAATAGAAGTCGACATCAACTCACAGTTGTCACGGAGAGGTAGAGGGTGAGGATCGAAACAACCTTAGAAGAGGTAGGAAACTCCGGGTAAAGTTCACTACAGAGAAGATCTCTCAGAAGGTACCAAAGGGGAACCTTCATAGGTGAGGGAGGAGACCCAAGAAAGTGATAAAACAGAGGCGGAGGAGTAGACCGGGACTAGGACTCAACCACCCGGTCAGTTAAGGTTAAAGTGGGAGTCTAAGTAGGAACGGGGAACAGGGTAACGAAACACGGAGTCTCTGGGTTGTGACGTTTTATATAGAAGATCCACGTACACGGTCACCCTCCGTACCCTTTCTTGAACCTTCTGTCTTCGCCCCTTAGGTCCCTTAAAGGGGGAGTGGCAGACGAAACCCCTCCCGTAGTGACCGTTCTACCGGAGCCGAAGGTGGTCCGTCGGGATCGAGGACCCGAGGGAGTGAGGTAGGGAAGGGATACGGAACGGTTGACCCCATACCGCTACCAAAAGAGAACAATTAGAGATCCAAAAGAGTGGTAGGGTAAAAGTCAAAAAAGTTAGGGTGACATTGACAGAAGGGAAATCGTCTGAGACAGTCAATTCGATAGACCAGACCCAAGACAAAAGGACCCACTATTTTTACCATAAAGACACAATGGAATGGGAGAGAGTCTTCTCACCCTACTGAAGGACTCGTCTTACTGTGTTCCGAGACCCCAGTCGTTTTGGTCCCGAGAAGAACAACCATTATTCGGTTAACTGTTTGTCTTCTTAGTATACACACTCAGAAATTTTGTTTTTAGGGGTACTAATTGGTTACGACGGAATGGGAGAGTGAAAGACTACAGTAAACCTTCTTAGGTCCTCAGGAGACGGTAAAACACCACTTAGTGGGAAGAGGTTGAATCGATTGAAGTCACTGACCCTTTTCAGGCAGGAGGTATGTAGAAGATTGTACTCCGAGTCTTTGAAAATGACAACTTTGTTTTACACAAAATGAGTCGATTACAGGGTTCCTTAATAGAGATCTATAACGAACACCACAACTTCTATTTACGAACGTCATTTAGACAAACATTTATAAAACTTGTCGATTCAGAAATTAATAAAAAACGTAATTTTTAACTGTTGTTAGTTATAAGGGGTGACGACTCGATATTCCTAACATACACACACACCATATATAAGAAAAATTATTGTTAATAACGAACCACTACTGACCCCTTTAACGAGACTCCAAATTTTCGTATAAACGTCGATATGGGTCCCCTGACACCTATCGTTACGGATGACATAGTAGGTGGAATAAATTTTAAACGTTACCCTTTACGTTAAGTTAGGTCCTGCGAAGATTTCCGGTTACCCTTTATCTAGCCCGTCGGTTCAGTCTTTTACGTTTAGGTCATGATTTGAGGTAGGGTCTGGGTAGACGGACCCGAAATAAAGGATAAAACAAGGGGTTCCGGTCACCATGACTGAGTCATCACGTGATTTGTGTTTACACACCCAAACCCGGACTGGTCGGTAATTAGTTACACACCGGTGTTTCCGTCGTAGGTACCTAATCGTTAGATGACGGTCCACGGTCCGTGCACGTCCCTCTTCAATTTGATCCGAAAGTCTCCATCTGTCCCCACCACCCGTGTCCGGGGAAGACTTTCCAGGACCAACTAACTTTTCTTTACATTTACGGTTTCGTCTGAACATTTATACACCAGATAAAATTTCCCAATGTAAATTGTTCAACTGAGGAAACACAGTTTTTCTTTCGTTCTTTGTGTGTGTGTGTGTGTTTTCCCAGTATGAACAGGTGAATCGGAGTGAACCTTCATTGTCGCGTTCAGATGTAAACTCTGGAAAATGTTTACACTTGGACCTTCGGAGAACCGGGATTAAGGTGTAGTGTTTCCGTGGTCGCGTCTGTCTCGTCCAGGTTGTGGGGTCGGTGGGGAGTGGCCGAGTATGTTCGGCCAGAACACTCCCTCGGAGGACTCCTCTCCCCACCCGAAGGCGAGGAGTAGGACCAAAAGGCGGTAGATGAGACGACGACGAGGCGGGCCTTCCGTCCACAAGTGGGGAGTCTTCGACGGACACAGGAACCTGTTCCCGTCGGAGGACGACAGTCTTGACTTGACGAGAACCCCGGGAGCCTCTTGCGTTCTACACACGAGTCAAAAGTCCTTCTTAGCCCCCCCTCCCCCCGCTCTTCTGAGTCTCTATTAAGGAGCTACCCTCAGAGAGCTCCGTCGTTGACGGGGGAAAATAGGGAAGGGTGGAGAAATTAGAACGGACGTCATTGGTACACTAGACGTGGAGGGCGGTGTGGACCCCTCCACCCCCTCTACGGGGTACCCGTGTGTGCGAGAGAGAGTTGGTGTGCTCTCTGGGGTCTCAGAGCAGAAGTGATTCCCGGTGCTCCTCGAGATGGGACGACCAGGGGACGGGGATTGTAGTGTTCCCCCTTAGCGTCGTGGAGTTCGTACCTTCAGTCTCCTTGGAGTCGTTGTCATTGGATCGTTGTCACAGAGTCCTAAACTTACATTAATATGGGGCTCGCACTATTTATGAACCTTCCCGAGGAATACACGTCTAGTATGATTTGTTCAGAAACTCTAATGGGAGTAGTTTATAACTATCTTCTTTTCCAAAAAACTTTTCCTTTTTTTTCTTTGGGCTTCACGTACCTGGTGGAAAGGGTCACGGGCCCCGTCGCCCTTGTGTGACCGGTCCCGTCGAGTCTTCGAAGTGTTGGGGAAAGTACCCACTGCGCCGTCCAGACCCTCTCTTCAAACTCGGTCCTGTCACCACAGGAATGTTTACTTCTCGTCACAGCACCACGGTTCCCGGTGTCAAACCATTACTCCAACCTTCTTGGATCCCACCTCAGGAGAGTTTTGGTTCCAAAGTAGTAAATCTTACTCACACAATTGGTCCTCTCCCATGGACTTCCTACCTAGAGTTGGGTCTACACGTTTCCCCCACCACGGTCCTTCTCTTCGGGTCGTCTCCTTAGTTATCCGTGTCCCATATCCAAGGTTCCATAAACGTAGGAGTCGAGGTGCAACTGGAACTGTCTGGGTTCTCCGACACGTGTCACACGTTCGGTCGCGACTTGTTGACTCACCAGCGGTCGCACTTCCCGGAACACTTGGAGGGACTCCTCCGACCCGAAGTAAGACTCACCTTTGTCTTCAGTCACGACCAGACTCCTACACTCCGTACACACCCCCGTCCCTACCGACTCAGTAGACACGTACCGCTCTTCACCAGGGATCTGTGTGGTCTCTCGTTCCGGACAGGTCTACGACAGCCGTCAGTAGGGACAGTCTCTTCCACCCCCCTTGGATCTCGTTTCGAGTCCTCGGTGGGACTCTGTGTCTCGACTGGAACACCATAGAAGTAAGTACGTGAAACGGTTCTGGGGGATCCTGTCTCATGTCCTTACGAAGGGGGTGGGTGGATGATACAACGTAGTCCCCTGTAGTTCGTCCATCTCTCTACCCTACGACCCTAGTCTCTACTGACTGTCCTTCCTCAGACATCACTCTTTCAGGCGGTCTCCCTCTCTCCACTCGTCTCGTCTCTAAAGTGCCACCCCCTCCTACAGTCCAGAGAGGACTGTGACCCAATAGTCGTCACGTCTCGACCTGTGTAAAGAGTCGAGGGACGTCGCCCTCTGATTCTAGACTCCCGTCCTTGCTCTCTCCTTACAGGAAGTATCTTTGAGTAGGGCAGAAATAATAAATCCGTCGGTACGGGTCGAACCAACGAGAGGGGTGCACACTGGGCACGGTTAGGGAAAGGGAGCCCCGGTTCCTACGACACTCCCGAGGGGGGTGGGGTGGGGTGGAGGGGCGGTCGAGCTGGAACTTCCTTGGGACCCTACGATACCGGGCCGACAGTCGGACCCGGACCCTGTGTGTCGCTCGAAGCCGTGGACGCCCGGACAAGGGGGAGGAAGTAGGGTCTTTCGGGAGTAGTGTCCCCGTCGGGGGAAGAGACTACAGAGAGTGACTCGGACGGCCACGTAGACAGAGGACGGTCAATATCCTTTAGGAGGAGACAATCTACGTTCCAGAAATTTCCCGGAGTCTAGAGCAGACGTTCGAGAGAAAAGACCCGGTCCGAGGGAACTGTCGTGACGACCACAGAGGGTCGTTCACTCCCACTCCTCCGCCCCGTCGTCCTCCTACTTTCCGGGGGGAAAGGACGACACCCTAAGTTCTGACCTAGTCACGGGTTAATATGGTGGAGTAAGTAGGTCAAGTCACAAGGGTTTGTTACGACATAGACTGTCTAGACAAGACCCATTATTACCGGTCTACCTGGGACGAAATTCCTTAGAGACAAATGTCTTTAGGGGAACTTGATCGATCGAGCTCCTTCCTTCCTGACAGGAGTTTTAGACGGGTCCCGAGGGACAATTGGGGTCGTCAGGGTCCCGTAGAGGCTCAGACAAACCTCTCGAGACGTTGTCCCTGACTCACTTCTCATCTTTTTTATCGTCATGGTTTAAATCCCGGTAAAGGACAATTTTAGTCACTCTTATTTTATCTTACCATCCCTCTCCGTACTTGTAGTCTCGTTTTAAAAGGGACCCAGGGGACAGCCGTCCTCCTCCTGACCTCTTTCATGGACTGGGTAATGAACCTAACTCTGAGGACTTAAACCCTTTGTGGAGACAACGGACACACTCATACCCATACACAAGAGACTATGTTGTTTCCTTAATAATTATAATACATAGAAATGATCCTCACGTAGACGAGTCCTCACGTAGTCGTGATCCTCACGAAGCAACGAGTCAGGATAAGCTGAGAAAACGCTGGGATATCTGAGATTGGGGGGTCCGAGGAGATAGGTACCCTAAGAGGTCCGTTCTTATGACCTCACCCAACGGTAAAGGAGGAGGTCCCCTAGAAGGACTAGGTCGATAGCTTGGAAGTAGAGGTCACAATTGACGTAGCCGTCTACCTAAGAAATGGTAACCTGGTGGCTCCTTGGGGAGTTAACGGTTTCATAAGAGTAGTTGTTGAACACTACCAGGAGTAAAGAAGTGTAGAAGTACTACAACCACCCAACTACCACCAGAGGTTTTTCTATATAGGTGTAGGATCAAGGACCTTGGACACTGACATGAATTAGACCCTTCACACAGTAATTCGATGTCTAAAGTTCTACTCTAGTAGAACCTATTAGACTTCACTTCACTTCACTTCAGTGAACTGAAGTCAGCACAGGCTGTGAGACACTGGGGGTTCCCCACACCGGATAGTCAGAGGAGGCAGGTACCCTAAAATGTCCGTTCTCACGACCTCACCTAACGGTAAAGGAAGAGGTTTTCTAGAAGGGCTGGGTCCTTAGCTTGGGTCCAGAGGGCGTAACGTCCGTCTGCGAAATGACAGACTCGGTAGTCCCTTCCGACCCACTTGGGATTTAGGAAACATTCTCAGTCCGTTTCCCTTCGACCCGTGTTCTTCTCCGTGTCTGTGCGTCTCCTTCCGTCTCCGTCTCTCACCTCCTTACCTCAATGTTCGGTTCCCTGTGACCCCTACCGTCCGTCGGTGTTCTTTGGCTTTCTCTCCGTATGCCACCTGAGAGGGGGTCCTGGGGGTCTCCCTTGGAACTAAAGTCTGAAGACCTAAGGTCTTGAGACTCTTTTATTAAAAAATTCGGTGTTTCAAATAATATTAAACACTACCGTCGTTGTTCTTTACTTATGGAACCATTTACACTAAGGAAAAAGAATAAAATTCTTAAGGGAAATCATCTATTCTCTAACGTTCGTTTTTCATTATAGTCACTTAACATCGCAATATTATAAACATCTTCCTATTGTACTTGTGTTTCTTGTTCTCTCCTCCTCATCTCTTAATGGCAACATTCCTTTTTTAATAATATAATACAAACTTCAGTATATTATAATGAACCCCGAAGGGTCCACCGTAATCACCAATTTTTGGTGGGACGATCATGTCCTTTGTTATTCGACACCCAAGCTAGGGACCCAACACTTCTAGGGGACCTCCTCCCGCAACGTTGGGTGAGGTCATAAGAACTACCTCCTAGGATACCTGTCTCCTCGGACCACCCGATGTCAAGTACTTCAGCGTTTCTCAGTCTGTACTGACTTCGTTGAATCGTATGTACGTGTGCCATAATCAACTTTCGAAGGGACCACCGACTATCATTTCTTAGACGGGTTTTACGTCCGTTATACCCAAGTTAGTGATCCAACCCTTTTAGGGGACCTCCTCCCTTACCGATGGGTGAGGTCATAAGAACGGACCTCTTAAGGTGTCTGTTACTTCGGACCGTCCGATGTCAGGTACCCCACCGTCTCAACCTATACTGACTCGTTGATTGTGAAAGTGAAAAAAGTCATAATGAACTTCTCTCTGACACTATTCATTTTCTACATATATTTGATATATGCACTTTCGTATGTGAAATTTTTTTTTTCTTCTTTTGCTTTCGGTTGTTTATTATACCTTGATATGTTTGATGAATCGTAAGTATTAAATATTATTTTATGATTTAATAAGTTATAATGATCGATAGAAGGAAAGATTTTTTTATCTTAAAATCTCAAATAAAATGAGACGATATAATGTACACCAGCGATTCTCAGCCTGTGCTGGCTCGCCGAAGTGAAAGTGAAAAATGAAAGTGTGTAACCTCTTCCTTTACCGTTGGGTGAGGTCACAAGAACGGACCTCTTACAGTCCCTGTCCCTTCGGACCACCCGACTGCAGATACCCCAACGTGTCTCAGCCTGTCCTGACTTCACTGAATCGTCGTCATCGTCGTCGTATAATAAAAGATATCACTAGTAAAATAATACAAATACAGGAATCGAATGATAAAAGGTACAAAAGGTAACAAAGAGAACAGGGTGCGAAAGAAAGCACCGACTGAAAGGAAGAGATAAATTTCACGAGGACAATTCTAAAAAAACACAAATAAAGGGATAAAAAATACTCATCACTTTACACAAACCGCTTGACAGAAGTAAAAACTACAGAGTTTTGCAGAAGTAAAACGGAAAATAGAGTTCACTTTCAACCGACACCATATGTTATTTTTTCAAACCGTGAAGTCATGACATTCATATATTAAAATAAGGTCGTAGAGACAAACGACTCTTCTTTAGACGACAGTTGGACTAACAACAAATGGAGATCGAGAGGGAAAAGGGAAACAATTTAAGACTCCAAGAGAAGATGGGAGCACAAGGTCAAAGGATAACATACGGAGTCTCACCTGAGATAAAACTTTGTGAGATTTCCATAAGTCAAGTCAAGTCAGCGAGTCAGCACAGGCTGAGAAACGCTGGGGTACTTGGTGTCCTACGGTCCGGAGGGACAGGTAGGGGTTGAGGGCCTCAAGTGGGTTTGGGTACTGGTGACTCAGTCACTACGGTAGGATGGTAGAGTAGGAGACAACAGGGGAAAAGGAGGACGGGAGTTAGAAAGGGTCGTAGTCCCAAAAAAGTGTACTCAGTCGAGAAGTGTAAGTCCACCGGTTTCATAACCTCAGAGTCGAAGTCGTAGTCAGGAAGGTTACTTGTGGGTCCTGACTAGAGGAAATCCTACCTGTCCAACCTACAGGAACGTCAGGTTCCCTGAGAGTTCTCAGAAAAGGTTGTGGTGTCAAGTTTTCGTAGTTAAGAAGCCGTGAGTCGAAAGAAATATCAGGTTGAGAGAGTAGGTATGCACTGGTGACCTTTTTGGTATCGGAACTGATCTACCTGGAAACAACCGTTTCATTACAGAGACGAAAACTTATATGATAGATCCAACCAGTATTGAAAGGAAGGTTCCTCATTCGTAGAAAATTAAAGTACCAACGTCAGTGGTAGACGTCACTAAAACCTCGGGTCTTTTTGTTTCAGTCGGTGACAAAGGTGACAAAGGGGTAAATAAAGGGTACTTCACTACCCTGATCTACGATACTAGAGTCAAAAGACTTACAACTCGAAAAAGTGAGAGGAGAAAGTGAAAGTAGTTCTCCGAGAAATAAAGAAGAAGTGAAAGACGGCATTCCCACCACAGTAGACGATAGACTCCGATAACTATAAAGAGGGTCATTAGAACTAAGGTCGAACACGAAGAAGGTCGGGTCGTAAAGAGTACTACATGAGACTATATTCAATTTATTCGTCCCACTGTTATATGTCGGAACTCCATGAGGAAAAGGATAAACCTTGGTCAGACAACAAGGTACAGGTCAAGATTGACAACGAAGGACTGGACGTATGTCCAAAGAGTTCTCCGTCCAGTCCACCACACCATAAGAATAGAGAGTCTTAAAAGATGGCAAATAACACTAGGTGTGTCAGTTTCCGAAACCGTATCAGTTATTTCGTCTTTATCTTCAAAAAGACCTTGAGAGAACGAAAAAGGTACTAGGTCGCTACAACCGTTAACCTAGAGACCAAGGAGACGGAAAAGATTAGGTCGAACTTGTAGACCTTCAAGTACCAAGTGCATAACGACTTCGGACCGAACCTCTTAAAACTCGTATGAAATGATCGTACACTCTACTCACGTTAACACGCCATCAAACTCGTAAGAAACCGTAACGGAAAGAAACCCTAACCTTACTTTTGACTGGAAAAGGTCAGGACACCGGTGACGACTCAAAAGGTTTAAACAACTGTATAACTCACTGAAATTTCCATATAATCGAGAATACTGAGTATAGAAAGAGACTAAGACTTCTACAGAATCGGGAAAAGAGGAGTTACTAACAAAGAAACGAGACTGAAGATAAAAGGGGACTTTAGTGATACTTTACGATAACTTATTATAATTTGACGGTACATAAAACCAATATGAAAAGAATAAAAACGTATGAAAAAAAAGACACAAGACATAAACCTATGTAAGGAGTCACGGTAAAGGTTAAGTAAAATAAAAAGAAGTCTATAGTTATATAGGTCAAATCTTAAATAGAGTAGGTAACTCAAAATAAAGTAACTGATATCAAAAAAAAATTTATAAACGTAAACTAAAAATGGTATATGTAGACAAGAACAAAGTGAAATGACCGAAACAAAGTATTGAAGAAAAAAGATTACATTAATACAAAATTAATAGAGTAAAAAAAGGAAAAAATTCATATCAACTATATGATGTAATATAATCAAAGTCCACATGTTATATCATTAAGGTGTAAATTAATGTAATGTTTAACTAGAGATATCATTCAGATCATTGGTAGACAGTGGTATACTACAATAACGTTATAATAACTGGTATAAGGGGTACGACACGTAATGTATGAGTAGTGAAAGTAAAATATTCGTCTTGAAATACAATTAGAGGAAACAGATAAAACGGGTTGGGGATGGAGGAGGAGGGAACGTTGATGGTCAAACAATAGATATAGATACTCAGACAGAAACACAACAAAACAAACAAGTAAACAAAACTAAAAATCTAAGGTGTCCGTTCACTTTAGTATACCGTAGACAGAAAGAGATTGAATAAAACGAATTGTATGGGAAGTTCAAGTAAGTACAACAGTGTTTACCGTTCTAAAGAAAAGTACCGTCTCATTATAATGTGAGACACACACACACAATATATGTATGTGTGGTGTAGAAGAAATGGGGTAAACAGATAACTACCCGTGAAAGTGTGGATCCTATGACATTTATTACGACGGTACTTGATTCCGACGTATGTTTGTTCAGTCAGGATCTCCTTAGTTGGGACTTCTAAGTAACCTTCCTGACTACGACTTCGACTTCGAAGTTATGAAACCGGTATACTACGTTTCTCGGTCGAGTATCCTTTTCTCGGACTACGACTCTTTCTGACTCCCGTCTTCCTCTTCACCCACTGTCTCCAACTCCACCAACCTACCGTAGTAGCTGAGTCACCTGTACACAAACTCTTTGAGACCCTCTATCACTTCCTGTCCCTTCGGACCGTGCGACGTCAGGTACCCCAACGTCTCAACCTGTACTGAATCACTGATTTGTTGTTGTGGAAAATTAAATAATTACAAAAACAACAAGTTTATTTACGAGTTTTCACCGTAAAGACACAGTATTCCGTCAAGATAAAAATTAAAAAACTCCTTGGAGGTATGACAAAAGGTATCACTGATGTGGTTGAATGTCAGGGTGGTTGTCACGTACTCCCAAGGGAAAAGAGGTGTAAGTAGTAGTTTTGAACGAAAAATCAGAGAAAAATTTCTATCGGTAAGACTGTCCCCATTCCACTATATAACACCGAAACCAAATATAAAGGGACTATCAATCGCTAGACCTCGTGGAAGAGTACACAGACAACCGGTAGACGTGCAGAAGGAACCTTTTTCAGATGAGTCCAAGAGACGAATAAAAACTTAACTTAACCACAAAGAATACAATTTAACATACACAATAAATATATATATGTTATAATTCCCAATAATTGGGGAATAACCCTATATAGAAGAGGTTGTCTCATTTAAAGAGAAAGTAAAACAACTTAAAGTAAAGTAAAAGAGAAGAAAAGTAAAAAAGAGAAAGAAAAAATCAAACTACATCGGAGTAATCAAATAAAAACAATAACAAGGGGACCACCACCTAAATACAACTACATGCCGTTTTGGTTATGTTATAACATTTCATTAATTGGAGGTTAATTTTATTTATTTAAATTTTTTTTTCTTTTTGTTTCTAATAGTTTTTGAAGAGATTCTGGTTACAGTTTTTCCAATGACGGATATAAAAGAAGATTCTGAAAATACCGGAGTCTCAAATGTAAGTTCATAAATTAGATAAAAGTAAAAACATATACTATCACCCGATCAAAACAAGAAAGTGTACACCAACAGGTCAAAAGGGTTGTGACAATTAACTTCTCTGATAGAAGAGTGGTAACATACAAGAATTGAGGAAACGGTATTTAATTAACAGGTATATATATACCTAAATAAAGGTCTGAGAGTAAAGACAACGTGACGAGACACACACACACGCACACACACACACACACATCGTATATCAAAATTAATAATATCAAACCATCATATCAAATTTTATTCCCTCATATTATGGAAGTCAAATAAAGGAAAGAATTCTAACGAAATTGATAGACGCTAGAAAACACCAAGACATTTTCAAAATCTTAATAAAGAAGATGAAGACACTTTGTACGGTAACGATGATACTAATGCCTACCGTGACTTAGACATCTAACGTACCCATCATACGTGTAAAATTATTATAATTGGGAGGTCAAGTAATCGTTATATATGGAAAGATAAATAAACACAGTAAGTTTAAGAGAGTAGTTACGGAATATCAGAAGTCTCATGTCCGAAAGTGGAGGAACTAATTTAAAGACCCATAAAAAATACGTTAATATTTACCCCGACAAAAGAATTAAAGAGAAAAACTGTCAAGTGAAAATCACATATCTTTGAGTTGTCTAAAGACATATTAATAAAACATAGGACACTGAAATGACCTAAGTAAATAATCACGATTGTCAAAATAACCGTGTTAGGAATCTCAAAAGATATATATCCTAGTAGACGTTTATTCCTGTCGGATGGAGAAGGAGAGGTTAAATCTACTGGAACTAGAGATAAAAAAATAAACTAACGACACTGATCTGAAAGTTTGATACAACTTATTTTCACCGTTGGGACCCTTAGGAACAGGACAAGGACTAGGATAGAAAGTTGAAAAGTGGAGCTCACACTACAGTCGATACCCAAACAGTATATGGTGGAAATAATACAGTTCCACATAAAAGAGACACGACTGGAACAATTCTCAACAACTACCTACAACTTAAACGGTTTACGAAAATGACGTATATAACTCTACTAATATACTAAAAAATAGGAAATTAAGGAATTACACTATATTTGACGAATAACTCAACATCCAAAATCTGGTACTGATGTAGGAACCTTATATCGGGTAAATTTAGTGCCACAGTAATTACAAAACAATATAAATTACATAACAACTTAAAGAAACGATTATAAAACAACTACTAAAAAACACAGATAAAAGTAATATCTGTAACCGGATATTAATAAAAAACCATTACAGAAATAGACAAAAACTATAGGGTCATTACGACCACAGTGTCTTACTCGAATCTTCGTAAGGAAGGAGAATCCAAAAACATCAAACTCTTCCTGTCCGTTAGTAAGAAGTATATAAACCACCTTGAGTAGACACTTCTAAAGACCAGGACCTGAAAACAAACAACTCTCAAAACAAAAGACAAAAGAATGACTAAGTCAAAGAATGGTCGTTAACCAGGTAAGTCTTAAAAATAAAGAAGGACTAAGTCAGAACTTCCCAATATACAAAGATTCTTAAATGGATAAAGAAAATCCGACAGGTGATAACCATATATTGACGAGTCTCACCACAACCAAAATTGAAGAGAAATTAAAGACTCAAATAATAAATCTAGGGTGGAGGGACTTGGAAAACTAATCAGACCGCTTTCAAAACGGTGAAAACAAATAGAAAAGTTTCTTGGTGGGGAATTAGTGTAACTAGAAAAGATAACAAAAACAATCAGAGGTAAAGTAAATAAAGATGAGACTGTAAATAATAAAGGAAAGAATATGATCTAAACCCGAAAGAAACAACGGGTCAATGAAATTCACACTCCAATCTAATAAATAAACTAAAAAAAGTAAAGGACTTCACCCGAACATAGAGATATTTCGAGGAAGAATCTTATCGAAAACGACACAGGGTATCTAAAACCTAGTAACACAAAGGTAAAAGGAAACAGAGTTCCAAATAAAACTAACGAGGAAATTAAAGAAGTCACTGAGTAACCACAAATCATCGTACCACGGAGGTGTACAAACACGAGAAATACCAAAAGAAGAATATTGACTAAAGAGCAAAATATGACAACATCAGTCTTTTCTATGAACCGTACTAAAGTCAGAATTAAAATTACTCTTAAAATTACCGAATTATACACAAGATCGGATCTCCTGTAAAGTACACGTGGACTTTCCTTACACATAAGACGAGAAAATCTCACCTTATAAGACATACACAGACAACTCACTTCTATACGCAGTAAAATTCTGCTTACGAAGGAATAATTAAAAGATAGACCCACTAGATAGGTATCTCCATTCACCCCATAATTTCAGGGGATAATAATAACATAATATAACTACAGTTAAAGAGGGTAACACAGATAATTATAAACGAAATACATAAAGCCACAGGATATAACCTACGTATTTATAAATGTTCGTAATATAGGAAAAAACCCCCCAACTAGGGAAGTGGTAAAGGTACAGTGAACAATATCAGAGACAAAGTTTCAGAAAAAACGTACTATGTTCATACTATACTCATAACGATGAGTTCGTAAAAAAGTAAAGATAAACGTACCTTATGAAAAAAGTAGGGAAGTGGGAGTTAGACACACACAGAAATCTAGACTTCACTCAGAAAACATTCGTCGTATAGTCAGGTCAAGTTAAGTCAGAGAGGTAGCACAGATTGAGAAACGTCAGGGTGCCTGACGTCGTGAGGTCCGAAGGGACAGGTAGTGGTTGAGGGTCTCGAACGAGTTTGAGTACAGGTAGCTCAGTCACTACGGTACGGTGGTAGAGTGGGAGACAGTAGGGGAAGAGGAGGACGGAAGTTAGAAGAGTTCTCTTCTGAGAACTCTCAGAGAACCTGACGTTCCTCTAGGTTAGTCAGGTAGGATTTCCTTTAGTCAGGACTTATAAGTGACCTTCCTGACTACGACTTCGACTTTGAGGTTATGAATCTAACTAGAATAAAAAAAATTAGGTAAGTCGGGAGGATACACGAAATTAACCTGGTAAATCAGATAAATGTAAAATTCATTCAATAACAGTGAAACAATTAACAAAACGTCAACAAAAACATCACGACAAAACAAGGAAAGAAGTAAACGAGAGAAGGGAACACTAGACTACTGAAAGAAATCACAATACAAATATAAGGAAAGAGAAATATACAACACATAATCGACAATAATGATACTCTAAGTATACATTGTTGGATACATATATAGTCAGATAAGATTCAACCACCAACGAATTCAAATTCGAGTAAAAAAAATTGAAAAACTCGAGTAAGATTTTAGTGATGTAAATAAGAAGGTGAGTATAAAATACAAAACAACAGTATTAAATGTAGAAAAATAAAATATGTAGAGAATTAATAAAATTCACGTCTACTAAAATGATGAAAAGAGAATATTGGAAGTATGGTGGATATATCCACCAACTAGGTAATAGGAGTACAAATAAAAATGGTCCCTCCAAAAAGAGAAAGTACTAAAAGAACAAATAACAATACTAAAAAGGAAAAGGTGAATTCCTTCAAGGAAATTGTAAAAGTCATTCCAGTCAAATCACCACTATCGAGGAAACAGAAGACAAACTCTTTGAAAAACTGACTCAACTCTTTAAGTCAGCACAGGCTGAGACGCTGTCCTTAAGGAGAGATCCGTCCTTATGACCTCGTCTGTCGGAGAGAGGAGAGATCCCCTAGAAGGGTTTGGTCCCTAACTTGGGTCCAGAGGGAACGTAACGTCCGTCCAAGAAATGGTCGACTCGAAGGTCCCTTCAGGCTCTTTGAAATATAGAGAGGAAGTTAAGACTTAATATTAGAACGAACAAACTCATAAGAACCAACATTCACACAAAAAAAAAAAAAAACCAAACAAAAGGAAAGTCACGAAACTTATATAGTACGGTCATGGAAGACCGACATTTCAAATACGACTTTTTAGTTGACTATCTGAATACCCCCAAGGGAACATACATTGATCCAACAAAGGAGAACGACGAAAATTCTAATAGAGAAATTGAAAATTGTAAAATTAACATTACACAGAATCACACTCAGAGAAATCCAAGTAGAATAAACCCCGAGACACGACGAACCTAAACTCAGACAAAGAAACCGATCTAATCTTCTTAAAAGTCGGTAAGAGAGAAGTTTACCCAAAAGACTAGTAAAAAGAGAGAAAATAGGAAGACCCTGAGGGTATTAAGTTTACAATCATATGAACTACGATAGGGTCTGTAGGGAATTTGACAAGAGTAAATAAATAAAAGGAAAAACGACAAGGTTGATTCACTAAAACTAATGGAACATAAGGTCTAACGACTAGACAAGAAGACGTGGGAGATTAGACGACAACTAAGGGAAACCATATAAAAAAAAGTAAAGTCAATAACATAAGAAGTCAAGATGAACCAAGAATAAACATAAAAGATAGAGAAACAACTTCAAGGGTGACTGAAGTGGGTGAGAAAAGGACTTAAACCACTCGTTTACATACTGATAAAGGAATTTGAGAAATAGACTATGTAATGAATAGAGTTAAAACAAATCAATAAAAAGACTCCAAACAGAATAAGAAAAAAAAAAAAACTTTTCATAAGTAAACAAATGAGTAAAACTAGTTGACACACAAACAAAGATGAATTATCCATATAGTCAATGTAGACAGTCTGAACTACTTCATCAGAATACAATTCCACAAGACACTCCGGGTCACTGTGTTGGGGAGAATCAGTGGTCACGGTCCATGAGGTCCCTATATGGATACATCCGACACCCGTGGACGGACAACAATAACCCGAGCCTAGTGACACCTATACAACGACCCTTCCCGACCGAGGTCCGACCTAGCGAGGTGCCTAATCGACACTGACGAGACATACGGGACTGCAGGTACCAACCGGGATTCGAGTCCACCGACTCTCCAGGATGACACTAACGACGTCCGTACGACCACACGTTTTTACCAGGGGGTCTCGTCCTCGGTGGACCCTCTCAATGGTCACAACCGACCCCGACGGACGACCCATATACCACCCTACCTTCGGCGAAGTCTTCAAGATCGGACTTACTTGTCCAAATCGTTCCGACCAGGAGTCCCGGTCCAGTCTCGTGTGTCAAAATACGTCCAACTACCTCTTTGTGTCCTTACAAAGAGAGGTCACGACCCGGTTGACCCATCTTCCTCTCAACCAAAACAAAAAAAAAAAAATTCCTGTAGGATATTGAGAAGATAGGGATCTCTTTCAATGTGGTTTAGGGACGGAAAACTGTATGTAGAATTTTAATCAGTTTTTAGAGGAGATAACTGGGTCTATGAAAAGTTTCACGACGGGGACACGACTTTAAGACTCATTTACTCAAATACACACTTGGGAAGTTCTCGTCTTGGAGTCAGAGGGTGTCGGAAGGAGGAGAGGACCTGAGTGGCCAAAGTTTCGGTCTATAACACCCCCGAGTAGAGTGTAATGTTCGGGTACCCGATTTTTTGGGTTCCACCCCGAACCTGGGAACCGAGGGGTTTCCCTTAGTGGTACCAAAACTTTAGGGAAGAACACCCAGTGACGTGGTTCCCTTACCCAAGACTGATCTGACAGAGAGGGGGAGGGTGAGTAGAACTATACCGAAAAAGATAAAAATCAACGTCTTTTTGACAAGACGAGTAGAAGTCCAGTAAGAGTTACATGAACAAGATATACGTCAACATCAAAACTACACAGACACCCTCCTCCACTCGAGTCCTAGAAGGATGAGGTGGTAGAAAGATTAATAGATCCTAAAAATTCGGATGAAAAGTCTAAGAATTTCTGTAAAGTGGACCTCATTTATAGACAAGAATATTTATAAAAACCGTTAGAAATAATCAAAATTTAAAGAAGTTCACCAAATCTTGACACATAAAATCTGAGTGAGATTCTCCTGTTGAAACCCAACAATTTGAAAAACACGGAGAGAGAGAAACGAGACCCTCGTAAGCGAGACACGTCGTCAAAATACCGACGTAAGTAAGCCATGAGGGTAACACCCTTAAGGTCGTGTTTGAGAGACCAGAATATAACCTTCGAGTCACGGGGACGCGGTCTCACCACAACACCTATTTCTTCTAGATCGGTATTCCTACTACCCACGGAACCAGTAAAAGACCGGTTCAGACCCAAACTTGAGAGTGGGAGTCCAAGTATTCGACGACTCTGGTGGTCAGACCCGTTTCCTAAGAACCGTCAAAAAAGAAGTCTTGAAAAGTACTCGATTCTACAGGAAGGGGTCCAGGATCGTAGTGTAAGTAAATAAAAAAAAGACCGGGGAGGAGAATATACCCCCATGGTCATACATTACCTTGGTGGAATGGGGACCGACGTTATCAACTAAATACGTGAAAGACTTTCTGGGTCTCTACTTGTTCGTACGTGGAAATCAAAAGTGACGTAAAGATAAAATAAGGTCTAGGTGTCTCTACCAATAGAACACAAACTTGGACAACCATGGAAAAAACGTAGGTCAGTATCAAGTAGAAGTAACGATAATTAAACGTCGTGACCCCTATAGTTAGTTTCACACTTAAACCGTTGTTAGAATTGTCTTCTGTGTCTATACCAAGGATTAGATGATTACAGGTCAAATAGTAAACCGGAAAACTTTGACTCCTTATTAAGAATCTGAAATTTGAAATGTAGTGAATCTGGGTTCTTAGACTTCGATAGTCTAAATATTGTTGACCGTATTCCATTTGTTAAACTTCTCAAATCTTACCAGGAACGGATTTATAGACGTCGTATCAGACCGTTTTTACGTAGTTAAAATCACATTTAGTTTGTGTGTCAATTGGACGACTGACACACCTTACACCTTTCTAGAATTGACTTTAGGACTTTGATAATTATGGGATTTCAAAGAAAACAAAGTGACTGAAAACTATGACCCGATTGTCACTACAGGGTACTTTATTCTGTTATATCGACTTAGTTCCTTCGACTCCTGTCTTAAGTACTTCTCAGTCAGTGTCGAAGTAAAACTGTCTGATGTTGAGTAGGTTCAGGAGGTCTTTACCCGTTGTTGGTTTCGGTCCCAGTGCCGCGTACAGGACCCGGACAGTCCCTGTACCAGTCACGCATAGAATCACGTGAACGGGAGGGTGATACTTGAACTACTAAGGATCACAAATAAGTACTGACTGTAATTTATTACCGTAAAATAAAGATGAAAAGGGTTTGTAATTCAATTCCCCCCGGCAAGGAAATTCAAATTTAAAAAGAGGGCATTGTAAACGAATTGGAACTCCGTACGATAAGAAAAGTGGTGGTCAGTACTCTTCGATTCCATCGGTCAACAGGAGGACAGAAATACGGAGGACGGTCGGAGTAGAGTTGTAATTTACACTAGTTACTCGAATACAAATATTGAAAATAGACGGGTTCACCCTAAAGATTTTTACAGAATACATAAAAACCATTTCTGTTTGGGTGAAATTGTGTCGGAGTAAGACATAAAGGATTTATCAAAAAGTGTTTTACAGTTAAGGTAACCAACAATTACCTTAATGGATCTTTTTCTGACAAAATTTTTTTTGTTCCCTCGTCCATGACTTAAATCGTTTCAATTTGAAAAAATATAAAATACAAATGAAATCCTTAATAGATTAGACAATAGTGAGAGTATACGTCACACTAAGGAGTTCTGTCTCTAGCCCATAAACTAAAAAGATCCGTATAGACTAGTACCTTTGAAGAAAAAGTCACATGTAAGTCCTTGAAGATAAGACACTTACGAGACATCCTTTACGGTTGGTTTTCCTAGATTACAACGTACCAGAATAATTCCTCTTGTTATAAAGTACCATAAGACACCTCCCATTTCATGAATGAAGATCCACGAGGTGTTAAAACTCGATAATAAAAAATTTACTGATAGTAAAAAAATTTAGTCAGACCACCGTCACGTCTCGCATCTGACGACGTCTGAACGGACCGTCCTCAAGTCCCTCCCTTTTGTCATTCTTTTGATACGTCGGACTTAATACTTTCCTGTAAGCTCGTACTCTTCCTCCTGTACCCGAATCCTGTCTTGACTCTCTGGAACACAGAGTACCCTACATTCGTCACTACCTCTCCCCGTGGTTCTTAGACAAGTAAATAAGTACGTCGTTCATAAATGACTCGTGACCAGTGTAGGGTCTGTGACAACAAGGTCCGTGACACCTACGTCACCACTTGTTCTCTATTTTAGGATTGGAGAACTTTAAATATAGAAAGGGTAAATGTAGAATACATATAGAAAGGGTACGAAATCCCCCAGACCCACCCTACGACACGTACCTCTCTCCCTTGTGAAGTGAAGACCCTCTTCATCGGGACTCGGGACTATCCGTCTCGTCCCTGGGAGTGTGAGACCTCCCACGACCCGTGGACTACAGGACCACCTCTACAACCGCCCCTACTCACTTTACGTTAACCTACATCTTAAGGTACACACCCACTCATGACTTCGGGGTTCTTGTAAATGTCAAGAGTTTTCCCTCAGTCACAGTGTTTTCCCTTTTGAATTTCTCGGGAACACCTCTTTCCCGGTCCACGTGTTTCCTCAAAAAGTATTTATAAATCACTTACGTTTATGTACTCTGGTCAGACTCTCTGGTAGTCACTTGGTCTTTCCTTATCACGACCCTTCTGTTGTTTCTCTTCTCAAAGTTTTTCCTCCCACCCTGAAGGGACTACCAGGTTGCCAATTCTGAAGTGGAAAGTTACGTCCTCCGTACCCAAGTTAAAGTCAAACCCCTCAATTCTAGGGTGCACGGAGTGTCGGTTTGAGACTTTGTAGTTTTTGTCTTTGTTATAACACTGGTTAAGTCTCTACAATACCCCTCCCTCCACCCTTCCCCCAAGTACAAACCCTTGCGTACATTCTTAATTTCTAAAATTTTAATTTTTCTAATTTTTGATTTTTTTTTCTTTTCTTTTCTTTCTGAAAAATTTACCAGATGTAATTTTTCTTTTTCAGAAAAAATTTTTTTCCTTCAACTCCAGTCAGTTTACGCCGTCAGAATGTCGATCGGCGGTGTCGTTTTTAGGGTCGACCCCGTATAGAAAGAGGAAGACTAAATTGACGATCGAAATGAAAAGGGGGAGACTCTTCCGGAGACCTTGGAGGTCGAATAATATTTGTATAAAAGAGTATCGGAGTTAGAGAAGTGTCAGTCAGGTACGGAAGGGGCAGAGTAGATTTTATACGGGGAGACGATGACGATTCAACGAAGCCAACACAGGCTGAGACACGCTGGGGTATCTGTCGTCGGGTGGTCCGAGAGGGCAGGGACCCTAAGAGGTCCGTTCTTGTGACCTCACCCAACGGTAAAGGCAGAGGTTCCGTACTTTCACTTTTCACTTTCACTTCAACGAGTCAGCACGGGCTGAGAATCGCTGGGGTACCTGACGTCGGGTTGTCCGAGGAGGCAGGTACCCTAAAAGGTCCGTTCTCATGACCTCACCCCACGGTAACGGAAGAGACGAAGTATGTTTTTATGTTGTGGGGACTGTAAAAAAGCTCCCTCCGTCGAGTAGGAGGGTGTAGGATTGGTTGGGAGAACCCCAGGTCTCGGTCAGAATCCTTACCTAAAGAATGAATAAGAATCAAATGTTGTTGAGCGGTGGTACCTTTAAACACCTGTCGACTCAGAGTCAATGAAGAATGAGACGCGAAGGAAAGTGACGACAGGTGACTGGGTTTCCAGTAATTCTATAGTCGTGGACTGAAGGTAAAACATAAAGATGAAATTCAGGTGGTAACAAGACCACTAAAGATACAGAGACAATTACTTTGTAGATCGTAGTCGAAGTTTCAGGGAAGAAGAAATAGTATTATAGAAAGTGTGAGGTGAGGACGTCGGTCAAAACACCGGGGTGGGACCTAAAACACTACTGACTCTTGAAAGGGTTTATACTAGAGGATTTGAGGGTCGGGACTTAAGTATCGGAGAAAGGGGGAGTAAGAGAACTGAGGGGGGTCCTTAGAGGGGTCCGACTACCTGACTCCAGGTCGTGTGGGACGAACTTGTGACCAGGGAACTAGTAAAGGAACCGGAGTGGAGGAGTGAGACACTAAGTAGAAAGTATAACGAGGAAAGACTTTGAAAGATATTGGAAGTAGCCTTCTACCGTAACGACAATTTTTAGGTAAGTCACTAAGGGAAAGGAATATCTCATTTTACATTTGGAGTGTCGTCCAATTCGGGAGGGTCGTTCTGAACCCTCTAGAAAGTACCTGACCAGAGTGGGACGAGGAGACCGGAGTACGGAAAGTACCGGGAGGGAGACACGGGGTCTGTGTGGACATGGTATGTGTTTGGTAAGTAGTTACAGTTTAACTGTTGCGACGGTCTTTTCGAGGGGTAGGGGTAGGTGATCGAAATGTAGAGTAAGGAAGGTCGAGTCGGAAGATTTGGGTATAGGTCGAGGTGGTAGTGACAGAACCCGGTTATCAATGTCAAGTAACTAAACCGGAGGTATCCGAGTCGTGGGTGATTTGGGATCCGTCCGAAGGTAGTGTCTATGACACTTCAATGGTACGTAAACCCACTGACAAAGAGACAGAGTGTCTACCTTTTGAAAGATTCTTACATAGACACAAATGAAGTAGAGAAAAGGGCGTTCTTGGACCGGTCATATCAGTTACGACAGTTATTTACAAACTACTTATTTATTTCTAAATCTTTTTGTTCTTCACTTTCCCTTTCAATTCCAATCTCTTAAGATTAATATAGACAATCGATTATTTAAAATTTAATTTACTAGGTCTAAGTTTAAGGTGGAATAGTAGATGACAATACACTGGACCCTGTTTGAGGATCCTTATTACGTCCTGTACGTAACTCACAAAAAGGTTCCAGTCCGTGACAGAGTAAGTTCGGACTATTATCAGGAAAAGTACGGACAAAATCTCTCCACCGATGTATCAACTCACTGAACGGGGTTTAGTGTGGATATTTTCCCGTCTCGAGTCTGAGTCTAAATTCGATTACAGGTCTTTGGATACCACAATAGCGAGACAGGACTACGAAGACACAGAACTGACAGTGTTAGGGAAGGTCGCATGAAATCAACCCACAACGTTCCCACTTTTACTCAATTATACGTAGTGTCTTTTCACGTAAGTTTACACTCAAAAAGAATATACAATTCAGTAATTAAGTGGTCGGGAGAAGGTTGTGAGAGGGGGTTTCCATTAGTAAACTTGTGGAAATCATCGAATTTTCATCGACAATGTATCTTAGACTTAAGTCGTGTCCTAACCTCAGTCAATGTCAAAGACCATTTCAATTAGAAAAGATTGAATAATACTAATACTAATCTGTTCTTTGTCTTTAATAAAGACCGAGTCTCTATCTCTCTCGTTTGATAAAGAACTCGGGTTCTGTGTTTCTGGTAGGAGGGGTTCCGAACTGCCACCTTATTACTTCTCGAGGACCTCATTAGAAACGACTCAACGTGACAATTGTAAGAGGATTCCCTATGGGAACCGAGATTAACGAGGTCAGACTGAGTCGGACATCTTGAGGGACTTAATTCACCCGCGTAACATCAAAAGTCACCTTGGTAGATCCTGTAGTGGAAATTGGAAGGGGTCACACGTAGGGTTGGGTGACAAGTAATGTCACCCCTGGGACAGTGGAGGTGGGTGGAGGAGAATACTCGCACTCTCAGAGGAAGGCGACCTTGGACCGTCTCGTAAGTCACTCGTCCCACCCTCCTCACCCCGTCCTCTGTTATGAGAGACGTGGACTCGTGGTCTTGGAGTTTTAGGTCGAAAAATTACAATGTTGGACAGTCCCTTCCCCGGTTCAAAACTTAATTGGTAGCGACCCCGAGGTCCAATCTTCGGGTCTAAGGTTAGGGGACGGTTAATAATTAAGATACCTTAAATCGTTTGGTACATGTGAGAACCCTCTCACAGGTACTCCTTACTCCCATCCGTAGGACACTTGGTTATTTCTCCTCCCGAGGGAGTAATTTTGTCTCGTCCCCCAATTTCCCCGAAGTCTCTTCTGACTGAATCAAAATAGGTTTATTTGGTCTTAAAACCTCTCCCCTTTCTATCTCAGGTACACGTTCCCTTGGACCCTCAACCCCTCTCACATATCCACATTCCTCTACGACTCCCTGACCTTGTAGTATACGTCCGTTTCCTTTTAGTTGTCCATCAAACCTCATCCGTACAAGATACTCAAGACCTGAAATCTTATTAGTGGGACTGTGACTTCTGTTAACCTCCACTAGTGTCGATCTCCGTCCCTCTATTCAATTATTCGCACATATAATTGATTCCTTTCTCTACTCCTTACTTGATATATCCCTACCTTATTGCAGAAAGTTTAATCTTTTTATTTTTATTCGTCGGTTTTATTTTGGTAATTTATATCCTTGTTTGTCTTCCTTGGTCGACTTGTCAGGTCTAACCAGACATCGTAACATTTTGACCAGGGACATCTCCGAAGAGACGTTCACAGAAGTACATCAGAGAACCGGTTGTCGTCCATTGAGAACTCGACATAATGTGTGTGCGTGTGTGTGTGTGAACGTGTAAGTACGTGTGTGTTTGTATAAACACACTTACGTGTAAGTATATACACCCGTGTCCGTTTATACACTTGTACGTGTGTATGTGTGTTCGAGTGTGTATATCACGTAGTGTATGTACTTATATGAGTACGTGTTTGTACGAGTCCATACGTGTGTGTACCTGGGGGAACGTGTACGTGAATTAGGTAATTTCTTTTATAGAGATAAGTGGGATGAAACACCCACTCTTTTATATTTGTATTCTTCAATTCATTAAAGGGTGTCAATATGTGTATAATTAAAGAATAATCTTTTCCTGTAATTCTAAGACAAATTTGTTACTTATTCGTGTAAGTGGTAACGTTGTTTCTCTTGATTTATAGATCCTTATTTAAATGGATTCCTCTGTTTTATTAACATGTGTCTTTTAATATTCTATGATTACTTTCTTTAGTTTCTACTGTTTTTGTCTACCTCTCTATAGGGTACAAGGACCCATCCTTCTTAGTATATCACTTTTATTGATATAATGGTTTACGTTAGATATCTAATTTGCGTTAGGGATAGTTTAATGGTTACTGTTAAAAATGTTGATCTTGTTTTTTAAAGTGTTAAGTATACCTTTGTGTTTTCTGGGACTTATCGGTTTCGTCAGAACTGTTTCTTCATACCTCGATTTCCTTAGTTCGAAGGACTGAAGTCCAATGTAATATTTCGATGTCAGTAATTCTGTTATATCATTACCGTGTTTTTGTCTTTATGTCCGGTTACCTTGTTCTATCTGTCGGGTCTTTATTTGGGTACTTGGATACCCATGGAATAAAAACTGTTTCCTCCGTTCTTATGTGTTACCCCGTTTCTGTCGGAAAAGTTATCACGACACTTTTGACCTGTCGATGTACATTTTCTTACTTTAATCTTGTGAAGGATTGTGGTATTTGTTTCTATTTGCGTTTTACCTAATTTCTGGATTTACATTCTGGTCTTTGATATTTTGAGAATCTCCTTTTGTATCCGTCTTTTGAGTTACTGTATTTAGTTTCGTTCTAGGAGATACTGGGTGGAGGATCTCTTTCCTAATGTTTTTTTTTTTTTTCATTTGTTCACCCTGGACTAATTTGAATTTTCGAAAACGTGTCGTTTCCTTTGATATACGTTCCACTTTTCTGTTGGGAGTCTTACCCTCTTTTATTATCGTTCACTTTGTTGACTGTTTCCTAATTAAAGGTTTTATATGTTCGTCGAGTATGTTGAGTTGTGATCTTTTTGTTTGTTGGGTTAGTTTTTCACCCTTTTTCTGGATTTGTCCGTAAAGAGGTATCTTCTGTATGTCTACCGATTGTTCGTGTACTTTTCTACGGGTTGTAACGAGTAATAATCTCTTTACGTTTAGTTTTGGTCTTACTCTATAGTGGAGTGTGACCAGTCTTCTCGGGAGTAGTTTTTCAGATGTTTGTTATTAGGACTTCTTCTACACCTCTTTTCCCTTACGAGAACGTGACAGCCACCCTTACACTTAACTATGTCGGTGATACCTTCTGCCATACCTCTAAGGAATTTTTTTTTGGGATCCTTATTTTGGTGGTACACTGGGTCGTTAGGGTGAGGATACGTATATGGGACTCCTTTGGTTTCAACTTTTACTGTGTACATAGGGTAACGAGTAACGTTTTGGTAAATACTATCGATCTTGTACCTTCGTTGGATCTACAGGTAGCTGTCTACTTACCTATTTCTTCAACATGTATATGTGTTACCTTATAATCGGTATTTTTCCTTGTGTAAACTCAGTCAAGATTACTCCACCTATTTGTATCTTGGATAATTTGACTCAGTTCACATAGTCTTTCTCTTTCTATTTAATAGAATAGAAATAATTTCTATTGAATACGAATTTCTTATACGTATTTATATACGTATAAAATACGTATATATACTTTATATCTTTTTACCATGACTTCTTAGATAAACATCCCGAGGTCACTTCTTTGTCTGTATCTCTTATCTGAATACCTGTACCCCTCTCCCCTCCTCTCTCACTTTACATACCTTTCTCATTGTGCCTTTGAATGTAATGGTATACATTTTATCTATCGGTCGTCCCTAAACGACATACCAAGTCCTTTGAGTTGTCCCCGAGACATAGTTGGATCTCCCCACCCTACCCCTTCCTCTACAATCCCTCAAAGTTTTCCTCCCCCTATATACCTATGGATACCGACTAAGTATAACTCTGTACTGTCTTTCGTTGTTTTAAGACATTTTGTTAATAGGAAGTTATTTTTTTAATTAAATTTTTACTCATTTGTTTTATGACACAAAAACTCTCAGTAGGAATTTTATTTTCTATATCTTTCGACTTCTCGTCTTTTCACCCGTTTCTAGATAGATAGACAGATATATACATATATGTACTTTTAAGTTTAGAATTTCTTTATGACATCATAATTATAAATTATTTTATTTCTAGTTATTACCTGTTTTATCCGGTTTTTTACGTAAATTTTTATATTCAAATTGGAATTCCTATTCTTAAATTATAATTTGTTATACGTCTTTCTGTAATAAAATTATAATTATTTGTCTATTAAATGTTATTTCTATATCATTAGTTAGAAACAAATGATTTTTTATAACATATTTTTATACAGTTCGTATATGATGATCTTTATGTTAAACGTTGTTTCTGAATGACATATCGTCTCCTTGGTATATACTATAAAAATTTAATTAAATAAATAAAATTAATTCTCCAATTAATGAAATATTATAACAGTACCAAAAACGGTATGTAACTGTACTTAGTCGGTACCCATATGTACACAGGGAGTAGGACTTAGGGGGAGGGTGGAGGGAGGGACAGGGTAGGGAGACCCAACAGGGTCACGTGGTCGAAACTCACGGGACGGAGTATGTAGTTTGAACCTGACCAGTAGATAAAGTGTATACCTTTATATGTACAAAGTTACGATAAGAGAGTTTAATAGGGTGGGAGTGGAAGAGGGTGTCTCAGGTTTTCAGACAAGAAATATAGACACAGAGAAAACGACAGAGCGTACATCCCAGTAACAATGGTAGAAAGATTTAAGGTATATATACGTAATTATAGGACATAACCACAAAAATAAAAACTGAATGAAGTGAGACATATTATCCGAGGTCAAAGTAGGTAGAGTAATCTTGACTAAGTTTACACAAGAAAATATTATCGACTCATTATAAGGTAACACACATACATGGTGTTGAAAGAATAGGTAAGTAGACGACTACCTGTAGATCCAACGACGGTACAGGATCGATAACATTTGTTACTACGTTACTTGTAACCCCATGTACACAGAGAAAGTCAAGAACAAAGAAGTCACACATACGGGTCGTCACCCTAACGACCCACTCAGCATACCTTCAAGATAAAAGTCAAAAAATTCCTTAAAGGTGTGACAAGAGGTATCACCGACATGATCAAACGTAAGGGTGGTTGTCACATTCTCCTAAGGACAAATAGGTGTAGGAGAGGTCGTAAATAACAAACATCTGAAAAACTATCGTCGGTAAGACTGATCACACTCTACCATGGAGCACCAAAACTAAACGTTAAGAGACTATTACTCACTACAACTTGTAAAAAAGTACACAAATAATCTGTAGAACAGAACATACAGAACAAACTTCTTTACAGACAAATCAAGAAACCGGTTAAAAAACTGAACCATTAAATAAAAAGACCATAACTCGACGTACTCGTGATGTATTACTAGTTTCCTAGTTAGGTTCTTCTACTATATCGTTAATATTTATATATACATGGGTTATATCCTCGTGACGTTATACATTTCATTTACGATTGTTCGTACTTTCCCCTTTAATCGTCATTGTGTTCTTATCACCCTCTGTAATTATGGGGTGAATGTGGATACCTATCTGGTTGGTTTGTCTTTTATCGTTCCTTGTGTTTGAAATTCAATATGTTACCTGGTCAATTAGGATTAACTATAGATATTCTGTCAAGTGGGGTTTTGTTACTTAAAGTGTAAAAAGAGTTCACGTGTACCTTGTAAGAGGTCCTATCTAGTGTAGGACCCGGTATTTAGATCGGAATCACTTAAGTTTTTTTAACTGTAGTCAAGTTCGTAGAAAAGACTAGTGTTACGTCATTCTAATCTACAGTTGATGTCCTTTTTTTTGATAATTTTTACGTTTGTATACCTTCGATTTATTGCGCGAAAACTTATTGGTTGTTTAGTACCTTCTTTAGTTTTTCCTTTATTTTTATACGTATCTTTGTTTACTTTTACTTTTGTGTAGTTGGGTTTTGGATCCTCTAAGTCATTTTCGTCACGATTCCCCTTCCAAGTGTCGTAATGTTCGAATAGAGTTCTTTGTTCTCCTTTTAGTTTATTTATTGGATTGAAACGTGGATTTCTTTGATCTTTTTCTTCTGTACTTCTTGGGGTCCCAATCAACTTCCTTTCTTTAGTATTTTTAATCCCGTCTTTATTTACATTTTCTTTGTTTCCTCTGATATCATTTTATTTTGTTTTTCGACCAAGAAACTCTTCTATTTATTTTATCTGTTTGGTAATCGGTCTGGGTAGTTCTTTTTTTCTCTCTTCTTAGTTTAGGTGTTTTAATCTTTACTTTTACTTCTTTAGTGTTGTCTGTTGCGTCTTTTTGTTTCCTAGTATTCTCTGATGAAAGTCGTTGATACACGGTTATTTTACCTGTTGAACATTCTTTAGATGTTTGAGAATCTTTTCATATTAGAACTTTTGACTTGGTCCTTCTTTATCTTTTAGGATTAGTTTTTAGAAGGTTGTTTGTTTTCGGATCCTGGTCTACCGAAGTGTCCACTTAAGATGGTTTTAAATCTCTTCTCGATTGTGGATAGGATGAGTTTGAGAAGGTCTTTTAACGTCTCCTTCCATTTGTGGGTTTGAGTAAGATACTCCGGTGGTAGTGGGATTATGGTTTTGGTCTGTTTCCACGGTGTTTTTTTCTTTTGATGTCCGGTTATAGTGACTACTTGTATCTACGTTTTTAGGAATTGTTTTAAGATCGTTCGTCTTTGGTTGTTGTGTAATTTTTCTAGTATGTAGTACTGGTTCACCCGAAATAGGGTCCCTACGTTCCTAAGAATTCATAAGTGTTTAGTTAGTTACACTATGTAGTATAATTGTTTAACTTTGTATTTTTGTATACTAATAGAGTCATCTACGTATCTTTCGGAAACTGTTTTAAGTTGTAGGTAAATACTATTTTTGAAAGATCTTTCGTCCGTATCTTCCTTGTATGGAGTAGTATTATTTTCGGTATACTATTTGGGTGTCGTTTGTAATAGAAGTTACCACTTTTTAACTTTCGTAAAGGGGATTTCAGTCCTTGTTCTGTTCCCACGGGTGAGAATGGTGGTGATAAGTTGTATCAAAACCCTCAAAATCGGTGTCGTTAGTCTCGTCTTTTTCTTTATTTTCCTTAGGTCTAACCTTTTCTTCTTCACTTTGAGAGTGACAAACTCTACTGTACTTTTAAAAGATGTATCTTTTAGGATTTCTGTGGTGGTCTTTTAATGATGTCGATTAGTTACTTATATCATTTCAACGTTCTATATTTTAATTGTGTGTCTTTAGGGAGTGTAAGGATATATGATTGTTACTCTTTTGTCTCTTTAATTCCTTTATTAGGGTAAATGGTAACACTGTTTTTCTTATTTTATGAATCCTTATTTAGGTGGATTTCTTTGCTTTCTCGATATATATATTTTGATATTTTGTGACTATTTTCTTTAGTTTATACTGTGTTTATCTACCTCTTCATATGGTACAAGTACCTAACCTTCTTAGTTATATCACTTTTACTTATAAGATGGGTTTCGTTAGATATCTAAGTTACTTTAGGGATAGTTCGATGGTTACCATAAAAAGTGTCTTGATCTTATTTATTAAAGTGTTAAACATACCTTTATGTTTTTTTGGAGCTTATCGGTTTCGTTAGAACTCTTTCTTCTTACCTTGACCTCCTTAGTTGGACGGACTGAAGTCTGATATGATGTTTCGATATCAGTAGTTCTGTCATACCAGGACCGTGTTTCTGTCTTTATATCTAGTCATCTTGTTTTATCTTTCGGGTCTCTATTTAGGTACGTCGATGCCTGTGGAATAGAAACTGTTTCCTCCGTTCTTATATGGTACTTCTTTTCTGTCAGAGAAATTGTTCACCACGACCCTTTTGACCAGTTGACGGACATTTTCTTACTTTCATCTTGTGAAAGATTATGGTATGTGTTTTTATTTGAGTTTTACCTAATTTCTAGATTTGCATTCTGGTCTTTGATATTTTGAGGATTTCCTTTTGTCCGTTTTCTGAGTGACTGTATTTAGTGTCGATCTAGGAGATACTGAGTGGAGGGTCTCATTACCTTTATTTTCGTTTTAAAATTTTACCCTGGATTAATTTGAATTTTCGTAAACGTGTTACTTTCTTTAATATTCGTTCCACTTTTCTGTCGGAAGTCTCACCCTATTTTATTATTGTTTACTTCGTTGACTGTTTCTTAATTAGAGTTTATATATCAAAACAGGTTGAGAAACGCTGGGGCACCTGACATCGGGTGGTCCGAGGAGGTAGGTACCTTAAGAGGTCCGTTCTTATGACCTCACCCAACGGTAAAGGAAGAGGTCCCCTAGAAGGACTGGGTCCCTAACTTGGGTCCAGAAGGAGTAAAATCCGTCTCCGAAATTGGAGACTCGGTGGTCCCTTCGGGTATATATATACTATATCAAATTATTGGATGTTCTCTTTTATTAGATTTTTTCTTATACACACACACACGTAGACTTTGTGACACGACATATGTATTTTGATTATACTACATTTAGTTTATATGAAGTTATTTTTTATGTTAAACGTCTTCTTATTTAAATGTTTTCATGTTACCTCATACGTCTAAACTTATATAGACATAATCAATACCAAAAGGTCCTTTATTTTGATTCTCATACATTTATATATCTCTTTCTAAAGAAAAATCCTTAAACAAGTACCGTAACATCTCTGACTGTTCAACTTTTAGAATTCCCACCTGGTTGTTAGACATCTGAGTCCCTTCTCAACTTCAAGTACAGGTCTCCGTTATACAATCACCTTATAGGAAGAGGAACCCCATACTGGTAACAAACAAACAAACAAACAAAAGGTAATTTCGGAAGTTGAGTAACCAACTGTGGGTGGGTGTAATACCTCCCGTTAGACAAAATGAGTTTCAGATAACTAAATGTATAATAACAGTAGACTTTTTATGGAAGTTTATTTATAGATCTTATTCCAAACTGGTTTATAGACGCATGGTGTCGGATTGGTTCATTAACTTGTGTACTTTAATTGATAGTGTTAAGAAATATTTATGAACTGACAGTTTATACTTGTTTCGTTCTTGTAACCACAATACTTATTATGTAATGTCCCCTTGAAATTAAAGTATGTAAATAAATATGTATACATAAGTACATATGTACACGTATACATATAACGACTTGAGACATGAGGTTTTCGTATTTATTGTACTAAGAAAAAGTACCCGATACAGTGTGAAGTTTTTATGACTAATATATAGTATTTTCTTGATTTATTTTCTCTTGATCTTTGAAGGAACGGTCAGGTCACCAACTCTAAAGTGGAAGGTTACTTCCCCCATTCTCAAAAGTCAGGGATTAACCTCTCTACTCTAGGGTGTACGGAGCGTCGATTTTTTGTTTTTGTATTTTCTTGTTTTGGTCTTTGGCACAACATTATTTAAGTAATTTTCTGAGACTTTTTTTTCTTGATTTTCTCGATTTATTTATGAGACATGTTCGATGTCACTTATACGATTTTAAATTAAGATATTAAATAAAACTTTACGAGGTTGGTGAAACTTCACTAAAATTTTTAGATGAGAGTATTCATTGAGAATCTAGTTTCTTCTTTATTTTAAAAGTAATCATATACAAAATCTTTTCTTATTATCATCTTCTGAGTTCCGTTTATACATAACCCACTCAAGTTTTAATTAGAGTTTCTTTTTGATTACTTAGAGTTCAAGAAATTCGTAATTTGTGTTTACTTACCTTTATTTACTATGATAGGGGAAATTAATTTCTTATTTTTACCTTTTAGGATTTATTTAGTTTTAAGTTCTCACTTTTTTTTTACTTTATTTATTAGGTCTTTTTTTCGATCTTTATCGTAGTCCGTATCTCGTAAAATATCCGTTTCCATTAAATTTGAAAATTCTCTGTCTTTAGAAGGTACAATGTACTCTACATTGTAAAATACTAAAGACTAAGTAAAAGTTTTCGATCTCGTTCTGACTAAAACTTTTTATCAGGTTGTTTCAATCAGAGACTCACTTTCACTTTTGACGAGAACGTACAGACTGAGAAACGTTAGGGTACCTGACATCGGGTGGTCCGAGGAGACAGGTACCTTAAGAGGTCTGTTCTTATGACCTCACCGAAAGGTGAGGTAAAAGGTCCCTTAGAAGGACTGGGTCCCTATCTTGGGTCCAGAGGACGTAACGTCCTTATAAGAAATGGTAAACTCGGTGGTCCCTTTGGGGACAATTAGAGGTTTTATTTGAAATTTGTTTAGAAAAACTTATATATACGTTTTTTATAAAACTTCCTAGTAAAGTTGTTAAGTCAACTTAAATAAAGGCATAATCATACATAGTGAAACAAAGTAATTTTTGATTTTAAGTGTAAACTACTTTTTATTCTTTTGTAAACTACTTTAAGTTGGTTAATATCCTCTTAATAGTTTGTAATTTTTTTCCTCTCTCTCTCTCTCATAGAACATCTGTCTCGTACGATCGTTTTCCTAGTCTTATTCAAAGAGTAGTTTTGACATCTTAGGACTCGGAGTAGGATTTGTAAAAGTGACACCTTAAGGGTTTAATACGTAAAAATTGTTTTTGTGTTTTTTTAACAATGCATGTGACTTCAAACTCTTGGTGATTAGATTTGGTTTAATCGATTACAGTATCAATTACGACTTTATTATTTCCGGAAGGGGTAATTTCAGTTCTTTTTATACTCACAGACGAAAACCAAGTTAATTAATAGAGTTGAGACTTTTCAAACCAATAACCTTATTGCCTCTGTTTAATTCTTTATTGTGTATATTTATAAACTGTTACTCTAGATTAGAATAATACAAACTTATTAATAGTAGACCATTTGAGGTTATTTGATTTCTAAGAATATTACTTATTCTCGTTCATCATTAAACCGACCTATTTTTACCCCATATGTTTTTACTGAAAGAATGTATGATCGTTGATCAATCTTTGTTCCCCCGTTTTTTCTAAGTTAAATGTTACCTTCTTTATCTACATATCCTTATTTGAAGAGTTTTTAACAAGTCTCAGTAACATTTTTTCTGAAATTTTGAAATGTTTCCGTGTATTTTTATATAAACTTGTCTCTCTTTATTGTAAAAGAATCTTTCTTTCTATTATAGTATTTTATGGTTAATTGGGTATTTACTAAATTTAAACCGGTAGTTTAAAAATTTTGAGTTTGTGATAACAGATTTTATGGATCTTTTTTTTGGTGTATTTAGATCGGTATTTTTAATGATATTTCTTTTTACTTATGTTTTCTGATCGAAATTTTTAATACTTTTGATCACTGTCCCTAAGTAGATGGGTTATAATTTTAGATTGTATCTCGATGTCCTTAATTTTAATAAATAATAACCACGTCTTTATCAACCTTTTAAATCTGTGGTTTCTGTTAAATTTATTATCTTACTTCTAATGGTACGAAGGGTCCAAGGAAAGACTAGTGGAAGTCCCGACGTCAGAGATTTTCGACCTCATAGGTCACGAGGTAGAACTTTGAGGAGAGACAAGGGGAGTAGCGACCCCTTGAAGTAAACAAAAGTACCGAAGTTCATGAAGACGTGAAAACTTGTCATTTAAAAATAAAGAATGTGAACGAGAGAATTTTGAGGTCCAAGGATAAAGGTAAACGGACGAGTCGAAGGGGGAACCTACAAAACAGTCGTAGTGTTTACAACGAGTAAGTTTAGGTTTATGAATAAAAAGGTGATTTTAACGAAGAGAAGATTAAGGGGTCAGAATCTTTATCAGTGGGTAGGAAATCAACGAGTGTAATTTTCTAGATCTCTCGATCAAACTAGGGAGAGAAAGAGATTTTGAGGTATGACCAGGTAATCCTTTAGACCACGTGGATGGAAGTTTATATACAACTTATGTTGGTAAAGAGTAATGACAATGCTGGGATAAAATTCGGGACAGAAAAGAATGGACCTAGTAACGTTCTCGGAGGTGTCACGAGACGGACACAGGGGAGAATTAAGGAAGTCAACCAAAGGATATGCCGTCGGTCTTACTCAGAACATTTGGGTTATTGACCGGTGAACTAAGTAGACGAGTCTTGGATGACTATGGAAGGTTAGTGTAAATCTTATTTATAGAAATGGAGCCAAGTGGTACAGAGGGTCTACGAGACCTCGACCGAGATGACTACACGTCCGTTTACAAGTTGTTGGTTTCCTTTGTTTATGTACGTGTTTGTAAGTATTAAAATAATATTTAAAATCACTATATTTCCTACACATCACATGTAAACACTTACATTACTTGATATGTCATAGGAAGTAACGTTTAGTGTATATAGTTTAACTATGAGTGTCTAACGAGTATAACGAAAAATACACACACACACGCGGTTTGAGAAGATAGGAATCGTTTTAATATCGACGTTAACTACTTAGTTGTGTCAAGGTTTTATAGTCACTCATTTTTCTTCAACTTTGTTACTTTTATGTACGACCTGAAGGTGGACGAGTAGTCACTTTGTTTGTCAAAGAAACGACTTGACGTAATATTAAAAATTTATGACCTCCTTATAAAGGAACTACAAAACCCTTAAGTGTCACATCGTCGATCTTTGTGTGTGAAAATTAGACGTAATGTCTGTAAAAAGAGGTGGTGCAATTCAGATCTGTTAGTTGTTTTACTATTTACTCCGGAACTACACATCTTAAACGACCAAAGACACGACATTCATCAGTGTAGTACCGACTGAAGTACGATGGTTGTACTGTAGTAACTTAACACTTCTCTACACGTCATCGGGAGGAGGTACATCGTAAAGGTTGTATATGTGTGGTACTTGAAGTTCTCGATTCTTTTTTGTTAGTCCTTCCCTACTTTAGACTCATCTAAAATGGAAGTAACCAAAAGTATAAGTGATAAATAAATGAAGTCTTACTACTAAATTTGTATAATTGTTGACTAATTAATTTCATGTTGGTCAAGGTCCTTGTTTACTTGAAGAGTTGGAGGTACCTAGTTATACTATCTATAAAACAAGAACGAGTTCATTACAGACTAACTGGTCTTTAAAAGATACACTAGCGAACCCTAAGGTCCGAGAAAGTACCACACCGAGGGAAGAAGAGAGCCCAAAACCCGAAGGGAACATCGAGTCGACCATTTCTTAGACGGACGTTACGTCCTCTGGAGCCAACCCTTCTAGGGGACCTCTTTCCTTTATGGGTAAGGTCATAAGACCGGACCTCTTAAGGTACCTGACATCTCAGTTACCCCAGGTATTTTTAAGGGACCACCGAGTCTGTCATTTCGCAGACGGACGTTTCACCCTCTGGACCCAAGCTAGGGACCCACCCCTTCTAGTGGACCTCTTCCTTTACCGTTGCGTGAAGTCATGAGAAAGGACCTTTTAAGTTAGCTGTCTCCTCGGAACATCCGATGTCAGGTACCCTGGTGTTTCTCAACCTGTGCTGATTCTCTGAAGCGAAGTTTTCAGTCTTTGTTGACTCGCTGAAAGTAAAAGTGAAAGGTGAAGTGACCCCCTAACCTCTTCTTTGACCCTGGTCTTATTTGGGAAAAAAAGTAACTACATAACAATTACATGTTATGTTGAAAGTCCGTCATTGGTTGGTCTAAGGAGAATAAGTAATAACGAATATTGAGAAAAATTCTACAGGTTTGTAACGGACTCCGTTTCTTGATTCAAGAGGGAGGTGACAGAACATACGAGAGTTGAGTCGGGTAACGAACTTTAATGGAAATGTAATAGACTGTAAAAATACCAGATATCTTGTTTGTCATCGACCAAAAATATAACCCCAAAGACGATACGTCCCGGAGAATACCTATTTCATTCTTTCGACAGAGTAAAATCACCTCTCAGTACTACAAATCTGTCAAGTCGTTATCTTCACTAGAACTTAATCAGGTTTTCGTCTCTACGACGGACGGCACACGATATTCAGGTGTCTGTGTGTGAAGAGTCCTGTACTTAAGGTAAAATAAACTCTTAAAACAACACGTTGAAGGAGAATAGTGTTGACTAAAGACTATAGTGGATATAGTACAGTGTCCATCAAGTCTAGAATTATATTAAACCGTGAGAATTCGATACCCCTGACAAATGTACACGATTCAACCGAGTCAGTACAGGTTGAGGGACACTAAGGTACCTGACTTCGGGCGGTCCGAGGAAGCAGGTACCCTGAGAGGTCCGTTCTTATGGTCTCATCCGGTAGTGTGAGGAGAGGTCCCCTAAGGAGGTTGGGTTCCTAGTTTGGGTACAGAGAAGGTAGAGAAGGTAGAAGGTTTGGGTACGGAGAAGGTAGACAGAGAACGGTAGAGGTACCGTTCATCCAAGGGGTGTTGGTCGCGGTACCCCTGACAAGTATGGTCTCACATTCAAATCTTCCATATTAGATTAAAAATTATTACCGAAACAAATTGTCGACCAAGAGTTTTAAGAACTTTTGAACTGTGACCGAGAAAACTCGTCCGCTCTCGTCGCCCGTCGTGTGGTCGTGGACCGCACGTGGGGTGAGAGTAATGAGTCAGGAACAGAGTGAGACGAGACCGATGTTGTCCGAGGACCGGGGAAGGTGTGGGGTCGAGAGAAAGGTGAGTCCCGAAGCCGTACACGACAAAGGCGACGGACTTTTGAGGAGACCTTCCAGGAGCGAGTGGGAGGAAGTAAAGTCACGAGTTTTCACCGGTAGGTAAGGGACCGGTGGGTCGATACCGTCGGGAAAACGAAGACAGATATGGGAACGTACCGACACGAAAGGGGAGTTCCAAATAGTAATAGACCATAAAACGTATAGAATAAACAAGTAACACTCTGAGGAGGTGAAAAGTCGTCTTGTATTCCGGTCCTCCCTCTAGTAACAGAGTAAACAGTGACGATGTTGGGACACCCGATCTTGTTGGGGACCGAACACCATCCTAGATGTTTAAAAGACACTACGTTTACGTCCTTACTCGAATTACGATAGTTTTACTCTTAAACTGTAAAGTTTTTTGGATATTTCTTTTGGTATCTTTACCTGTTTTCTCGTTATGGTAGTTATATATCGACGACGACGACGATTCAGTGAAGTCTTCGAAAAGATTTAGTTATTCCTTTTACACCGATCATTTTAGCTTCCTACACCTCTTCGTACTGTTTTCTACTCTTTATTAGTACACTTTTTATAATTTATAAAGTAACATAGTTTCTTTATATTTAATTTTATATTCGAAGACCTTCGAAAAGATATTTTAAATATATATAATTACATACATTAACATATAATTTATATATGTTATTAAATTAGATATAATTGTATATTCTTTTAAGTTGAAACCATGGTACTTGAGAATGTGTAGGTTCACCTCTATATTTAAGTATATGGAAAAACTTCCTGTTAAACCACAAAAAAAGGATCTTTTGCCTTAAACGTATAATCCTCGGTTGTAAAGGTGATACTTCAATATGATGATCCCTGTATTAATTCCTTACTACGTCTCACCCCGAATTTGATGGGGTTACGACAAATATTATAATTTTACATTTTTCCTCCTGCTCTTCCACCCTTTTATTCTGGTTTTATAAGTTGTTGGTCGTTGTGGAGATACTTTACCTTATGTATCTCGGTTATTTTTATTCTCAATGGTTCCTTATAAATTATCGTACTACTTTATGGGTCCCGTACGACAATTCACTGTTAGCACCCCATGTTTTATAAAACAACTCACCATAATATGTCCATCTTATATTTATATTTGTACCTTTTCGTCGATTTTTCTTTGTGATTTTGTGACTGTTGTTAATAGGAACTTATCTCCCTAGGTCCACTAAAAAGAAAACAAACAACAAATATGTATTAAAGATTAAGAGATGTTGTCCTTAAACAATATAAACATTGATCTTTTGAATGTCTGTCCAAAAATTGTGAATTCCTCTCTTACTTTCGTGGAAGACCTTTAAGGGTTCTACGACACCTGACAAGTTCTACCGGTGTGGATGTTTCGGTACATCCTCTGTACACTCTTCTACCCCTTTCCGCACACTCATACTAAATTCAAGAGAAAGGACTTGAGGTTCATTCTTTATATTCCGGTCCCTCGTCTCTGTTGGTCTAACGAATGTGAACCCATAATGATCGTTTTTCAGAGAGTCAAACTCACCGAATTCGGAAAAGATTTTCAGAAAGAAATTGAAGTTTCCTCTAAGTCGTCTCTTGACGGATCTGGACGGTCGGATCTCCACGGGACGGGTTATTTGTGGGTGTTTTTCCCTTCTAAAATCTCACCAATAAACCACAGTTACGGACGTGCAGTGTCTTCCTGGGGAGAGTGTCACGACGTGTCAGGTCTTAGTCCACTGACGACCAACGGGTGACACACCATGGACGTAACGACCGACTAGGTGGGAACGGAGGGTCGGACCTGTCGAAATCTCGTAGGGAACTACGACGGACCAGGGTGACCATCCGGGTTTAGTTAAAAATTAGTTCTACGATCATTCATACGACGACGACGACGACGACGATTCAGTGAAGTCAGTACAGACTGAGACACGCTGGGGTATCTGCCGTCGGGTGGTCCAGGGGGACAGGGACCCTAAGAGGTCCGTTCTTGTCACCTCACCCCACGGTAAAGGAAGAGGTTACGTACTTTTACTTTAGTGAGTCAGTACAGGCTGAGAAACACTGGGGTACCTGACGTCGGGTGGTCCGAGGAGGCAGGTACCCTAAAAGGTCCGTCCTCATGACCTCACTCCACGGTAACGGAGGAGGACGATCATTCATATGATTACAATTTTCTCCTTCCGTTAAAGAAATTTACAGTCTCTTGAACTTTCTCTTTCACCCCTCTGAGTCTTACACTCCTAACCCGTGTCGGTGTTCCGTTCCCGTCACTGTTACCGGTTTTCCGTATTAACCTGGGAGACAACGTTACGAAGTGTCCCCCGACTACCGGTGTACCAGGTTCTACCCGATTCTCCCCTCCTCAGACTGACCTGACCGACACGGACGAGTCCGTCCAGGTCTTTCGTTTCCATCCGGAAAGGGGTCTCCCTTGAGGCAGGGGGTGTCACATCTCCTCCGGACCCTCGTGTAACGTGACCCCGAGAGAACACGTAGTGTCGACTCTGAGTTCGTAGAAGTGATACCGGACCAAGAGAGTACTTTACCCATTACATTGGGGTGTCTCCAACAGACTCGAGACTCTCGTGGTATCCAACCTCCCGTTATTTTCTACAGGGACCTTAATTTACTCCTTTTCATATAAATCTCCTTCATATAAGTTTCTTCCTGGGAGTCGTTAAACCTCGTACTCTTAGGTCTAAGTGGAACTCGAGACTTATAGAAGGACTGGTCGTTCCCTTAAATGGGATTTTGAGAATCTGTGCGTCTAGTTTACGGTCAAACCCAGGAGATCATATTCTTCCGTGGGTACAAATGGATGTCTGTTTTAGATAGATACGTCTAAAAGACGACTTCAAACTTCTGGACAGACCATGGGTTACGGTTTAACGTTCGTGATATGGGGAACTCTTGTAGATGAGTCACGAGACACCATATGTTACATATCAACTAAGTGAAACGACATGTCGTCCTTGATTGTGTTGTAACATTTTGTTGATATACGGTTATTTTTAATTAATTTTTTTATTTTCTATTTAATTTTTGATGTAAAAAAATTTTTCACTCTGTCCTTATATCTATCTTACCCTAGTAGTAATTAATTACCGATTAACGGAGATTTCGAGTACTTAAATTAAGGGAGAAAGGGGTTTAAGGGAAACGTCACCGGTTTTATTTCTCTTTGTTTTTGTACTTTTTTTTAAAAAGATTCTTTTATCCTTTCTAGAGACTTGTTTAATCATTAAATTGGGGGATCTACCTCCTTAGTATATGGTCAAAGACAACGTTTTTTTAATTCCCTTTCTGAGGAACCTTCAGGTTCAATCCCCTCTAAGGAGTCGGCTTACAGGGTAGAGATTATGAAGTTTGAGTATCTTTATCGAATTTCGACTCCACCTCACTTCCTCGTCAATCTCCTCCTTTGAAATGGGAACTTAGTGACTGGTTGGGGTCTCTCGTAGAAGAATCTTACAGGTACGTTACGGGTGTCCGGTTACCTCGACAGGACCCGGAACTTCTACCCAGGACCAAGGGTCTCTCACTGGACCATTCGTTTAGAGAGGGTGACCGGTCGTGTCATGACAAAAGTACCGTACTGCACTCTGACTTAGGGGTCTTAACACGACTGTGTCTCTAAACCCACTGACAGTGAATACAGTCTAGGTGTACTCGAGACCAGAGACCCGACCGAACCTGCTATCCATTCCTTGACACGTCCACAAGTGGGTAGTTCCAAGGTTGGTGTACGACGGTGGTCAGAAATCGTAGTTTCCCACGACCCCACCTCCGTCCGTAGGAAGTAGGACACACGGGTGATGGTCTCACCAGGACGACGGGGAAGACGTCGAAGACGTACTCCACGGTCCATCAGGAGACCCGTATTGGTCTGGTTCGAGAAGGTTACTCTAGTAACGAGATTTTACGGTTTCTCGGGAATGTTGAGTACAGGGAAAAACGGATTATGTTAGACACCGTTGTACAAGAATACCTAGTTAGAAATAGACACGACCTACTCTCTGTCTGTAAGAAACCCCTTTACCCTGGTAAAAAGAGCAAAACGGATATCCGGAGAGTTGATAGGAAAGACAAATGTTGTCCCCACGACAGTTGTAACTTTCTGTAGTATAAGAACTTTGTCCTAATGACACAATTCTCAAGTTTCCCTCCAAAACAACCTTCCACACCTTCTACACAGTGAGATGTAAATACGATATTTTAAAGTTCCACATTTAAATTGTACTGGTCTTTTAGTTAATAGTAAGTGTAAACGGAAGTGTGAGACTGTTTCTGAACGTAACTCTCGTTGATTTTGTTTCGTGTCATTGTCACAAACCCTCAGGAATCTTTGAACATAAGTGTCCTTCGAAACTTATTACACCGTAGTGTCCCTTGTTATATTGGTCGTAATGTATTCTATAATTCCTTGAAGTCTTAGTTCTTTTAGATATAACAAAGTTACGTTTGTCCAAGTCTTTTTTTTTTTTTGGACAAAATTTTTTTTGTAAAATTTTGGTAAAGTTTAAATTCATACATATTAATTGGATAGTACAATCAAAGTTCAAATGTCACTTTATTACGTCTATATCTATATCTCTATATAGTACATATATGAAAAAGTCTAAGAAAAGGAAAATCCAATAATATTCTATAACTTGTACCGAGGGACACGACATGTCATCCAGGAACAAATAGACAAAATATATGTCACGACACATATACAATTAAGGTTTGAGGATTAAATAGAGAGGGGAGTGGGATAATAGAGGAAATCATTGGTATTTAAACAGAAGACACAAACACTCAGATAGAGCTAAAACATTTATTCAAGTAAACATAGAAAAAAATCTAAGGTATATTTTCACTATAATGTCCTATTAACAGAAAGAGACAGACTGAACGAAGTAGATTATACTATTAGAGATCCAGGTAGGTACAACGACATCATAAGGTAACATATATGTATGGTGTAGAAGAAATAGGTAAGGAGACACTACCGGTAAATCCAACGAAGGTTCAGAACCGACAACATTTGTCACGACGTCACTTGTGACCCCATGTACATAGAAAAGTTTAGTCTTAAAAAAGGTCTATATAAGGATCCCCACCCTAACGATCTAGTATAACATTGAGATAAAAATCCAAAAATTCCTTTCAAATACGACAAGAGGTCTCACCGATATAGTTGAATATAAAAGTGAATTGTCATATCTTCCCAAGGAAAAATAGGTGTGAGAGAGATCATAAATAACAAACATCCGAAAAACTACTGCCGATAACTACGAAGACTTGACACTACAACCTCTTCTGAGAAATCTCAGTGAACCTGACGTTCCTCTAGTTTGGTCAGGTAGGATTTCCTTTAGTCAGGATTTATAAGTAACCTTCCTGACTACGATTTCGACTTCGAGGTACGAAACCGGCAGACTACACTTCTTGACTGAGTAACCTTTTCTGGGACTACGACTCTTTCTGACTTCCGTCCTCCTCTTCCCCTGCTGTCTCCTATTCTACCAACCTACCGTAGTGACTACCAACCTGCTGTCTCCTATTCTACCAACTACCTGTACTCAAACTTATTCAAGGTCCTTAACCACTACCTGTCAACCGTACGATATCAGGTACCCCAGTGTTTAACAGTCTGTGTCGACTCGTTGACTTGACTTGACTAAGACTGGTTTCAGTGTAGTCTATGGAGTAACAAAAAACTAAACGTAAAAAGATTATTAATCACTATGACTCGCAGAAAAGTTCACGAACAACCGGTAGACATACAGGAGAAACCTCTTTATAGATAATTCAGAAGACGGATAAAAAACTGACCCAATAAACCCCAAAACTATAATTCGACATACTCGATAAACACACAAAACCTTTAATTAAGGAACAGTCATCCTAGCAAACGTTTATAAAAGAAGGTAGACGTCCAACAGAAAAGTAAAACAAATACCGTACCGAAATGTGTATTAATGATCGAAAAAGTGTCCCATTTCCGTATTCTTTAATGAGTCCATAACACGTGAACTGTTATTTATCTCGTAATAATTGTTTTTTTTTTTTTTTTTTTTTCTTATTCTGTTAAGGACCTTGATTTGTCCTTCTTTGCCACGGACCCAGGATCTCTCTCGAAAGCATACGTGACTACCTGTTACTTGTTTGTGCATTCATAGAGAAGAAATCGGTGACAAGACTTAGAAGTGACAGTTAAGTGATATGGAATGTACCCGGGTACCTAAATATTATATTTAAAATTGGTTAAGAATGTATTTGTCATAAAAGGGTCCTGGGACGTTTGGAATCTCTATCGAGCCTTCAACATCCAGACTCTACCTCCAAATGTACGGACACCAAATGACTTTTCATGGAGAACTCTTACTGTGAGTTATCACTCCTTTATTTAGGTCATTTGAAATCTTTTCTACGGATTTGTTTATATTACATTAATATTATAATTTATGATTTGTCTCTCAAGTATTATATATTTTACTGTGTTTTTACGAAGTAGATTTTCTGGTCTAATAAGGTACTTTTAAATCACATACTACCAGTGATTATCTTCATCAATGTTTATATTTTGTAAAGAACGAAATATATCCTTCTCTCATTTATACAAATCTTTTCTGTACCCAAAATTAATTTATAGTCATCTTATTTTCATTAACACTTTGTTCTGTGTAATGGTTTTTTCAGTTCCGTCCAGTGTCTTTATGATGTCTTCCGTCGGTTTCTTTTTATTCCTTCGTATTTTTACTGTCTTCAAATTTATTGTCTTCATCTTGTTCTATAAAGTCTATATGTATTTGAAATATGTATTTCAAATTCGAGTAGATAAAAAATTTTGTAAATGACTTCATATCAACTAAATGTTACAACATAGTTAATTCGAGTAGATAATTCAAGTCAAGTCGAGTCAGTGAGTCAGCACAGACTGATGAAACGTTGGGGTACCTGACGTCGTACGGTCCAGAGGGACAGATAGTGGTTGAGGACCTCAAATGAGTTTGAGTACAGGTAACTCAGTCACTACAGTAGGTTGGTAGAGTAGGAGACAGTGGGGGAAGAAGAGGGTGGAAGTTAGAAAGGGTCGTAGTCCCAGAAAAGGTTACTCAGTCAAGAAGTGTAGTCCACTGGTTTCATAACGTCAAAGTCGAAGTTGTAGTCAGGAAGGTCACTTATAAGTCCTGACTAAAGGAAATCCTACCTGACCAACCTAGAGGAACGTCAGGTTCCCTGACAATTCTCAGAAGAGGTTGTGGTGTCAAGTTTTCGTAGTCAAACAGACGTGAGTCGAAAGAAATATCAGGTTGAGAGTGTAACTATGTACTGATGACCTTTTTGTTATCGGAACTGATCTACCTGGAAACAACCTTTTCATTACAGAGACGGAAAATTATACAACAGATCCAACCAGTATTGTAAGGAACGTTCCTCATTCACATAGAATTAAAGTACCGACGTCAGTGGTAGACGTCACTAAAACCTCGGGGGGTTTTATTACAGACTGTGACAAAGGTGACAAAGGGGTAGACAAAGGGTACTTCGCTACCCTGGCCTACGGTACTAGAAACAAAAGACTTACAACTCGAAATTCGGTTGAAAAAGTGAGAGGAGAAAGTGAAAGTAGTTCTCCGAGAAATCAAGAAGTGAAGTTCGAGTAGATAATTCCATAGAGTTTAAACAAACCATTTGTTTTACGTTTACTGATGATAAATTACTCTGTATGGACCTTGTTTTATTGTATCCTTTAAATTTTATTTTCCTACCAACCTGAATACAAAGGCTGTTATAAATTGTGATCGATCGACTGTTTTACATAGTTTACAACCGATGATCTAATAAAATCTTTTTTTGAAATTTTTCGTAAAAACACGTTGTACATAAATATTAGTTTTGTGTGTTTCGTATTGTTCTTACGAAGGTACTCGTTTTAGAAGTCCCTTCTTTTTTTTGAATGTATTGTTATAGACGTTCCCGTCCTCTATAATCTTAATAGTCTCTATCTTATCTTTCATATGAAAAATTTCCAAAATTTCCATGTTAACTTACTTTTTTCTAATAGTTTTGCAGTTCGAACTTTAAAATGGTTCATCTTGAAGATTATTATTTTTTATAATTCACTTTTATCTATGGTTAAATTTTCGATGTATCTACGATGTAAGTTTCAGTCTACGTCGACTTCCATGTAACACTTGATCCATCACGTGTTTTAAACAAAGGGTTTAACATGTATTTCTATCCCCTTTATACGTTTTTTAACGCCCCCACATTTTATACTTCACTGTACAAGGTTTTTTATAGATTAATGTCAAATGTTATCTCGAATGTTTCTATTATTTCCTCTTCGTAGTAAGTTTCTTACCGACTCTGAAGGGAGTTTAACAACTTTCCGTGGTAGGAACCTGAGTCCTAAGTCTTTCAGGTTGTTAAGGGTTGTCCTACTTGGTTTTTTGTAGATCTTTTAAAATCGTATTAAAGTTCTTTTTTCTGTTTCTATAATTATAATTGGTCTGTTTTGTCTATCTAATGTACGTTCGTTTTTTCAGCATTCTCACACTTTGTTATAAAAGTTTCACGTCCCTCCTTTCTCGTAGTCGACTCCTGGTAATATGAGTATCTTGATAGAAAGTTTATGTTTCCACTTTAATTCCGTAAAACTCTGTTTATGGTTACTTTTTTTCAATTGATAACCGTGATTGTTCTCTCTTCTTGCTTGAAGTTCTTTTTACATTTACCAGTGTCTTCCACACTCTACGGTCTTTCTGTTTAGTCGTTCTTTACCATCCCTAAATGGACCACCAGGTCACCGATTCTGAGGTATGAGGGTTACGTCCCCCGGACTCAAGTTAGGGACCAACCTCTTGATCTAGGGTGTACGACGTCGATTCTCAGAAGTACGGTGTCGATCTCTAGGACGTACGGTGTCACTTCTAGGGTACACGATGTTGATTCTGAGTCGTGTGAGTCTATTTATTTATATTTATTTAAAAAATTTGTATACCGTTTGTTCGATTTATACTAGTTTACGGTATAAAAATCTTTACAGGTCCTACGTCTTAAAAAATTTTTGATTTTATTACTCGTTATCTATATTATCCCCAATAGGAGTTCAATTTCATAAGTTTAGAAGTATGACAAGTTCTATGTCTGTTCCTATACTAATTACTAAAACAATTGAATTTATATGTACAACTTTTACAGATTTCAATGATGATTTTCTTATCTTAATCTTACATTTTGTAGTTTAATTACTTTCTTTTTTTTTGTACAGTATCGAAACCTCTTGTTTATTTAGATTTTCTTTTCCTTGTTCCTCTTTGTTTTTTGAACATGTTGATGTTATTCCATCATTTTTTATAAGTATGTGTGTATTAGTATTAATTATTATTACTTATGTATAAGGTTAATTTATTTTTTCAACAGTCTAACCTGAATGTTTTAATGATTAGTGTAAATTTTTTGTTTTCTGTGTATTCTATGTTCTTGTTACCTTTCCAACTTTTATTTCGTAACTTTTTATATCTAGTCCTTTAAGTTTGACTTTCTTGTAATAACATGTATATCATTATAATCTGTTTTAACAAAATTTCTTCGTAAAATTCTATACTCCCTGTTACGTAAAAATATCCAAGTAAAAATTGTCGAAATAACTTTATACTAAGTGTATGTGTTAAGTGGTAAATTCTACATGTTAAATTACTGAGAGTCAAATAAGTGTCTTTTCACTTATAGCAGTGTTAAAATCTTATCAAACAATGGACTCCTTTTTTTGGAGTATGGAAAATCGATATTGAGAAATGGGGGAATGTTTGGTGAAGGAGTTTAGATTCGTTGGTTTTAGATGAAAGATAAAATAATATAAAGGAATAAGATTTAAAATTTATGATACACCTGAAAGTGTATTATATACCTGAAAATGTTAATCAAAGAAAACGAATGACAAAAGAGTTCCAAGTAGGTTCGACACCGTACATGACTATGAAGTAAGGAAAAATACCTACTTAATATAAGGTAGTATATTTAAGTACTGTAAATTGAAAATGTAAATATGTAACTACCCTTATATGTAAAAAGGTAGAAAACCGATACTTATTACGACGATATTTGTAATCACATGTACAAAAAATACACTTGTATACGGAAGTATAGAGAACCTGTATATCGATCCTCACAAATTTGTAAACTCTTTGACGGTTTGACAAAAAGTCTCAACGACTTGGTAAGGTGTTAGAATGGGTGTCACACACCCCCAAAGTTAAAGAGGGGTAGAGATAGTGATAAATAATTATAAACTTAAAAAATAAGATCGGTAGGATTTCCCACCCTTCGACATAGTATAACACCAACACCAAATGTAAAGGGACCACTGATTACTACAGTTCTTGAAAACAGACTAAACCTATAGTCCCATTATAACCAAAGTATTTTAATCACCCCTTCACAAGGAAGGAGAAGACAAAAAACCTTCTCAAACACTTCTTAACCATCATTAAAATTTACAAACCGTGTTAACTCACCACTTCGGTAGACCCTTCGGTAATATAATCATGTAACTGTTTTCAAAGTGAAGTATTCCTTCTATTTTGTTAAATTGACGTATGATTATCTATGTATTTCGTTTTATCCCGTCTTAGTACCCTATTTAATTGTTTCTGTGATTTTAATACCCTGTAAATTATCATTCAGAGAGTCATTGACAACCTAGTGACAGTTCTTTTATAGTGTACGATCTGAAACCCCTACGACGGTTACGTCATAACTGTCCTTCTCCAGAATTTATGTCTATGATCTTTTCTTCTATATTACTTTTATTAACTCGATTCATAAGTAAATTCTATAGTCTTTTTCTTCTCGTCCTATTTGACCTTTTTCAGTTTTCCTTCCTTTAATGTTTGCACACTCATCTTTACGTATGTTACCCCTTTTTTCTACGTTATCTATAAAAGTCGTCTGAGTTTCTGACCATAAAACTTTCCTGTTTATGTTGACTGTTTGGAGACCATGCTAATCCATACATATATACGTGTGTGTTGAAGAAGTCTTTTACCAAAAAGTATTGAGTAAAAAATATACTCTGATCATTTTCGAATTGTAGTTTAGGTCTGATCCTGTCAGGTTCTTTCTTTTAGAACTAGTTAGAAATGGTTATAGTGAGTATTTGTATCTACGTTTTTATGATTTGTTTCATAATTATTGTGATAATATCTTGACATAACTTTTCTATTACTGTAATATTAGTCAAACTAAAATGAGGTCCTTACGTGTAAACTATTCTTTTATTTCCTTTCTTACCGGTGTTCTAGTAGAGTTGTGTTCTATTTTGTAACCTATTTTCAGTCGTTCGAAGTTGTTGGTTTTGTTCCCCACCCTCCCTTAACAATCTTTATACGTTATCTCCCTTATATAAATCGGACTTTTTCCATATGTAAGTGACATGTCATAATTACAGTACGAGTAGTTAGTCGGAATATATAGTAACGACCAGGGTCTGTCTCCTAAGGAGTATCCTCAAGATCTTAGGTAACTAGAACGACTCTTTTGGTAGAGTCGACTCATCTCGTGACACCCTGTTTCGGAAGTTAATCTTGAAATCGAAGTGGACAACGGAACCTTTGATACCGAGACTGGTCTAGGACCACTGGAAGTTTTTATAGTGACTGATCACGGTCCGAGACAACTACCACCGGAAACAGATGTTACCCCTAAGGAGTCCCTCTGTGTGACACAGGATGCAGACTTAAGGGACTTCAGTTACCGATACCTCGTCTGACTAGGAGTCACAGAGAAGTCTGTATGTGACATCGTAAGGATAGTCGTCACCAGTATAAGTCGAAAAACCCTTCATCTAGACATGATATAAGTACCTGGATCTGATGGACCTAGTACTCCGGGTATACGTATTGGTGGTTCCTTCATAGAACACGGTAACAGCATTTACCGTAGAACGAGTGTCTACCCTGTCTTTAAAACCTAATTCTCAATTCATACTTATAACGAGACTATTCTTATTCTTTTATTGGAACCGACACAGATATTAGTGTCAGTTAAAAGACAAGCGCTACTCTCTTATGTTTATAAAACGAAAGACAGTTCCTTTTTTCCACTATGAACTGGGTGAAGTGTTCTCAGTTCTCAAACGTCACCTCCAATGAATCTTCCCTTTTACTCAGATAAGGAACGGTCGTTTCCTACACAACCATCCAGGGAACCCTAGATGCATCTATAAGTAGTCATCCATACGTAGTCACCTAGAACCGACGTAGTTAATGATTACACCACTATTTCATAAAAAAGATAAAGAGAGTACGATTAAACTTGAATAGATAATTTTTTAAAATAAAAGTTTTTTCTTTTTCTTTTACTGAACTCAAAATAAAAACCGTTATTAGATTTGATCTATCGGACTTATGAGAGATGTCCAACACCAATTTGATAATGTTTGTAAAGTAATATACGTATCGGTGTCAGGATTCTTTCCTTTAAAGGTGTACAGTTTTTGTTTCCCTTTTAATTTTAGTTTTCTCCGTTCCTGGAATCGTTTAAGACATCGTCGGGATCCCTACCAAAAACCAGAGATATTGATTCCGTAAATCCAAAATTACTTGAGTGTCCCTTTACTTTAGTCCAGAACTAGGAGGAATACCATCCTTGTCTTGACTCTGAAGACATAATTTTTTGGTCCAAGGATCTTTCCGAGGTGTAAGGGACTTTTTCATCTGATCCTTTACAATTGGGTTCTCGTGTCCCATTTCTCTATCAAAAGAACGGACCAGACAGGAGAGTTACGCCCCCCACCCCTCAACACCCCCCCTTCGTGATAAATACCCGGATACGGATGAGTCGTAATCTGTAGTTTAAGTTCAAAAGAGGTCCTGTAAAAGTGCAGTGTTTACATGTATTTTATTACCAGAGTTGAACCACTATTGGAATCTCGTAGACTGTCTACATTTTCTTTTTAGACAAACCTCTCTGTTTTGAAGTCCAACATTTCCAAAGGATGTTTAATTGTACACGAATTTTACCTTTAAAAATTTTTAACATTTTGTATACCCCTTCGATAAGTCGAAGTACTCTAATCCTCTATACTACTTGTCATCCCAATCTACAACTTTTTGTGGTCTATTATGTTTATACCATACCCTTACTACATGATCCATACTAAATCTACTAAATTTTGTATTGTTTATAACCTTTGATTAACCCTTTTTATCTCGTGATTGATTTTTCTCGGTATATCGTGAATGGGTTTTATATACTTCGTTTTTGACCGTCTTAACTTCCATGTTTATCTGTTAAGTTATTATTATCAGTCTCTAAAGTTACGGTATAAAGGTGATTATCTATCTTGTTCATCCATCTTCTAGTTCTTCCTTCATCTTCTAAACTTGTTATGATATTTAGTTGATATAATTGTCTGTAGATCTCTTATAAAGTGGTTGATTGTCATCTTGTCTGTAAGAAGAGTTCATGTATCCTTGTAAGAGGTCTAATCTGGTATGCTTCGGTATCTTATTCAGAACTTACTTAAATTTTCCTCATTTCATTAAAATTTTTTTCTAAAGGAGGTTACTATTATCTTAATTTAATTTTTTATTGATATCTTCCTTTAAACACTTTAAGTGTTAATACACATTTAATTTGTTACAGGTGGAATTAGTGGTTACCTAGTTTTTTATTTAACGTTCCCTTTAATCTTTTATAGAACTGTCCCTAAAGGGATAGTTCTTGTTTTAAATATCGACATTTATGGATACAATTTTCCATCTTTCTGTAGTTCAGTTATAGATTAAAAGACGGAAATCTTGGATATTTTGGATATTTGGGTTTCGGTTGTTTTCTTTCTTTATTGTTATGTTCTCTTCTGAGATGTGTCCCTGTAGTGGTCTACCAGTTGTGGTTTTAGTCTAACTAATATAAGAAACGTCGATTTGTACCTCTTCGAGATATGTCAATTGTTTTTGTTCTGACCCTCGCCTGACACCGAGTCTTGTACTTGAGGAATAACGGTTTAAGTCTGAATTTAACTTCTTTCTCACCTTTTGGTGATCTGGTAAGTCCATACTGGATTTAGTTTAGGGAATATTAATATGTCACCTTCACTCTTTATTTAAATTCCCTGATCTAGACTATCTGTCTCACGGACTACTTGATACCTGCCTCCAAGCACTGTAACATGTCCTCTGTCCCTAGTTCTGGTAGGCGTACCTTTTCTTTACGTTTTTCGTTTTACCGACAGACTCCTACGGAACGTTTATCGACACTTTTCTTCTCTCCACTTTTTGTTTCCTCTTCTCCTTTCTCTTCGTAGACTTACGTCTCAAGGTTTCTTATCGTTTTTCTCTTTTCTTTCGGAAGGAGTCGCTAGTTACGTTTCTTTATCTCCTTTTGTTGTCTTACCCTTTCTGATCTCTATAGAAGTTCTTTTAATCTCTGTGGTTCCCTTTTAAAGTACGTTTCTACCCGAGCTATTTCCTGTCTTTACCATACCTGAATTGTCTTCGGCTTCTATAATTCTTCTCCACCGTTCTTATGCGTCTTCTTGACATGTTTTTTCTCGAAGTACTGGTTCTATTAGTGGTACCACACTAGTGAGTGGACCTCGGTCTGTAGGACTTTACACTTCAGTTCACCCGGAATCTTTCGTAGTGATACTTGTTTCGATCGTCTCCACTACCTTAAGGTCAACTCGACAAAGTTTAGGACTTTCTACTACGACACTTTCACGACGTGAGTTATACGGTCGTTCAAACCTTTTGAGTCCTCACCGGTGTCCTGACCTTTTCCAGTCAAAAGTGAGGTTAGGGTTTGTTTCCGTTACGGTTGCTTAGGAGTTTGATGGCGTGTTAACGTGAGTAGAGTGTGCGATCATTTCATTACGAGTTTTAAGAGGTACGGTCCGAAGTCGTTATACACTTGGTACTTGAAGGACTACAAGTTCGACCAAAATCATTTCCCTCTCCTTGGTCTCCAGTTTAACGGTTCTAGGTGACCTAGTACCTTTTTCGTTCTCTCAAGGTCTTTTTGTAGATAAAGACGAAGTAACTGATACGGTTTCGGAAACAGACACACCTAGTGTTATTTGACACCTTTTAAGACTTTCTTTACCCTTATGGTCTGGTGGACTGAACGGAGAACTCTTTGGATATACGTCCAGTCCTTCGTTGTCAATCTTGACCTGTACCTTGTTGTCTGATCAAGGTTTATCCTTTTCCTCATGTAGTTCCGACATATAACAGTCGGACGAATAAATTGAATATACTTCTCATGTAGTACTCTTTGCGACCCGACCTTCTTCGTGTTCGACCTTAGTTCTAACGACCCTCTTTATAGTTATTGGAGTCTATACGTCTACTGTGGTGGAAGTACCGTCTTTCACTTCTCCTTGATTTTCCGGAGAACTACTTTCACTTTCTCTTCTCACTTTTACAACCGAATTTCGAGTTGTAAGTCTTTTGCTTCTAGTACCGTAGGCCAGGGTAGTGAAGTACCCTTTATCTTCCCCTTTGTCACCTTTATCACAGTCTAAAATAAAACCCCCCGAGGTTTTAGGGACGTCTACCACTAACGTCAGTACTTTAATTTTCTACGAATGAGGAACCTTCCTTTGAATACCGGTTGGATCTATCGTATAAGTTTTCGTCTCTGTAAAGAAACGGTTGTTTCCAGGTAGATCAGTTCCGATACCAAAAAGGTCACCAGTACATACCTACACTCTCAACCTAACACTTCTTTCGACTCGCGGCTTCTTAACTACGAAAATTTGACACCACAACCTCTTCTGAGAACACTCAGGGAACCTGACGTTCCTCTAGGTTGGTCAGGTAGGATTTCCTTTAGTCAGGACCCACAAGTAACGTTCCTGAGTACGACTTCGACTTTGAGGTTATGAAACCGGTAGAGTACACTTCTCAACTGAGTAACCTTTTCTGGGACTACGACCCTCCCTGACTCCCGTCCACCTCTTCCCCTGCTATCTCCTACTCTACCGACCTACCGTAGTGGCTGAGCTACCTGTACTCAGACTCACTTGAGGTCCTCAACCACTACCTGTTCCTCCGGACCGCACGACACTAAGTACCCCAGTGTTTCTCAGCCTGTGCTGACTCGCTGACTTGACTCTACTACACTTCTTTTTTAATTAATTCATCTTTTATCTTTAACCTCTTTTTGTCATTTTGGTTTTCGACTAAGAAACTTTGTTAGTTGTTATAACCGTTTAAAATGATCTGAATGATTCTTTGTTATCTCTTCTATGTCAATGATTTTAGTTCTTAATTTCTCTCTTTGTGTTGTCTGAACTCCCTTATAAAACTTATTACCATACGGTTGGTTAAACTATTTACTTTAACTGTTTATTGATCCTTCTAGTTTTGACTGAGTTGTTGTTGTTTTTTCTTTAAGACTGATCTGGATATTTTTCATTCCTCCAAATTAATTATTAAATTTTCGATCCGTATTTTATTCGGGTCAGGGTTTATCGAAGTTACTACTTAATTGGTTTTAAAATTCCGGATTACACATGGTTGGAAAGTGTTTAATTAGGTTTTTTTACCTATACAACCTTTGTGAAAGGTTGAATAAGAAAATCTGATTATGGTAGAACCATGATTTGTTCTGTCTTTTGTAGTGTTTTCTTTAGATATGTGGTTATAGGAAATATTTATATTTACGTTTTTAGAAGTTGTTTTGTGATCGTTTAACTTAGGTTGTTATATATGTTTTCTAATATGTAGTATTAGTTTTCCCTTAATGGGGTCCTTACGTTCTAGACAAGTTGTGTACTTTTAGTTGGTCACATTGTGTAGTATAATTATTTTTTTTTTTTTGTACCGGTTATTTGTGTACTTTTCTACGAGGTGTAGTAATCAGTAGTCACTTTACCTTTAGTTTTGGTGTTACTCTATGGTGAAGTGTGGGTGATCCTGTCGATCTTAGTTTTCAGTTTATATTCACAACAGTCCCTGCACTTGTTTATCTTTGGGAGTATATGATAACCATCCTTACGTTTTACCACGATATCAAACCTTTTGTCAAACTGTCAAAAAGTTTAACGATTTGTCTGAAGGGTATAGAGGGTCTTTAAATCGAGGATCTATATACGGGTTCTGTTTTCTTTGACACAAACGTGTTTTTGAACATATGATTAAAATCGTCGTAAAAAGAATTACCGGTATACACTTTATTGAGTACGTAGGTAGTTGACTATATACTTATTTACTTTACACTATATAGATATTTTCCCTTATTAATGAACTGTTATTCTTTTTTACAAACCTCTTCCTTTACCGTTGGGTGAGGTCATAAGAACGGACCTCTTATGGTACCTCTCTCCTCAGACCGTCCGATGTCAGGTACTCCAGTGTTTCTCAGTCTGTGCTGACTTCGCTGAATTGTGTGTGTGTTCTTTTTTTCAACTACGTACGTTATTATACCTGTATTGAACTTTTAAATACAACACTCCACCAGGATTCTACCGTCTTCTTATCCTGCCCCTCTGGTGAAAGATGGGGTGTTCAAGTAGTGTTCTAGTAAACTTGCGACTCTTTTTAAGGTGTTTTTTTCTCTATACTTGTGACCGTCTCCTATAGTCCACGGGTCTTTCCTTCGGATAAGAGAAATTTTTCTCCATCCTGTTTTATATTTTCTATTTTTCTCTCTGTTTTCTCAATCCCTACCTCTGGGCAACGCTCCTCCTTCAGTACTTCCTCCTCTTCAAAGGTTTATGGTCCTTTGGGAGAGTTGACCACTCAGACACCTCTCAAAACTTTAGAGTCTCCCGTTGTATTGACTCCTTTTTTTGTCTTGTTTCGTTGGGTGTCTAGTGAACGGATTGACGTTGAGGGTCACCTCTTCATCGGATCTGCAAGTGTATCCGGTCGTCGCTCGTCCCCGACTTGTCCCTTCACCCCCAATGCACGAATCCCATTCCTGGTCCGGAATTACGGGACTCCCTTTAGACTCCCTCGATTGTACTCTATCGTTGGGTTTGACACCCTATCGGTCTCTCTCTGTTTCTCTCCCTCTCTCTTGAAAGGGTACTTTTCGGGATTGGATTCCGTGTCGACCGGACGAGTGTCTTGTTTCCTTACTCGCTTATGGTCTCCTCTCGTTTGGTCGACGTCTGTCCCAGGAGTGGGGCGGCCTCCGTCTCTCCGTCCACCCCTGTCGGTCTCGACCTTCCGTTCTCCGTTAGAGTCAAGGGTCTCTACCGTAGGAGATGGTTTGAGATTCGTCCGAGGGTCAACGATTGGTTCAGAAGGGCCCTAGGACCTCTCAACTGTAGACGGTCCTCCCAGTGTCAGTCTCTAGTCGAGGGGTCTCCTCTGTGTGCGGTGTGGACTCTACCGTGAGGACGACACGTGGGTCCTTTGGTTCACCGACCGTGGTCCCTCCACCATTCTACGTGGTGTGTGGACCCTATCACCCGAGCGGTTCGCGGACCAGTGGACTCGTCAAGCCTAGACCCATCCCGTGTTTTACGTCCGGGTTGGCTCTGACACGGAAACACCTCATAGGTTCTTGGACTGGGACTCGTCGAATCTGGACCCTTCACGTCCGTTGGGTCCCGACCGAAATCTGTCAAGGGGACGTCTCGTTGGACCTCGACCTCGTCACATCTGACCCTTTCGTGTGTACGGCACTCGTCCCGGTTTGGGACACACCGGGTCTGTGACGCTCGTAAGGGGTGTGTACGGTCACTATAAACAAACGTCACAAGGAGGGAGGGGTGTCGTGTTAACTTGTTCACTCGGATTTATTTACTGGTGGAAGTGGGGGAACAAAGTCCCACATTTAATCTGTGACTTCTCTGAACGTTTGTCTCCTTCGGCTTTATTTGTTTCTTCTCCCTTGGAGAAACCTTCACTGTCCTCGTTGTCTAATTTTAGGACATCAATCGTAACTGATGTAACTTTCCCCGGATATCTGGAACTCTTCATATTCGACTTTGTTCCTTGATAGACTTTGACTTGACTCGGGTATTGACGGGAGTTGTCGAGGTCTCTCTAAGGATCTATATGAAACGATAATATTAAAAAAAATAAAAATTCAAGAAATAATGAGGAAATAAAACTTCAAAATTTTGGATAATGAAACGTTTTTTCTGGGATAAAACTTTCGTTTAAAGTATATATATATATATATATAATTATAAAACACACAAAAACAAAACAGAAAAATTATAACATAAAAACTCTCCGATTGGAGATCTAAAAATTAGAAACGAAAAACCATAAACAATAGTTAAAACATGGAAATCCTTAGATTAGAAGTCATGGGTAAAAATGAATCCTCACACTATGACCGAACTAACGAGAGAGGAGAAAACTGAGAGGAAAGAGAGGGGACCGAGTGGAGATGGAGGAGGGAGGGGGAAGAGAAGAGGTGAATTGAGACACTTAGAGAAACCCACAAGAACCGACACCTCTTGTGAATCCATTGACTAATGATCGATCTAGACAGAGAGAGGAAAACTGAGGGGGAGAAGAGGAAGACCAGTGGAGATAGAGGAAGGAGGGAGAAGAGAAGAGATACATTGAGACACTTGGAGAGACTCACAATGTCTGACATCTCTCGTGTATCCCTTAACTAATGTCCGATCTAACGAGAGAGGGGAAAACTAAGGGGGAGAAGAGGAGGACCAGTGGAGATAGAGGGAGGAGGGAGAAGAGTAGAGAAGAGGTACATTGAGACACTTGAAGAGACCCACAGGGAGTGATACCTCTTAGAAAAGTGATAAATGGATCTACAAAATAGTAGTCACGACATACCTACCTATTCAGAACTCCGATGACATTCTTATTCTGATTTTCGGTCTCCCTCTTCCGAATTCAGGTTTGAACTCTTGTGGTCTTTTGAGGACTGAGGTCCTTTATAATTAACTGTTCTCGAGTAGGTTTTAGGAGGTATGGATGTGACTTTGGTTCGAGGTGGGTTCTCGGTTGTTCAAAGTCTCGTTTTGTATGGTTCGATTGAGAGGTTGTTGTGTCCTTGTATTAGGACTCGTAATTTTATGTCCGCCGGTTTTCAGTGTGATTTGGGTGTCTGTGGAGTTTTGAGTGATGACCTGTAAAGTAACGTGAGGTCTCTCTTCTCTAGGTCGAGGTGGGTGGTCTTATGACTACGTTCTATGGGATTAGTCCTTTGGAACTGTTCAGTGAGTAGGTTGGGGTGGGTGTCCCTCCTTGGAGGTGTTATTTCTCCTCGGTGTCTGAAGGTTGTATGTCTTTCTGGTGGGGTTTGTGTCGTTAGATTTGTTCTACTTTGTCGTCTCTTTATAAGTCGTCCTTTCCTTGTCCTATTTTCGGGTGGTTTGGTTTGTTTTCTCCTCCTCTATCCCTCAGATGGATTTTTACTTAAGTTTTATTACTATCATTTTTACTAGGTTTTAGAACTTTTGTTTTACCTCAATGTCTATTTATCAGACCTCTGTTCCTTACTCTTCTACGTTCTTTTTAAATTGTTCCTGGATCTTTATTTTTTCTCCGTTAGTTATTACTTATTACGTTATTGACTCTAGTTTTCGTGAGACCTCCCTTGGCTATCATCTTATTGACTCCGTCTTCTATCCTATTCACTCCACCTTCTATCTTACCACCTTTATTTACTTCGTCTCTCCTTTTTTTCTATTTTCTTAATTTTCTTTACTCCTGTTGGAGTCTCTGGAGACCCTGTTACAATTTATGGGGTTGTAAGTTTAGTATCCTCAGGGTCTTCTTCTTCTGTTTTTCTTTCCGGTACTCTTTTATGAACTCCTCTATTATCAACTTTTGAAGGGATTTTACCCCTTCCTTTATCGGTCGTCTCAGGTTCTTTGGGTCTCTCAGGGTATGTCTTACTTGGGTTCCACTTTGTGGGGTTCTGTGTATAATTAGCTTAATTGCTTCTAGTTTGTGTTTTCTGGTTCATAATTTAGTCGTTCCCTTTTTGTTGTTTATTGTGTGTTCCCCTAAGGGTATTCCTATTGTCGACTAGAAAGTTATCTTTGAGAAGTCCGGCCTTCCCTTACCTTCCTGTATGAATGTCACTACCTTCTCTTTTTGGAAGTTAGGTCTAATACTATGGGTCGTTTCTAGAGTTTGTTTATATTTCCTCTTTAGTTTTCGTAATGTCTGTTTGTTTTCGACTCTCTTAAGTCGTGGTGGTTTGGTCGAGAAGTTGTTTACGATTTCCTAGAAGAGATCTTTCTTTTGTGTTTTTTCGAATATTTGAGTTTGGGTTTTGTTTTTACATTTATCTTTGGATTATACTAGGATAACTATCCTAGTATGGATAGTTATTAATGGAATTTACATTTACCCAACTTGCGGGGTTGGTTTTCTGTTTCTGACCGACTTACCTACTTTTTTGTTCTGGAGATATATGTGACAGATGTTCTCTGGGTGGAGTTTTGTTCCCTGTGTATGTCTGACTTTCACTTCCCGACCTTTTTCTATAAAGTACGTTTACCTCTAGTTTTCTTTCGACCTCATCGTTATAAGTATATTCTATTTTGTCTGAAACTTTATTTTCGGTACTTTTCTCTGTTTCTTCCTGTGATGTATCACTAGTTACCCAGTTAGGTTCTTCTTCTATATTGTTAATATTTATATATACGTGGGTTGTATCCTCGTGGTGTTATACATTCCCTTTACGATTGTTCATACTTTCCCCTTTAATTATCATTGTGTTATTATCACCCTCTGAAATTATGGGGTGAGTGTGGATACCTATCTAGTTGATTTGTCTTTTAATCGTTCCTTTGTGTTTGAAATTTACTATGTTACCTGGTCAATCTGGATTAAATATAGATATCCTGTAAAGTGAGGTTTCGTTACTTAAAGTGGAAAAAGAGTTTCCGTGCACCTTGGAAGAGGTCCTATCTAGTGTAGCATCTGGTATTCAGATCGGAACCATTTAAGTTTTTTTAACTTTAGTAGGGTTCGTAGAAAAGATTAGTGTCACACCATTCTGATCTACAGTTGATGTCCCTTTTTTTTTTGATAATTTTTATGTTTGTGTACCTCCGATTTGTTGTACGAAGACTTATTGGTTGTTTAGTGTCTTCTTTAGTTTTGTCTTTAATTTTATACGTATCTCTTCTATGTTTTCCTTTTGTGTTGTTGGGGTTTGGATACCCTGAGTCATTTTCGTCGTGATTCCCCTTCCAAATATCGTTATGTTCGAATCGAGTTCTTTTTTCTCTTTTCAGTTTATTTATTGTATTGAGATGTGGATTCGGTGATCTTTTCCTTCTTTACTTCTTGGGGTCCCAATCAACTTCCTTTCTTTAGTATTTTTAATCCCTTCTTTATTTACATTTTCTTTGTTTCCTCTAGTATCGTTTTGAGTTGTTTCGATTTTGATCGAGAAACTCTTCTATTTATTTTATCTGTTTGGTAATCGGTCTGAGTAGTTCTTTTTTTCCCTCTTCTTAGTTGAGGTGTTTTAATCTTTACTTTTACTTCTTTAGTGTTGTCTATCGTATCTTTTTGTTTCCTAATATTCTCTGATGGTAGTCGTTGATATACGGTTATTTTACTTGTTGAACCTTCTTTGCCTGTTTAAGAATCTTTTCATATTGAAAGGTTTTGACTTCGTCCTTCTTTATCTTTTAGAATTGTCTGGGTAGTGTTCGTGCCTTTAACTTTGACATTAGTCTTTAGAAGGTCGTTTGTTTTCGGGTCCTGGTCTACCGAAGTGTCGACTTAATATGGTTTTTAAATTTCGTCTCGATCATGGATAGGATGAGTTTGAGAAGGTTTTTTAACGTCTCCTTCCATTTGAGGGTTTGAGTAAGATACTCCGGTGGTAGTAGGATTATGGTTTTGGTTTCTACTGTGTGTTTTTTTTCTTTTGATGTCCGGTTATAGTAACTACTTGTATCTACGTTTTTAGGAATTGTTTTAAGATCGTATGTCTTAGGTTGTTGTATAATTTTTGTAGTATGTAGTTCTGGTCAACCCAAAATAGGGACCCTACGTTCCTAAGAAGTTACAAACGTTTAGTTACACTATATGGTGTAATTGTTTAACTTTCTATTTTTTGTACTAATAGAGTTATCTACGTCTCTTTCGGAAACTGTTTTAAGTTGTAGGTAAATACTATTTTTAGGAGGTCTTTCGTCCGTATCTTCCTTGTATGGAGTTGTATTATTTTCGGTATATACTAGTTGGGTGTCGTTTGTAATAGAAGTTACCACTTTTTAACTTTCCTAAAGGGGATTTCAATCCTTGTTCTGTTCCCATAGGTGAGAGTGGTGATGATAAGTTGTCAAAACCTTCAAAATCGGTGTCTTTAGTCTCTTCTTTTTCTTCATTTTCCTTAGGTCTACCCTTTTCTTCTTCATTTTGAGAGTGACAAACGTCTACTGTACTAGGAGTTGTATCTTTTATTTCTGTGGAGGTCTTTTAATGATCTCGATTAGTTACTTATATCATTTCACCGTCCTATATTTTATTTGTGTGTCTTTAGGGAACGTAAGGATATGTGATTGTTACTCTTTCCCTTTAATTCCTTTCCTTTTAATTCTTTTGTTAAGGTAAGTGGTAGCGTTACTTTTCTTATTTTATGAATCCTTATATAGATGGATTTCTTTGTTTTCTGGATATATATCTTATAATATTTTGTGACTACTTTCTTTAGTTTCTCCTGTGTTTATCTACCTCTTCATATGGTACAAGTACCTGACCTTCTTAGTTATATCACTTTTATTCATATGATGGGTTTCGTTAGATATCTAAGTTACGTTAGGGATAGTTCGATGGTTACCATAAAAAGTGTCTTGATCTTGTTTATTAAGGTTTAAAACATACCTTTGTGTCTTTTGGAGCTCGTCGGTTTCGTTAGAACTCTTTCTTCTTACCTCGACTTCCTTAGTTGGACGGACTGAAATCTGATATGATGTTTCGATGTCAGTAGTTCTGTTATACCATGACCGTGTTTCTGTCTTTATATCTAGTTACCTTGTTTTATCTTTCGGGTCTCTATTTAGGTGTGTGTATACCTGTGGAATAGAAACTGTTTCCTCCGTTCCTATATGTTACCTCTTTTCTGTTAGAGAAATTGTTTACCTCGACCCCTTTGAACAGTTGGTGAACATTTTCTTACTTTGATCTTGTGAAAGATTATAGTATGTGTTTTTATTTGAGTTTTACCTAATTTCTAGATTTACATTCTGGTCTTTGATATTTTAAGGTCTCCTTTTGTATCCGTTTTGTGAGAGACTGTACTTAGTGTCGACCTAGGAGATACTGGGTGGAGGGTCTCATTACCTTTATTTTCGTTTTTATTTGTTTACCCTGGATGAATTCGAAAACGTGTTGCTTCCTTTGATATTCGTTCCACTTTTCCGTCGGAAGTCTTACCCTCTTTTATTATCGTTGTTACGTTGACTGTTTCTTAATTAGAGTTTTTATATGTTCGTCGAGGAAGTCTAGTTAAGGTCTTTTTATTTTCTGGGTTAGTTTTTCACCCGGTTTCTTGATTTGTCTGTAAAGAGGTTTCTTCTGTATGTCTACCGATTGTTTGTGTACGTTTATACAAGTTGTAGTGAGTAATAGTCTCTTTACGTTTAGTTTTGTTGTTACTACATGGTAAAGTATGGTCCGTCTTACCGATGGTAGTTTTTCAGATGTTTGTTATTTACGACCTCTCCCACACCTCTTTTCCCTTGGGAGAATGTAACAACCACCCTTACGTTTGATCATATCAGTGATACCTCTTGTCACACCGACGACGACGATTCAGTGAAGTCAACACAGGCTGAGACACGCTAGGGTCTCTGCCGTCGGGTGGTCCGAGGGGGCAGGGACCCTAAGAGGTCCGTTCTTGTGACCTCACCCAACAGTAAAGGAAGAGGTTACGTACTTTCACTTTTCACTTTCACTTCAGTAACTCAGTACAGGTTGAGAGTCGCTGGGGTACCTGACGTCGGATGGTCCGAGGAGACAGGTACCCTAAAAGGTCCGTTGTCATGACCTCACCCCACGGTAGCGGAAGGGACTCTTGTCACACCTCTAAGGAATTTTTGACTTTTATCTTGACGGTATACTGGGTCGTTAAGGTGACAATCCGTATGTGTGCGGTATACTGGGTCGTTAAGGTGACAATCCCTATGTGTGGCTCTTTTAGTCTTAGTTTTCTCTACGTACAAGGGGTTACAAGTGCCGTTGTGACAAATGTTATCGGTCCTGTACCTTCGTTGGATCTACAGGTAGTCGTCTACTTATCTATTCTTTCGACACCATGTATATGTGTTACCTTATAATGAGTCGATAATTTTTCTTATGTAAACTTAGTCAAGATTACTCCACCTATTTGACCTCGGATAATATGTCTCACTTCATTCAGTCTTTCTTTTTGTGGTTATATCATATAATTGTGTATATGTACCTTAAATCTTTCTACCATTGCTACTGGGATATACACTCTGTCGTTTTCTCTGTGTCTATATTTCTTGTCTGAAAACCTGAGACACCCTCTTCCACTCCCACCCTACTAAACTCTCTTATCGTAACTTTGTACATATAATAGTATACACTTTATCTAGCGGTCAGGTCTAAACTAAGTACTCTATCTCACGAGTCCCGACTACGTGATCCTACTGGGACTCCCTACCCTACCCCTCCTTCCACCCTCCCCCCAAGTCCTACCCCTTGTGTACATGTGGGTACCAACTAAGTACAGTTACATACCATTTTTGGTGATGTTATACATTTCATTAATCGGAGGTTAATTTATTTAATAATAAAAAATTCTTTTTAATAGGATTCGGTTCTTTGGTCTCCTTTCTGATGTGAATCGGACAAATTTGATTTTAAGGTCTCCTCCGTTTTTAGTTTAATTACGGAAAGATACTGAACCCTCACCCCCATCCGTTTTACTTCACAATGACGGATTCCCATTACTTTTACATTGTTGGAATTTAACACAACTATGAACGTGTTAAAATACTTGTATGATTTTAGGTCGTTTATCATATGAAATTTACCCAATTAAAACATCAAATCAGATAAATTTAAATCGTTTGGTACATGTCTTAGATATACGATTCTTGTTATTTTGTAACTACCTTCTTTAGTTTAAGTTATATTTATTTACCTCTTAGTACGGTACAAATACACAACCTAAATCGGTTTCTCAAGAAACGATGTTTTTTATAAAAAAATTACAAAATTTTTTTCTATTTAATCGGAATTATTTTCAATTTTTGGAAACGAGATATTTTTTATGAAAATTCTCTTATTTTTTGTTTGATCTCTGTCTTTTATAAACGTATAGGTTTGATATATTTCTAGAGAGGTTTGAGTGGTCATTCCTTTTTTGACCTTTTTCATATATTTGTTTTATGAACTTGGTTTTAAAGTAGTTCATCTGTACCGTTTCCCGTGTACTTTTCTTCAAGTTGTAGTAATCGGTAAATCCCTCTACAATGAATTTTACTGTCACTCTATAATGAGATATAAATAGTCACATAGATTTTGATTATTATAATTTTAATCGTCATGGTATACGACCGTTCTTACACTTAGTTGAGCGTATGTTACGACCACCGCTACGTTATCGTGTTGTGAAATCTTTTGTGAAACCGTCAAAGAATATTTCAATTTGATTTTGTAGTATACTATGTGGTTTGGGTGAGACTATAAATTGAATCTATTCGCTGTTGAATTGTAAATGTGTTTTTAGGTATGTGTTTAAAAATATCACCGACGTAAGTATTTGTGATTTTCAAAATTTACCGTCGACGACAATTTGCCTCTAGACATCAACGGTCACATCCGATGTTTCTTCGTTGTGTCTCTCAAAACCCCCGTTCTCTTGACGAAAGATAGAACTAACACCACCACCAATATGTTTAAGTATGTACGTAATTTTGTATTTTTTAACATGTAGTTTTCTTGTTTCCTTTCCTTTCCTTCGGTAAAATGATGTAAAATTAAATATTTTCTTTTTTCATTTGTTTTGAGTATCTCACTGTTCTTCTTGCTAGAGACACTTTATCAGAATCTTTCGTGAATAAATGGTGGGGTTTTGATACAAGTTCCACACGAAAACGAGAACAAAATTTTTGTAAAGATAGTTATTCTTTTCTCTTACCATTAATCTTTAAAGTCTTATTTCTTTTTAGATATATACTTTACTGTTTCAATTCATATTTCATTAATACACTATATCAAAACTCCTAGATAAACTGGAACCGTGAACGTTGTAAGAGGAAACTCTCCATGTCTAACCTTCCTTTAATGAAGAGAAAGAGGTACCTATGTCAGAGCAATTTACTGGGGTTTCACCTATCATATCAGAAGGGACCACCGAGTCACCATTTCTTAGGTGGACGGTTACATCCTCTGAGTCTAAACTAAGGACTCAGTCCTTCTAAGGGAGTTCTTTCTTTACCGTTGGGTAAGATCATAAGAACGGACCCTTTAGGGTACCTGTTTCCTCAGACCACCCGATGTCAGGTACCCCAACGTCTCAGCCTGTGCTGAATCGTTGATTTGGTGTTACTGTTGTCATATGGATAGTCGGTTATGCAAATTGTTTATTGTTTCTCTTAAAATCCTATAAATTTAGACCCTTAGTTGGATTTGTTTTACACTTTCCAAATTAATGAGGATACGGTCTTTGGAATTGTTACATTTTTACCATCATGTTGTTGTCGTCATCTCTTGACTTCGTCTCTTCCCCCGCCCCTCCCCCCTCCTTACCTCCTCGTAATTAAAGGAGTATAAGATAACAATTCTCAGTTCTGTGACAGATTTATCTACTTAGTTCTTCATTGTCTATCTCCATGTAATAAATTCTCAAACATTTTATAGTCTATCTTCTTTATTTATTTCATGTTTTTTTCACTTTTATCTTTCCCTCGTTCTCTTCCCATCTTTGACTCACTTTAAATAATAAAAAGTAGTACTCCTTAGTTATTTATACGAATTTCAATTATTCAGTGAATTGTAACTGTTTAGTTCTTTATCTTCGTTTCAGATAATAAATACCTTATTCTTGGTAAAAAAAAAATTGAGTTTTGAAAAAGAAGTTTTATATTACGATCCTAGTCTCCACCCTTCCTTTTCGTAAAAAAAAGAAAGTGAAGTATCGGACATGTCACATCTAAAAAAATAAACCCCCCTGACTATAACGATAATAGTATTTTTATTACTTTATTTATCTCCCTACCTGTTTGTAAGACCCTTTTATGTTCGTTTGATTTCGTCCTCCGTTATACCTTAAGTTCCTTTTTATTAAACATCTTTCTTTTTTCTTCAAAGATGAGTTTACTTCTAGGATAGGTTTCACTATACATTCTTGACCCCAATATCTAAAAAAAGGGGAAAAGAATATATATAGAAGATTATAAATACATTATCCATGATAAATTTTTATTTTTCTTTACTTGTTTTCACTTTTACTCTTCTCCTAAGGAAATGAAAGTGGGTTCTCTGAGTCACTTGTGGTGTGTCTTCATTTAGAGGACAGGAACCTCACGGGTTGTACGTCTAGTCGATCAGGACTTTGAAGCAGTGAGACGTCGGGACATGGTGGATCCTTAATTACGACGACTCGACATCAAGTGGGGTGAGAGGGATGTGGAGGATTAAGTGGGGAGGGTAAAAGAGGGTATGAATTATAGTGATTTTGGTATTTGTGATTGTTTCTGGTGCTAAAGAAAGAAATATTGAATCGGGTAAACTTTCACAAAAACTCTACTAAATGTGTCTCTCTCGTATGTCCTTTCCTCATTTAATACTTTAGACTTGTTTCCATTTAAAACCTTTTCTTACACAAATCTTAGGTTGTATACTTCGTTCCGGATGATGGGTGGATGGCTCTACCTGGTGTTCAATATCTTGGTTCGACAGGTTGAAGACGGGGAAAAGGTGAAGTGGTTTTTCTCCTTTGGGACGCTCAACCTTCTCAGGGTCCTAGGTATGTACTGAATCCTTTGTTTGTAGTGTGGAGTGTGGTTTGTCGTTGTCACAACGACAACGAAACGACAAATTCTCTTGGAGTCAAAATAGACTGTTCCGGTTGACTTTCTCTAGAAGGGAACCTATAGGACCCAAGTCCCAGTAAACTCTTCAAGAGTGCCTTCTTCTTCTTTTCCATTAATACACTCCACTACCTTCAAAATAATTGTCGATTGAAATAACACCATTAGTAAAGTGTTATATATGTACATAGATTCATGGTGTGATATGTGGAACTTTTATGTAATATACAGTTAATATAGAGTTTTTTGGACCCCTTTCTCTTTGAAAAACTCGTACTCATGTGAGACGGACAGGGAAAACTGGACTTACGGAAGAATGGAATCCTGGATTCAAGTGTTACAAGAGAACCACCTGTTCACGAATGATTACAAAGGGTCGACATGATCTGACTTTTCTTAAGGTGATCGAGTAGAAGGTTTAGACTGACTTGGTTAGTCCTTTAACCGTAATCCTACCAAGGGTATATTTGGGTGAGACCGAGATTAGTTCTCCGTTGTACTCCCATCGTTCTTGTTTCTTTACAGTCTTATGATGGTTTAAATATGAAAACCCGGTGCTTCTCAGTAAAGTAATGTTTTTTAGATATGAAAAATCTCTTCATGATATAAACCGTCTAAAACCTTCCTTTAAATATTTTCTAAATATAAAAGGGTTTTTTCTCTGTTTCCTAGTAGATTTACTTGGTCTATAAATTTATATGTTGGATAAGAAGAAACTCTAAAGTTTGTTGAACGTCAGTTAGAATTTTCCCTTTTTCGAATCAGTTCTGGTATCCTTGTTAAGTTCATGAGTTCTTTAATAAATTTATGTGGTCTTTCTGAAGTTTTGGCCTCATCATATACAAAGGATTATTTAGGTACGTTACATACTGTTTCCTCGAAAAGGACTGTCAGGTCATGTTGACGTTAAAGTCTAGATTTCCAATACAGTCGTTTAGTAGTTTCTTCTAAATAATTGGTGGGGTCCTCGTTCCGTACGTCACGTCACAGTCGGTCACTATCGTCGCAAGTGTGAGTAGTTGTGTGTGTACTTGTCGTACTAGAGACGAACACCCTCTCTTTGTTATCTTACCGTTGTCGAACGTGTCTTCAGTAACTCGTGTTTTATTTTTTCCAGTTAAGACTCTTTTTTTTTTGGTTGTTTTTAGTTAATTTCTTGATATTGATCAACGTAAATCTCTTTGAATAGGTGTACGAGTGGGATCGAGGACTTTTTTTTTTTTTTAGCAAGGAGACCTAAGATAGGAAAGTACCATGAATCCCATGTGTAGACACTAAGAACCTAAAGAAAATAAAAATTCTCAACTCTGACTATGGGACAGTATCGAACAGACTAACGTCGACATTGTTACAACTTTAGGAGTTTCCGTAATTACCATTTATATATAGTGAATTAATTACAATTATAAAACCCTACAAATACTGTTCAGAATTCAACTAACTGTTGTACAACCCCCATGTCGTTTTGGTACTAAACCTAAAGTATTATATCTCATCACCATTCCTAATTCTAGTTCAACTTTAATTAGGTGTGGGACTTGTTTCAAGTCGTAGTAAATCGATTAAGTTGTCTTTTACGACAGTTAGTTCTGAAACCGATGACATACCACATTATCCCGTCAATTCCACCGGTCAAAATCCTATGTGTCACGTCGTCTACCCAAAGGGGTCCTTACCGGTATAGTAATCGAGTGTACGGTGTACGAAAAGGTGTCACCGTGGTACGGTGTGGAGGTAGTTCTATACTTCAGATTAACAGGAGAGGATTTAGACGAGACAGGACTGCTGGTTGAACGACAGTTGACTCACTTAACTTACTATGACGAATCAAGACGCTGTTTCAGTCTTTTCCGGTACTTCGAAGATGGAGTAAGAGTACGTTGTAAGTGAGACCCTCTTCGATAGACGGTACCTTCTTTAGGTTAATGACACTCCGGTGGTGAACTTTTCCGGTATTCATCCACAAGGATTTCAGGGTCGACTCGGGTCGAAAGTGCATAAGACTAAGGTGTGGGTTAAGGTTGTATACCCTCAAAAAAGTGTGGTGGTTCATTAAGATATTAAATTGAGGTGAAACTGTGATGGAGGAATCTCTATCGTAGTCTAGGGTGTCCTATTCCCGAGTCAGGATTTTCTGATGAGGGGTGTGTGTATGGGGTTGAAGGTTACGGTTACCTTTTAGATCGAACATTGGACGTTAAAACTGGTTATCCGATATACACCCTCCAAAGGAATTGGATGAAGAACCCAAAACAATTTAACGATTCTATATCATTAGAATTCATGATTAAATTACTCGAGTGTCTTGAGTCTCTTTGTAAAAATGAATGATCTACTGACCGAATAATATACGTGTATATTGAGTCCTTGACGGTCCATCTGTTCTACGAATCCCATTCCATGTTCCCTTTTCGTGTCTCAAAGGTACGAGATATTCGAACGTTGAGAGGACTTAGAAGTGGAGAATTGGTTACTTCTTCGAGAGGTTTGGGGTAGTAACCCGAAAAATACCTCCAAAATAATGGATATTAACTAATGTATTAACTGTTAACTAAGCGGGAGGTTGGAGAAGGAATAGACCCTAACCTCCTACACAAGACCTACCTTGACTTTCAAGGGGTAGATTAGTGTACCAACCCATGAGTCCGTTGGTCGTGGGTGGAGATCCATTGGATCCACGAAAGGGTTTCAATGGAATGATTGATTTGTTTTATGTAGAAATAACGAGAATAGTAAACCCTTTAAGGTCACCAAAGTCCTCGAAACACGGTCTTTGTTCATGTTTCTGGTTTATATATAAACAATATTTAGTGTGATAATGTGAATAGGGAAGTTCTACAGTCTATATATTCAACAGTATCTGAAAGGTCTTATTGTTGGGTGGTCGACTCTTGGTGACTCACTGGAGTCAGATACAGTACCTCTTGTCTTCTTATTTAGTCAGTTTAGGACGGATTTATAATTTGGGTGGTTTACTCTATAGTATTTTTACCAATAACAAAGTTCGGTGATTAAAATATCATCGAAAAATTACGTCGGTTTTGAAAGTCCGTCTACAACGGTTGTCGTAACGTTTTTGGGGATACCTGGGTAGATGTTGGTACCGGTACAAAAGAAGGTGTTTTAGAGATAAATTTACTTGTACCAGACGAGAGACCGTTACACCCTACTATTTAGAGATACTTTCATAAATAAATTTACGGTTCACTGGGACCGTATAAATCCATGAACAAAAGTGTAGTAATTGGTAAACTGTCCCTACGAACCTCATGTCTCCCAGGATTGTCTGATTTGTAAAGATGGGTGTCTCCTTCTTAGTTTTTAATTTTATAAATACTTTAACAGTACACTTAACCATTCATTTGGATAGAATACGATGTACTTTGAAGTCTTTATAGAACTGACTAATTTCTCTCGATTTCTGTCAACAGTTGAGATACAGTAGACTTACGACTAAATATTGAATCTTATATAAAGGGGTGTTTATAGATCCGTACTCAGGATTATTAAGATTACACTAGACACTTGGAGTACCTGGTCCTAGTGTTCGATTACTTCCCCTTCTTCCTACTACTTTCTTAAGAACGAGAAGGGATCCTCGTTTCGGTCGGGGTCTTCTTTGCATTCTTCCACATCGAAACAGAAGTCAGGAGACCATGGAATCTTAGTGAAGAGTATCCAAGGACCCCGGGGGTCCAGTGAGGGACTACCCTTAGTGTACGTCTAGAAGGGAATTGAGGTCGTGGAGGACGGAGACACTAGTACGAGATTATAGTAAATAGGTTAAAGAACGGAGGTGAGAGGACCCTTTGTGTAAGAGTAATTATTTATTTTCTAGTTAACCGAAAAAGACGAAATTACATGTAATGACTCTAAAGTCCGACGAACAGTTGCACTTCTCTTTTACTGGTCCTTTTGGTGGGTCGTCCGTCTTGTCGGAAGGAAGGTCTCAAGACCGAGACGGAGAGGATTTAAACACCTAAGAGAAATCGAGGAACCTCTTCCGTCCTCGTTCTCTCAGCCACTACCATAACCCCCTTCATAACCCCATTTGAGTAGGTACAAACCCATCAAACATTTAACTCTTAAAGTATACATTAAAAATAGTGTCCCTACTTCAGTTGTCTACTATATCAAGGTTCGGGTCGTAGGTCGCAAATTATTGGTAGAGAGATCTCCTTCTCGGGACAAGTATCGGAAACGGTTCGAGATACCCCATTTACGAGGGTGATAGAGACTGAAATTCTATCGTTACATACCTCTGAAGGGGCCAACGGGTCACCAATTCTTAGGTGGATGGTTACGTCAAGGGTGTACGACTTCCCTTGGATTCGGACTTGTGGTGTTGTTGTCTGGGGGTACGAGATCTCGGGTAAGAGGTGTTGTTCTCTTCGGTGACGTTACTCTTCGGACTCGTAACGTTGATCTCTTATAGGACGTTGATCTCTTTCGGACGTACGGTATCACTTCTGGGCTGTGTCAGTTTTCTCTTTTCGGTACGTTCGATGGTCACACGGTAGTGACTTGACCTCGACCCTTCACTACACGTGTCAGTAGAGAGGACTGAGTGGTCCTAGGTCGAGGTCGGTGGTCCCGGTCGTGGATACTGGTGGTGTGGGATGAAGGTTCAAGTTGGTCGGTTCAGTTTAGTCTCTACCCCACTTGGGACCCCTATTAACAACTCTCCTCTGACTAGTGAGTTCAGGTTTTCTATGGTAGGATGGCAATGGGTACGTTAAGACGAGTCAAAAGACAGGGATTTCAGGTAAGGAGGGTGGGTGTACCTTGGAGAAGTGAAGATCAAGTCAAGTCAAGTTAGTGAGTCAACACAGACTGAGAAACGTTGGGGTACCTGACGTCGTGCAGTCCGAAGGGACAGGTAGTGGTTGAGGACCTCGAATGAGTTTGAGTACAGGTAGCTCAGCCACTACGGTAGGTTGGGAGAGTAGGAGACAGTAGGGGAATAGAAAGGTGGAAGTTAGAAAGGGTCGTTGTCCAAGAAAAGGTTACTCATACAAGAAGTGTAGTCCACCGGTTCCATAACCTCAAAGTCGAAATCGTAGTCAGAAAGGTTACTTATAAGTCCTGACCAAAAGAAATCCTACTTGGCCAACCTAGAGGAACGTCAGGTTCCCTGAGAGTTCTCAGAAGAGGTTGTGGTGTCAAGTTTTCGTAGTTAGACAGACGTGAGTCGAAAGAAATATCAGGTTGAGAGTATAGGTATGTACTGATGACCTTTTTAGTATAGAAACTGATCTATCTGGAAACAACCGTTTCATTACAGAGACGAAAAATTATACTACGGATCCAACCAGTATCCAAAAGAAGGTTCCTCGTTTACAGAAACTTAAAGTACCGACGTCAGTGGTAGACGCCACTAAAACCTCGGGTCTTTTTATTTCAGACGGTGACAAAGGTAGTAAAGGGGTAGATAAACACTACTTCACTACCCTGAACTATGGTACTAGAATCACAAGACTTACAACTCAAAATTCAGTTTAAAAAGTGAGAGGAGAAAGTGAAAGTAGTTCTCTGAGAAATCAAGAAACGAAAGACGGTATTCTCACCACAATAGACGTATAGCTTCCTATGATTATAAAGAGGGTCGTTAGAACTAAGGTCCACGAAGTAGGTCGGACCGTAAAGTATACTACATGAGACGTATATTCAATTTATTCGTCCCACTGTTGTATGTCGGAACTGTATAAACCTTGGTCAGACAACAAGGTACAGATCAAGATTGACAACGAAGAATTGGACGTCTGTCTAAAGAGTCCTCCGTCCAGTCCACCAGACCATAAGGGTAGAGAAAGTCTTAAAAGGTCAAATAACACTAGGTGTGTCAGTTTCCGAAACCGTATCAATTATTTCGTTTTCATCTACAAAAAGACCTTGAGAACGAAAAAACTACTAAGTCACTTACAACCGTTAAACTAAAGACAAAGGAGACGGAAAAGATTTAGGTCGAACTTGTAGACCCTTAAGAGTCAAGTAGATGACAACTTCTGAACGAAACTCTTAAAACTCGTAATGAAACGACCACACACTCTACTCCCGTTAACACGCCATGAAACTTGTAAGAAACCGTAAAGGAAAGAAACCCTAACCTTACTTTTGACTAGAAAAGGTCAGAACACCGGAGACGACTCAAAAGGTCTAAACGACCGTATAACTCATGTCGTGAAATTGTCGTAGTAGAAAATCTTAGACTTTATCGAGTTGACCTTAAGGTAGTGAAGGTGATCGAAACAAGTATCACTACGAAAGATTCCGGGTGAACTGAAACGTAAGCTCCTACAGACCGAGATCTACTCACTAGTGTGGTAGCACCCATAAATCCAGTACTTCTAGAAAAAACATATTAAGGAGACACATAAGAACGGTGGAGAAGAATGATAGAAGACGAATACAATCCCTGTATGGTAAAGACAGGACATGACACGGGTAGAAACGTACTTTACAAGGAAACCATAGAGATTAAAAGAACTTCTCTAGAGATCAGAAAGGGATAACAAAAGGGGATAAAGAAACGTAATTAGTGACTCTTTCCGAAAGAGTAGAGAGGAACGATAAGAAACCATGAGACGTAAGTCTACCCATATAGAAAGGAAAGAAGAAACGGAAATCGAAGAGAAGAAAAGAGTCGATACACATTCCGGAGGAGTCTGTTGGTAAAACGAAAAAACCTAAAGAAAAAGATCCCTACCAGAACTAGTGACGGAGGACATGTTATAGTACTTGGAGGTGGATATCAAGAAGTCCGTGAGATAGTCTAGATTAGGGAACTTAGATAAGTAGTGAAAGTGACATAATAGTATTCCTAAACTAAATCCAGTATGTACTTATCAGATCATTAAAGTGAATGAAAGAAGTTAAATTCAGACTTAGAACGTTATTGCTCAAGTACTAGACTCGGTGTCAGTCGAGGGTCAGAACAAAGATGACTGACATATGTCGAAGAGGTTGAAACCGACGTTTTTTATGTTAGTCAGACTAAAGACATAACTGGTAGACCACTACAGGTACACATCTCAGAAGAGAACACAACAACCTTCTACCACAAATGATACTGGTCACGTAAGAGGACCGTTTTGAAATAATCAGAAACGGGACGAAGTACCTCTTCCGTTACCGTGGGGTGAGTTCATGAGAACGGACCTTTTAGGGTACCTGACTCCTCGGACCATCCGACGTCAGGTACCCCAGCGATCCTCAGCCTGTGCTGACTCTTTGAAGGGAAAGTGAAAGGTGAAAGTACGTAACCTCTTCCTTTACCGTTGTGTGAGGTCACAAGAACGGACCTCTTAGGGTCCCTACCTTCTCGGACCACACGACGGTAGATACCCCAGCGTGTTTCAGCCTGTGCTGACTGCACTGAATCGTCATCGTCGGGACGAAGTAAAACATGAGGTTCCGGTTTAAACGGACAATGAGGTCCATAGAGAACTGAAGGATGAAAACGTAACGATCAGGGGATATTACTTTTCCTGTAGAGAAAACCAACAACCAAGATCTTTCAAACATCCAGAAGTATCTTGGTAAGTCCCAGAAGTCGTAATGACCAACCCCGTTTCTGAACCTAATGACACTATAACTTACCAAACGGAACCTTTGTTTGTAGCTAGTAAGACAGTAAAAACTCTAACGTAGGTTCATGACGATAAGTCAGAAAATAACTGATACTACCGATGAGGAAAAGAAGATTCCCTAAGGACGGATGTCATCATCTATATTACCAGTAGACTCAATTTAAGTGGGTAAGATCAGGTGAAATCAAGTGACTAAGGTTTTTACAACTACAAGCGAGAAAGGTAGAGGACAAACCGGTGAAGGTTAAATGGGACTAAGTACCTGGATTGTAAGGTCCAAGGATACGTTATAACAAGAAATTACTTATCCACAAATGAAGGTAGTGGTCAGTGTAGATGTTGACCCACAACAAAACAGAGTCCGAGACAGAGAAGTAAGACCTCAATAAAGAGGTGACTAGAGGGTATCGTATAACCCGTGGATGGTTGGACCCCGTAAGTAGAAAGTCCCAGGATAGAAAAACGGAAAAGTATGACAAGTACCCCAAGAGTTCCGTTCTTATGACTTCACCAAACGATAAGGGAAGAGGTCACTTGGTGCAAAACAGTCTTGAGAGGTGGTACTGGGTGCGCAGAACCCACCGGGATGTCCCGTAACCGAGTATCAAAGTGACACAATCTGTTCCGACACCAGGTACACTAGTCAAACTAATCAAAAGACACTAACACCTAAAGTAAGACAGACGGGAGACTACCTATTCTCCGAATACCTTCGAAGAACTACCCTCTCTGACTGACTCCCCCTTTGACCCAGAAGAAGACTACCTACCCCGGTACAAGTCATTTAGAAATAAGGTGAAAAAACAACTATCCGTCCCGACACAAGGGAGGGACAACAAACTTGACTCCGGTTTGATACCACCTTCATTACTTGTATTACCACTGGAGGAAGTTTTCCAAGGTACGTGTGTGACGACGTGAGTCACGGAGACTGGGACGTCGTCCGGTGGCGGTTGGGAGCGGAGACGGTCTCTGAGGACCTGTACATGTCCGTTCAGACCGAGTCAGAGAACACCCCAGTGACGAGGAAAGAGGAAACAGGACCATGTGTAACAGTGACGACGAAGATCCTCTCAGAGGACCTCTCCACCCTCCCACACCGTCGTCCTCGGTATAAAGTCTGGAGTAAGATCTTCGACCACGACCTCTGAACAATCGAGTAACCGTCATTGTGGACCGGTGTGGACCGGGGTGGACTGTAGGACCTGGTTTACGGAGTCCAATCTACGGAACCGAAGATTAAGTGACGATTTTTGATGACTGGTGTCACACGGGTAAAGACCAGTGACACAGGGATCAAACAATCGAAAGACGTGGGTTCAGGGACAAGGGTGGGGAACGGGTAGGAGGTTTACTGAGGACCGGGGACCGGAGACAGGGGTCTCTGACCTTAGGGTCGTGTTTGGTTAAGGAGACCGGTGTCGGGACGACAAACGATTGACCGTAGGAGTTTTGACTAGGTCAGAACCGAAACCCCCCTTCTTTTCTTGAGAAGATGTAGAACTAACAACTAGGAAGTCCGTAGGTCCTCTACACCCTTCAGTCAAGAGACGGAGTGTCCACTTCTACGACTCCGGATCTGTGTTTGGATTCCGGTGTGTTGAATGTTCATGTCTCAGTTTAAAATTTGGTCTAAACCGTTCCGGTTTCTGTTTAGACAGAATGGAATTGTGAGTGGGGCATGGGTGACATGAACACCAAAAGTCTGATAAGGGGTCCTTAAGTTTCAGGTCTCATCCACTAAAAATTTGTAGTGTTAATAAAACACGTGAAAACGTGAAATTGTATAGAATTCGTAACAATATTTGATATGTTTAATTTCGTTGTATGTTTCAAGGGAACACCGAGTCGACCATTTCTTAGACGGACGTTACGTCCTCTGGTCCCAAACTAGGGACCCAAACCTTCTAGAGAATCTCTTCCCTTTCCGATGGGTGAGATCATGACACCGGACCTCTTAAGGTACCTGACGTATCAGGTACCCCAGTGTTTCTCATCCCGTGTTGACTCGATGAAAGTGTGTGTGTGTGCGTTTCAGTCAGACAAAATATAGTTTAAACCCATTTACACGATGACTCAATCACGTACATCTGGAGTTTGAAAGGAATAACAGAACACTTATACCTTTAAAGATTTAAAGGCGTAATAGAGTAATTATATAAATGGAAGAAACATATTTTTACTTGTCTACACCCCGTTCCAGTAATGTAGTACCTTCTCGTTTGCAAAACTATATGAAATGGTCATTCCATTCTACCCTGTAGATACGGTTAAACAACCCCTTTTGACTTGTAAATTTTTTTTTTTTTCCTGATGAGAGATGAGACACAAAGTACAAGAGTGGTAAAAGAGTGGCAAATACAAAACTAACATGAAAAATGAGACGAAGGAACTTGTAGAAAAGTCCTGTCGGATTTATCATGACGGGAAAATAATTTTAACGCATAGTGACGGAGTGACTACATAAATCAAAGACACTCAAATAACGGATAATAGTGTTAAGAGTAAAGGGAGGGTGGGAGGTTCACATCTGAGGTCCTTCCTTCCCGGAAACAAGACAAATACCGATGTAGGTCTCGCGGATCTGATGACAGGTCTTACATCATCCGTGAATTGTTTAAAAAAGACTTACGTACTTATCTTCTTATTTACTTACTTACTTTTAATTAAACTGATGAAATCTAAAATTCACTGATACACTGTCTCTGTCCATGATTCTACGTACTCTCAAAAAAAAAATTACTATAACGGTTTGTAGAGTATTACAATCCTATATTTGAACTTTTCACAAAAGATACTATGTTAACACCAAAATATAGTCGACTTCTTGGGTAAGTAGTTGAGGGAGGTCGAATATGTAAATGATGAATTCCTTGTCTCTGTCAAGAATCTGTACCTCTCATTAAGTTGAAATCTTATTTTTATAGAACGGGGAAGAGAGAGTTTGGAGACCTACTCAACGTAAATTCTCTTATGACTATAGTACTTCAGTCTAAAGTCCTTAAATATATACGGTGACAATGGACACACTTAGTGTTCAAAAAGGGGGTATAATATACCGGATCGTTCTACGTCTGTATTCACCTTACGACTCTGATGAGATTCGTATAAACTGACATTTATAATCAGTTTTTCGAATAAAACTTCCGACACAACTAGATTTCACGGAGTAAAAAGAATTATCGATCAAAGTTTACAATATGTACACTTGCATATTCTTAGTCAAGTAAGGTTAGTTTATTTGGACCAGACAAAGTTCAGTCTCAAGAAAGTATTAAACTCCTTTTATTACTTAAGGTGACGATTTTCTTTAATATTAGACTTTTATTACGGGAATGGTACGTGTTGTAGGTAAGAGGACTGGACGTCGGTAGTGGACGGGATCTTCCGAGACCCACCTCAAACTTCATCAGGGAACGGACGACCTTGAGTGAGTACCGTGTTGAGTGAGTACCGTGACTTAAGGTCGAAACATCTGTCCTGGTCAGAGGTAGGAAGGAGAAGTCGAGATTGGGTGTCATCAATCTCGTTCTACTTCCGGAGTCCGTACTCCGGTCCCCCTCGATCAATGAGACAGAGACGGTGATTGGTTACCACTCCTTCGTTAAAGTGAAGAGTTCGTAGACAAGGAAGTAGACCGTTTTATTATTACAATAAAGTATCCCGACACCACTCTTAATTCGTCTATTACGCCCGTTTCGAAAACTTATCTTGACCACACTACAATAATATAAATAATAAAATTAATAGTAGTACAAAGTCAAGAATCCAAGTTCCGAGAATCCAAGAATACATGTATTCCGTGGAACGAAGTACGGATAAACTGTCTACATAAGTCTTTCCGGTTCCTAATAAAGATTTATTATATTTCTTAATACTTTACCTAAGGTCATACTCGTTACAAGCAGTAAAACGTCAACAACTCGTGTAACGAGGACTTCCTACGAGAGGTCGGAACCACAAGGTCCACCTTCCCTTCCCGGATTGGGACGTTTGATAGTAGAGACGACTACGTATAAAGTAGGGGTAGTCGTAGAGAGTGACGAATGGATACCTGAAAACTTCGTTATTTCGTTTTTATAAGTTTACGAGAATTGAATTTTTACGTAGGTCTTCGTAGGTATAGGACTCCACCTTTCCTTGAATTTTTCCAGGACACAGGATCAGGACAGAGGACCCTTTCCGTGAACTTTCCTAAAAGACCCGAAGGATCGATGTTTCTCCTGAAGAATTTACCCCTTATCGTATCACCTTGGTCCATTACGAGGACTTTCGGTAGGGTCCTCCACTGTGAGATACTAGGTCGGAATTCTTTGGTCCTGACCCCCGAGGGGACGTTCTCGGTCCGGGTGAGGTAGGGTGATGGGCAGTGATTTGAACTCGACGGACCCTCCACCGTCAATCTACGTGAACAAGGAGAGGGGAGGTGTCACGAGGACGAAATCCCAGGGAGACGGGGGTACGACCCCACTCGGTCCCAGTGAAAACCTCTTGTCGGAAGAGTCCGAGGACGGGACCAGGAAGAGTCTAGTGACGACGGACGATAGAGGGACTGGACTGGAACAACGGGTGTCTTAGTGACGGAGGTTATTCTCTTTCTACTCCTTCTTCGATTCCCCAGAAACTTTTGGGGTACCGAGGAGGGTGACTCATCATTACGTAGGTGAGTATGGGGGTCGGAACTGGACAACTCATGGGTGATATGAGTCCGAGTCACGGTCCGTGATCCGTAAACCTTTTACTTGTTTCGTCTCGTGGACTTAGTTGGATGAGTGTCACAACTCTACCCATGTCTCATGTTTTGTTCTCCCTTCGTATCTCCGACCCTTCCGATGGACTGGGTCACTCTATGATGGGTCCTGTACCGGACCGTCACTCACCTTTTTGTCAAGGGGTTTCCTTTTAGTCCTAGGTTGGAGTCCTCCCCTTTACCTACGACTTGAATGTCTTTGTAGGGTGTCTATGAGAAATGACTGTGTCGAACATCCCGGACAAGACCTGAGACGGGAGTGAAACCTCAGACCGTCTGTACCATCTTTTTCGGGAAGTGACCCTGTGAAAGGATGAACATGGTACAAGTCACACCGATCGGGAATGTAAAGTACAGTGAGGGTCGGTTCGACCAGTAGAAAGGACGACGTGATTTCTTTGTGGGTTACCCCTCTACTGGTCCTCGATAGACTTATTACAGGTGTTCAAGAAGGGTTGAAGGACAGACCCGTTAAATGATCGTTCATAGGTACCTTATCTAAACCGTGAACCCTACACCCTTCCCCGGTCTTTCTCCCTCCACTCTTTTACGTTGTTTTGGGATTTTCGGACACGATTAGTAATTAAAGTTGAAAGACGCGTTAGGTAAGAGAGACTGTCCCTCCTTTCGGTCGACTGACTTCAGAGTGTTTGAGTGTCTACTACACCCTGACTTTCTCCTGGAAGTTATACAGGACGGGTTTTAAGATGGACCGTATGTCTTAGGGGAGTCGTCCGAAGGACTACCCCGGAACTTGTGAAGGTCACTGTCTCCCGAGTGGTGGAGGTTTCGTTGAAAAAGTGTCGTCGTATAGAACTCGGTTCTAGGTAGTGGGTCTTTGAAGATTGTGACTAGAACCAAGACGGGGGTCGTACCGGACTCAGGAGACCAGAACGTCATTAAGGGGTGAGGTGGAGACCGCGTCCACGATGACTCTGTCTTTATTTCTCACCGTAGGTCCGTCTACGAACACTTACCGTAATCCGAACTGAGACCCGGAAGGTCTCTTTGACCAGTGTCTGGCTGGCCCTGGGTCTTGTCTGGAAACCGAAAAGGAGTGGAAGACCAATGTCGACTGTCAAACCTAGAACTAACCGGAGAACTTTAGGCTAAGATGAGACTCAAAGGTTGAGCTGGAGTCGAAGATGACCGAGATAAGACCGTAGTGACCCGGATTAGGACGGAACAAGACATCGATGTCTCCGAGGACTAGTGAGTGACGAGGTCAGTCCTCGTCTGAAGAGACGGCAGACTACTATCCCGAAAGAGACTGAGTAAGTACGGAGACGCACTTAGACTTCCGAGTGTAAGACCTATCTGTATCCGTGAGGTTCTGTGTACTGAACCACTCACCTTTCAATCGTCCTGGAATCACGAGGGTGTACGAAACGGGGAACCGTCTCCTGTTGGACGTGTCGTCACTCGTCGTCGGGACAGACTGTAGCGGGACTAACCATGACTGGTGTGTCCCCAGGTCCGAAAGGGGTATCCCTTTCTTGGGTCTCGACTGAAGGGACGTCGGAAATTAGGTGTAGTGACAGGTTCAGTGGGGTTTGAACTCCAAAGACTCTCGATTTTAGTAGAGTATTACGAGTGAGACAAGTTGTTTACGGATGGTTCGGTTTTCAACTCACTGTTCTTCCTTTTTTCTTCTTTGAGTGAAAAGTGGGGGACCTATCGTGGTATTCTGGAACCCAGTCATTCCTAAACGACCATTCAGTCGGGACGGAGAAGTCGTACTCGACGAAGTGAGGTTACAAGGTAGTTTTGAGGGGGAAAATTCCTAAGGGACAGATCGCGAAAGACGAAGACGGGACTACGCGTAATTTAGTTGGACCCGACAATGATCTCTCCACTCCCACCTCTACCAGGGGTGAAGGATCACCTCTTCTGTGAGAAGGAAACATCTAAAAGGGAAAGAGGACGACTGGGTCTCGTGAAAAACCGGAACTGGGATCGACGTGTCTGTCGACGAGTTTATTCTTACTTACTAGTGAACGGTCCCTTAGTTGCTCGGGTCTCTTCTCGGGATTCTTCCTTCGTCCGTAGGGTCAGGACACTGTACCCAGTCTGTGTGAAATCGTGGGTGTGACGACTGGCGGGGAGGAAACCGGGAGATGTGGACTGGAGACTGGAGGCGACGGGTGGGGAGGTGGGGAGTGGTTGGGTGGTACGGGGACCGTCTCGTGTCGCCTTCTTGGGTGACTGCGCCGTGCCCTCCGAACGAAAGGACGCTTATCACAACCGACGCGTGTCTTAATGTGACGGCTCCCCGTCCGTCTTACCTACCCCCTCAGACTGTCCGGGCCTCTGGGGTCTCGTTAAAGTGAACCAAAACTAAGTACCGAACAGTTTCGCGATTGGTTTATAAGGTAAAAGTAAAAGCGGGAGGGGAGAGAGGGTAACTGACCGTAGTATTAACTTTTGAGACCGCACTCCACAGCCCCGGTGGAAAGACGTCCCGGGAGTTAAGGTGGACGAGTCTTACAGAACACGGAGTTTCTCCTCCTGTCTCCCCTTTTAGTCGTTTGTCTACCACACCCCTAATCTAAGTGTACCCGGTGGGAGCCTGCTGAGACAATAGAGCCGAACTCGTTGGACCCTGAGAGGTCGGGAGACGACAGACGGAAAACTCGAATAAGGACGAACAAACGAGTTGACATTTTTCCCACGTCCCGGTCTTTCCACCCGACTCAAATGTTAGTGAGAAAGGGAGGAACAAACTTCCGGACGGTTCTCCGTTCGACCGTTTTCCCCTCAAAATGTTATTTCCTCGTTGGACTGAACTCCTTAAAAATTTAGAAGGAAAAGAGTTTATTTATCGAGTATCTTCCGATTGGGTTTACTATCATTGTGGATTGTAAATAACTCGGGAATGTTGAAACGTCCTCGACAAGATTTTAAAAATGTATTTACTGAAGTAAAATAAAACTGTTCTTGTGATACACGGTGAAGAATCTACCCCGCGACTATTGTTCCCTACGATTCTTCGAACAGACTCCAGTTTGTCAATTCTCACTAATTTCTTGTGCTAAAGTTATATGTCGGTCGGTAGAATTAGACATACAGTACGAAGGGACTCGAGTTTCTACCTCTGGATTTTGTTTGTCCATATATCTCTCTACTATCGTTATTTAATCTACTATTTACCTATGTATCTATCTTTTATCTAAGTATATATATAATATATATATATTTTATCGATTGATCTACTATAAAAAATACCATCATTTATGTTCTCAGAAATGGACATGTAACTTCCAACTACCACTATCTTCTTAGGGTCAACAGGAACAGACGACCTCCACCTTACCAAGTCGATGGGATCAAGATCCCAGGTCAAACTTTTCCACCCCTTCCTTCTCTTTCTTAATTTCCTCGACTTCACGACTCAGACACAGTAGTCTTACACCATCTGGACATCTTTGTCCTCGACAGGTCTGGGAGGTGCGAGTGACAACACGACACTGGACCGGTCCAGTCGTTGACTGTGTCCTCACTTCGCGTCCGACCCGTTCGGAGTCGACCTCTTGCTCCTCGGACCTGTTCAACCTTACGGTCGATCGCCCCGTGAGACCGGACCTCACCCTTACCCATTGACCTTCCGTCTCCCCTTTAGATCCGTCCTGGTCTGAACCCTTGGGACACGCATCCCAAGGTTCCCTTGCTCTATGGTGTGGGTCACGTTGGTCGCAAGGACACTTGTCTGGATGTCAACTCGAGGACCTTCGTGGGGTCCCGTCCTGGGGTTTACACAGAAATAACCCGTGGGGTCTACCAAGACCAGTAGTCTGCCCGTACCTTTGAAGTCTCCATTTTTTTTTACTGCCAGACTTTCTCGAAGAAAGAAGAGAGACGGTGAAGGGTCCGACGGCCGGTGATCGTCCACTAGCGTGGTGGTCGAGGAAGGAACTGGGTGGGTGTGTCCGTCAGACGAGTGAGAGACTCAAGTCCCGAAATTATTGACCAAAGGGGTCTTGGGACTTAGGTCGTTTCAAATCCAAACTTTAAAGAAGACGAAAGACGGTGTCAGGATGGCGGACCGCACGGTAGACGGGGGTCAAGAATCAGCACTGCGTACTGACTCGGGGTACTACGTACATGGACGGGAGACGACGGATCCACGGATCTACGGTCTGTGTCTCCGGTGGATCCCGATCGAGACTCTGTCTTCTCAAAAAGGGAAACGGACAGTCTTTCTGGTGCGGGACTCAATATGATCACACATGATCAACAATAACGACGATATTGATTAAGGGGTTTTGAATCACCGAATTACATGTTTAAATAATAGGATTCCAAGACCTCCAGTCTTGAGACTTCACCCAGAATGACCTGCTTTTAGTTCCACAGTCTTCGAGACGTAAGGAAGACCTCCGAGACGTTCTCCTGAGAACGGAAACGGTCGAAGATCTCCGGGGGTATAAGGAACCGAACACCGGTACGTGACGAGAGTGGAAGTGAGGGTAAAAATAGAAGAGAGGGGGACTGGGAGGACGGAAGAAGGATAGTACTAGGAACACTAATATGACCTGGGTAAGTCTACCAAGTCCTAGTGACGGGGTAGAGTTATAGGAATTAAATCACGAACGACGTCGTCGTGTATATGGTTTTAACCTTAATATGTCTCTAATCATACCGGGGACGTGTTCATACTGTACCTTTAAGTACTTCGCAAGGTATAAATTTTTTTTTTTTAGGAATTAAATTAGTGTCGACGTTACAGGGGAAACGGTGTCTTGCACTGTATACTGAGTCGACACCTGGACATACTCCCTGGTAGCATATAAGATGGTGTCCAATTATTACGTGTATAGTGGAAGGGGACCCAGTCGTGTCCTTCATCTCCGGGTTCGAAACTCTTGACCCGTGTGTGAACCCTTCCGATGGGACGGGTCCTCGTCTCGGGTTCGATAAGAACCTGACTCTCAGGTGACTCACTCTGTGGATCCCTCGTACTCCCACCCGACACCCCTCGTCTACACACGTGTACGTACATATATGTGTGTAGACACACGTGTACACATATGTACCCAGTCTTTTCGTTAATAAACTCCGAGACTTCCGTCATTCACGATTTTTGTCGTTGGGTCTCTTTCTCGTTCCTCTTCCGCCGAACCGCCGTAAGAGATTAATAAACCGTATTATTCTTGCACGTAGAGTTTGAGGGTTCTGAGGAGTGACGGCTTAAGTAAAGAGGTGCCTTCGGCTTCTTAAGTTCTTACGAGATCACGAGTAAAGTATTTTTCTCCAGACTCCTCTCGTTTAACGGAAGACGAGAGAACCCGACGTGACCCTCCGTCTGCACCAGTCGACAACGGGGGTGTCGGACTGGGAGTCGGAGACTTGTGTCTAAACGACTAGTCTGGGACTTACCGGGCCCGGAAACGTTTATCCGACAAAGTGAGTCACACACCTTGTAGAGAGAGATTCGTGTGTCTACCCTTTCGGAGAGACGTCTCCACTCAGTAATTAAGGGTGGTCTCGTCACTCTACGAGCCACCTCCGGAGGTCCCGGGACACCCACCCTGGACTCCTGGTGTCGTTCCCTCCTTTCGTCCTTGTAGAGTCTCTCTTCCCTGGGGAGGGTGGTGTCCGGGTTGAGGTTCTCCGCGGTGACTGTAACACCCCCGGACCTCCCTGTCTTCTCCGGAGACACTCCGGGTATGTTGTGTCGAGAAAAAGATCTCGGTAGACCAGTCCAAGGTCTCGTCCACTCCAGGACCGGGGTCGAGGTCTTCCCGCCGACGTCCGAAGAGACCCAGGGACCAGATGGGTCGTGAACACGTCACTCTTGTTTCTGTGGAGGACCCCGACACTAAAAGTTATTACGAAAGTTCTTTTGTAAGTTTATTGGGTCGATTGTCGGATTCGGGTAGACCCTCGGATGTCCTACCTCACCCCTGTTAGAAGTAAGACAGAGTTTACTACCATTTACGTAGTAGAAAGTAAAGACTCATGAAAACAAATAAAAGGAGAAACACTGAAAAAGTGTAAATACAGGTGGTAAATGGAGGATAAAAGGGTAATTAAGACAAAGAACGAATAGAAAGAGAGAGACAGAGGGGTGGGGAATAAAGGGGAAGAAGTATAAGGTGTTAAAGCAGAGTTGAGAATCTTTATGGAGGAGAGGGTTCTCTAAAGGGAGAAGATGAAGGTTTGGTAGGGGATTTAAGAATAAAATTATTCGAGGGTTGTGACTAGAAGAATGTTTAGTAAGAAACGGTAAAACGTTAACTTGGTCACAGAACCAATTTTACTTTTAAAGGGTCCCGTGTGTTATTTATTATTTTTTCTTATTGTATTAGCGTTCCCGATACTAAGACTCGTCTTTCTTTATTACACTTCGTCAACTTGATGTAAAACACTTAGTTTTACGTTTTTACTCCCCTCCGCCATCCGGCCTCGGACCGAGGTTTTCGGGAGTTGTCAAGACCTTTGAGACTTGTAATCGAAACAACTCCCGTGACTAGAACCCTTTTATTTGTAGAGAAGAGCGTCTCTGGATGGGAAACGTTCTACAATCCTCAGTCAGACCATCTTTCTTCCCTGGGTCACATTTTCTTCCGAACGTTTCCTTAAAAGACCTCCAGGTCACCGATCCCGAGACATTAAGGTTTCGTCCCCTGTATTCAAGGTAGGTATTAGCCCCTTGTTTCTAAGGTGTTCGGTGTACCGTGTAGGTTTTTTCTTTTCTTCAAAACACGTTTCGATTGTTTAGGAATCACGGTCCGAGGTATGACGTGTAACCCAAAGGTTTCCTGTTTGTGTCTTGTGAGGGACGAGGACCCCGGGAACGGTAGAACACCACTTTCCTAATTCCTCGTGATCTGAAATTCCCACTGTGTCCGTACTAGGGTTTAATCTCTGTAAGCTAATGTCGGGACGGAGAGAGGTCCGGAACCAAAGGAGGAGCCATCTTACCCCCATTATTCTCTTAGAGGATAACAACTCTCTAACTGTCCCATAAGTGAGGATATCTCTGGGTTCGGGTCTCCGACCCGTGTCACTGGTGAGGTAAAACTCATTGGGATACAACTCTTACTTATCCGGAATATTTGATTTTGTACTTCGGGATACCTCGGACTTCCGTTCAAAAGCTCTCCCCACTATTTAACTCCCCGTACCCTACAATGTATCCTGGGACGACGATAACAAATCAACGAGTCAACACAGACTGAGAAACGTTAGGGTACCTGAACATCGGGTGTACGAGGAGACAGGTATCCTAAAGGGGTCTGTTCTTATGACCTCACCCAACGGTAAAGGAAGAGATCCCCTAGAAGGGTTGGGTCCCTAGTCCGGGTGTAGAGGACGTGACTGTCCAAGTAAGAAATGGTGACTCGGGGGTCCCTTCGGGGTACACCATGGGATCTGTGACCGATTTCGTTCTGACCCTTTGAAGTTGTGCTCCAGATTGGGTCACGGGACGGGGTCCTCTGTCACTTTGAAGGGGGTGGGTCTGTTACACCACCCCTCCCCTGGAGACGACGACTCCGACACTGATCTTGGTGGGGATCCTCCAGACTTCCTGTGACGACAGGACCACAAAGTACACCAAGGTAAAGTGTCTACTTTTCGACTCCGGGTGTCCTTTCACCGAGTTCCGGGAAGTTCCTTGGATCGTTATGTCCCACCTGGAGACGGGTAACAGACCTGTCTATACTTGTGTCAACTCCGTTGCCCCACTACCCTCGGAGGGCCCACTTCGACTCCACGATGACGTGTTCGTCGTTCTTCCAAACCGGGGGAACTCCCGTGTCCCGTGTCTGTAGACGCAACGGATTCACAACTACCGAAACAGAGGGGTACCGAACCTCAAATTGTGTCCACGGTAGCGTCTTCCGTCCTCCCTCCTCCCTTTTCAACCCGGGACCGACGGGTGTTCGGTAGATATATGGACGTCGTTCAGGGAAGACGGGGAGGGTCGGAACAGAGCAGTCCTAACCGAACTTAATCTTGGTCTCAGAGTCTGATTATCCGAATCACCCACCCCGGACAGATCCCAGGGAAGGAGGAAGGAGAGGGGGAAAGGTGCCGAGAACTTATGGGAATTACCTGGTCGAACGGAAGAGGTTAGGTAGAGTCCAAAAGGGTAGGGTTTAAGAGGGAGAGTAGTCGTAGTACGAGATAACGGGTGGACCGGGGTAATGCAAACTTAACCATTTGAATCCGTTCTAAAGGAGATTCCAAAATGATGAGATTTCCGTCAGGTGTCTGGTCATCGTGACCGTAAAGGGTCCTAGTATCTGAGGGTCCGGGGAAAGGTCTTGACTACTTTGTCTCACATGTAAATAAAGTTTACTACGAACACGTCCGACCACGTCCCCAAGGGGAGACTCTAAGAAACATCGGGTTAGAGTACAGGACAGACCGGAAATCTTGTGCGACACATGGAGAAGGTACGAAGAGGTACGAGGCAGGGTTTGACCTAGAAAGACCCATGTTCGGACCGACTGAAAGGTGGTCTCCCACTCCTATGGAAGTCCTTAAGAGAGAATATGACTACTAGAATCGAAGTAGAAGTCTTTCTAGGGAAAAGTACAAGTCACGGGGTTTCTACCCGTCAAGTCGGGGATGTCATAAGTGTCCGAACCACGGGAGTACCTTTAGATCACTTCGATCTCTCTTTACGTCTGCACCGTTTAAAAGTAGGACGGCTTTGTATTAGTCGAAAACGAAGACGTCGTTAATCGTATTATAATGGCTATTTCAAAATGTACCGTTAAAACGACATTTGTAAACACGATTAAACGGTACTGGATTAATAAAATACTGTATGTTAATGCTTCATAAAAAGTTCAGCTTTATAAAAACAAAATACAAAGATATTAGGAAAGGATCCTTTTTTAATTCTTTAGTCGTGTGGGTGTTGAACTTTGTGTGTTACGAGAGAATCGACAACAAACACTGTGAAATGAAGCGATTCGACCCTCCTTAAGGGGTCACGACCTCGCTATGACGTAAGTGAGTACTGATTAAACTTAACCCGCAGTAACTTAGACGGATGAGGTAATAATGTGTCGCTCTAACAGTCGAGGTGTGAGAGTCGGAGGAAGGTTGTGGGTGAGTGAGGGTTTGTACGTTTGTAAGGTTTAACCCGTCACCCCTCCACCGTTTACGAACGTCACTCTCTTTCCCCGACCCAAAGGAAAACTTACTTACAATTTCGAAACCAATTTTCCTCTCGTGCTCGTAACGTAATAGGTGGGCGTCTGTCCAAGAATTGACGGAGGAGTTTAGGTGTTTACGACTTCCCTTGTCGGGGTGGTAGGGGACTCAAGACTCACTAACCCTCTTCCCTCTACGACAAGACCAATGACCCTGTCGTCAAGGTCATAGTTGGGTCGGACACCCGCTGACGTCTCGTCTCGTCCGGACTCCTCGTCATCCATTATCCCGAGGTCTACAAGTCACCTGTCAGTATGGACGGACTGGGGTCTGAGGACCTACCTGGTTTCCTCTACCGGTCAGACACCTTCCAACCGACACGGGTAGGTAACTCCGCCCAGGGGGTCTGTCCCAAGACTCCGGTTCGGTCTCTTGTATGGTTCGGAGTCTGGGGTCAGTAGGTACCTCCCCGATTTGAGAGTGTCTTGACCTGGTGTCTTCCCCCCGGTCTCCGGTCTCTCGTCCTTACCACTCCTGACATTCAAGGTGTTTCAGTCTTTCGTCATCCCACTCCATTCCCCCACTGGTGTCACCCGTGACGGTTCTTCTCCGTGTCTACGTACGGGTACCTCCCGTGTACACAGGAGGTCCTGTGTGAAGTGACCACACCCAAGTGCGGTACGGGTTTGTAGGACCCAATCTGGGACCTGGGACTTAGACCTAAGTTTAGGACCGAGGTTGGATGAATGAGTTCCACGTTTACCTCATTTAAGAATTGTAGGGACAAGAAGTCAATGGAGAAGACTTAACCTTTCTTATTATAAAGGATGGGAGATCCTGAAAACATTTCTAACTTAATTATAAAGTTTTTAGAGACCTTGTCCGTGATGTAAATAAAATCATTTTATTTTACAGAAGAAAGTCGAAAATTGGTTCTGTTCTTGTCTTCGACGTTCCTTGTCCGAGGGTAGTCTGGTTTTCTCCTCTCGTCATTACATCCAGTTCAAGAAATCACTAATAACTTGACTTCTAGTAATTTGTAAACAACGTTATTTATAAAAACTAACTTTCCTACCTTGTAAATGTCTCGTGTATGAGACACAATCCGGGACTGGTCCAGGACCCCCTTATGTTTATACTTATTTGTTTCGAGGTCGGAACTTCTTGGGTGTCAGTCGTCTTCATCCGTACGTTTGATTATCAACGCACTTTTTTTTTTATTTTGACACGTCTGTCTAGTGTTTTCTCCTTTATCCCAATCGTGTCTTTAGACACCAAAGGTATAGATGGTTAAGTGTAAACATTGGTATCCAAAATTCCCTAAAGTCTCTAAAATTAGTCGAAATAGTTTCGTACGAAATACTAGGTATTTTAAGTGATTGAATTTCGTGTGTTGTATTAGTTGAATTGTTTGTATATATCAGTGTATTCATGGTAGTATTAGTGTTATATCTTGTAAACGTAAAGGGGTTTTGTAGGGAGTATGAGGAAGTATCAGTGAGAGAGATTGGTGTCGGGACCGTTAGAGACTAGAAGAAGGACAACGATATCAAACCGAAAAAGATGTCAGAAGATGTTCAACCTAGGGTGTGAAATACGAGTATGTCGTATTCAAAACCCCTAAGCAAGTACGATGACACACAACGTTCTCAAGCAAAGAAAGATAACGACTCATCTTAAGGTAACACACCTACGTGCGACCACAAGTAAATGACCTACTATCTGTAAATCTGTCGAAGATTAAAAACCTATCATGTCTCTTTCGATAATATTTGTAATTGTATTTTCTGAAATTTTCCCGTATACAGAAGTACAGAAAACTTATTTACGGATCCTCATCCTCACGATGAGACTGTTATCCAGTATAACACTCACAACCAAATTAAAAAAGTAATTTTTTAAAAAAAATAACCTCACATCAACGAAATGTTACGACACAATGAAAGTTGACGTGTCACTTATTCGATATACAAATGTATATAGGGGATAACAACCTAAAGCAAAGGTAAATCCAGTGGTGTCTCGTAAATCATCTCAAGAGACACGATATGTCATCCAAGAGTAATCAATAGATAAAATATGTATCATAGTTATCACATAACCTCTTCCTTTACCGGTGGATGAGGGAATACGAACGGATCTTTTAAGGTACCTGTCTTCTTGGACCGCCCGACGTCAGGTTACCCCAGTGTTTCTCAACTGGTGTTGACTCGTGTAGTAGTGCAATTATTACATATATACATTTAGGGTTAGAGGCTTAAGTAGGTCGACGAGGCTAGGGGGAACCATGGGTATGTAAACAAAAGATTTTGACACAGAGATAAAGACGAAACATTTATTCTAACAGATATGGTTAAAAAGTCTAAGGTGTGTATACACAATTATATACTATAAACAAAAAGAGAAGTGAGAGATCCAGATAGGTGTAGAGGTGTTTTTAAAGTAAGAAAAAATACCGACTCATTATAAAGTAACACATATACATGGTACGAACGAAATAGGTAAGGAGACAACTACCTGTAAATTCGACGAAGGTACAGGACCGATAACATTAATCCCGACATTACTTGTGACCTACGTAATACCAGAAGAGACCCATATACGGTAATCACACTGACGACCTAACGTATCATGAATATACAAATCTAAAAATTCCTTGGAGGTATGACAAGGCGTATTAAAGACACGGTTAAATGTGAGGGTGGTTGTCATCCTCTCCCAAGGGTAAAGAGGTGCGGTAGAAGTCGTGAATAATAAACATCTAAAACAATACTACCGGTAAGACTGGTCACACTCCACTATGGAGTGACATCAAAACTAAACGTAAAGAGATCATTAATCACTCCAACTAGTTGAAAAGTACACAAACAACTGAGAGACATAAAGAAGAAACCTCTTTACAGACAAATCCATAAGACAGGTAAAAAACTAACCGAACCAAATATATATATATATATATAACCCATCTTACTCAACAAACACATAAAACCTCTACTTAGGAAACAGTCAACGAGGTAAACTTTTATGAAAGAGGGTAAGACATTAAAATATTCTTTAATGGTTTAACCAAAGGTTTTACTGACATGATAAAACGTTGGGACTGTCGTCACTTACTCTTGAGGTCGACGGGAGATAGGAATGGTTATGAACCTTCCCAGTCATAGAAAGTAAAATCAGTAAAAGTATTCACACAACACTGTAGAGGAACACCAAAACTAAATATCAATGATTAATACAAATCGTATAAAAAGTACACGGAGAAACCACTTTGCCGACAAGTTTATAAAACGAGTGAGAATTTAGTCATATAAACAGAAGGATGATAATTTACCACTCTCAAAAATTATATAAGACTTATATACATGAAATAGTTTATAGTCAAACCCTAAAGAGGGTGAGATACCGAACGGATAAGTAAGACAATTATAACTCAAAGTTTCCTTTTTCAAAAATTACAACTTCTTCAGGTTAAATTAAAATACTAAGTACGAAAAATACGGTGTCACATTGAGGTCCAATCTATAAAAGAGAACAAAAGAAGATTTTCAAAATATCAAAATCGAGGATGTAAATTTAGAGACCACTTAGAACTTAATTACAAGTATATACTCAATTCTCAGTTCTAATTAACAAAATGTATACCTATGGGTCAACAAGGTTCCAGTAAATAAATTTTTCCGATAAGAAAGAGGTAACTTAATTGTGAAAACAACTGTTAATTCATACACACCCTAAGAAAGAATTGAGAGAACACAAAGTGACTAGACATATGGAGAAGAATATGTTATGGGGTAGTACAACTAATGTATCGAAAGATCGTTTGAAAGTCTAATATTTTCAAAAATTGACACAAGATAAAGTTTTACAAAACCAACAAGTTCCAGGAAACAGAAAAGTATATTTAAAATCTTAGTTGAACTGTTAAAGTTGTTTTTTCAGACGACCTTAAAACTATCCCTAAAACAATTTAGTTATCCAGTTAAACCGTTATTAATTGTAAAATTGTTATAATACAGAAAACCGGGGACTTACACTAATAATAGTATTTAACATTACTGAAGTATTGTCTCTACCATACATTGAATGAATTGGTAAGACAGAACAACCTAGAAACATAATAAAAGTTCAAAAGTAAAAAAATTATTACGAAACAACTATAGTACAATTCACTTTATGTTGTACTGTATTTCCAGTATTAATATTTTATACACACATGTACCTGTATATACGTGTTTATATAATAATTTATCTATATCCTTACTTTATCTTCCTTTTATAACTTTTATTGGATAGTACCTCCATATAATGTCGACTAAATAAGAAGGGAGAGACGAAAGATTTACGTGAGTGTACCCGAAGGGTCCACCGCGATGACCATTTCTTGGATTGACGGTCACTCCCTCTGTATTCTCTACGTCCAAGTTAGGGACCCAGTCCTTCTAGGGACCTCCTCCCGTACCGTTGGGTGGGGTCATAAGAACGGACCTCTTAGGGTACCTGTCTCCTCAAACCGTTCGATATCATGTGCCCCAACGTCTCTCGGTCTGAACTGACTTCACTGGAGCGTGTGTGTGTACGTACGTTGAGTATACCTTTATTCGTACATCGAAAGTCCTTTATCTTTAGTCTTAGACGTACTGTTTTTCCATCGTGGACTCGTCCTAGACTTTCCTACGTCAAACGGTCCAATTGCCGTCCTCTACCTCCTTTCCCATTTACGGTCCGGTTTCCTTGTTGTACTTGTTCCCGTGTCGTCATACTTTCTTCCGTCGTACACTTCCCTTGGACCACCAAGACACAATCGATATATCCTACCTAGTCTCGTACTTCAGATGTGTAATAATTCAAGAGAATACATACTTATATCCTTGAAACTCAAAATAGAATGGTTCATAGTTCCATAGTTGTTTCAGAATTTGACCCGTCACTCGGACACACGACACGACACTAATCAACGAGTCAGCACGCTGAGGAAACAGTAGGTTGAGAAACGCTGGGGTATCTGACATGGGGTGGTCCGAGGAAACAGGTACCCCTAAGAGGTCCGTTCATATGACCTCAGCCAACGGAACGGGAGGAGATCCCCTAGATGGATCGGGTCCCTAGTTTGGTTCCAGAGGGTGTAACGTCTACCTAATAAATAGTAGACTCGGTGTCCCTTCAGACACTTACGACCTCACCCATCGAATAGGGCAGAGGTCCCCTAGAAGGACTGGGTCCTTAACTTGACCCCAGAGGACGTAACGTCCGTCTAAGAAATGGTCGACTCGATGGTTCCTTCGGATCTATCACTCGGTTGGTCTGAATATAGAATTTTATTAGTGAGTCACTCGTCGTTTCACCTCTCCAATCTTACTGACTTGACACATCGTGTCACTAGTCAACCTCTAAGAATATCTTCGTACTCCAGTTCTACTCTCCAAGGACCTGAGTCCTTCACTGACACCTCCACCTCTGATCCCCGTCTGAGATGTCTGGGACGTCTGTCTGACCGAGACTGTGATCGATTTCACTCTACTGACACTGACCCCTGTCCCCGTCGAAATACTTAGTCTTTAAGTTCTGATAAGTTGTAATCGAACTCTACAGATCATCCTTAAGTTCACGTTTCCAGTTCCTCCATCAACCTATGAACTTAGATACCGAATCTTCGCTTCAAATACGAATTAACACATTTCCACCCTCAGTAGTCTTATTTTAACAATGAATTTAGGATCCCGGACTACCCGAGACAAGATCAATGGATTAAGATATATTGTTCGGTGGGAATTGAAGTCTCCTATTTTATTTTTAATAAATATATGACTCTAGACATCTTGTCCTTAAGTCCTTTTCACATCGTTTTTATCGTATGTAAAGTTTCTTTTGTTGTCGTTCATAGTCACTTTGACTTTCGACCAACAAACTCTTTTATTTGTTTTAACTGTTTGGAAACCGGTCTGAGTAAGTTCCTTTTTGTCCTCTCCTTAGTTTAGTTATTTTAATCTTTACTCTTTTCTTTTTAATGTCGACTACGGTGTCTTTATGTTCCCGTTCTTCTCCCTGTTAGACCTTCTTTACCTGTTTAAGAATCTTTCCATGTTTGAAGGTTCCGACTTGATCCTTCTTTATCTTTTATATTTGTTTACTTAGTGTTCATTACTTTAACTTTTACATTAATTCTTAGAAGGTTGTTTGTTTTCAGGTCCAGTGTTCGTTTAAGATAGTTTATAAAATCTCTTCTCGATTATGGATAGGAAGAATTTCAGAGGGTTTTTTAAAGTTTCCCTTCTTGTGAGGGTTCGAGTAAGGTGTTCCGGTGGTAGTGGGACTATGGTCTTGGTCTGTTTCTATCTTATTTTTCTTTCTTTTAATGTCCGGTTATCGTGACTACTTGTATCTGTGTTTCTAGGAGTTGTTTTATGCTCATTTGTCTTAGGTGGTAGTGAATTTCTCAAGTATGTGGTAATAATTCACCCTAACTAGTGTCCTTAAGTTTCTAAAAGTTATATGTGTTTAGTTACACTATGTGTTATAATTGTTTAATTTTTGGTATACTAGTAGAGTTATCTACGTCTTTTTCGAAAGTTGTTTTAAGTTGTGGGTAAATACTATTTTTGAGAGATCTTTCACCCGATCTCTCTTGACTGGACTTGTATTATCTCTGGCATATACTGTTTGGGTGTTGTTTACAATAAGAGTTATCACTTTTCGACTTTCGTAAAGGAGATTCTAATCCTTGTTCCGTTTCCACGGGTGAGAGACAATAAGCTGTATGAAAACCTTCAGGACCAGTGTCATTAATCTCTTGTTTTTCTTTATTTCCTTAGGTTTAACCTTTTGTTATTCATTTCGACGGTGACAAACGGCTACTGTACTATGATATGTATCTTATAGGATTTCTACGGTGGTCTTTTGATGTTCTCGAATAAGTACTTAAACTGTTTTAACGTTTTATTTTTTAATTATGTATCTTTATAGAACGTAAAGATATACGATTGTTACTTTTTGGTCTTTCTCCTTAATTTCTTTGTTAGGGTGAATGGTAACGTTGTTTTTCTTATTTTATTGATTCTTATACGGATGCATTCTTCGTTTTCTGGACATGAGTCTGTTGATATTCTAGGACTCCTTTCTTTAGTTTTTACTGTGTTTACTTACCGCTCTATATGGTACAAAAACCTGACCTTCTTAGTTATAACACCTTTACTGATATGATGGGTTTTGTTATATGGTTAAGTTACGTTAAACATAGTTTAATGGTTACCGTAAAAAGTGTTGTGATCCTGTTTTTTTACATATTAAACATATCTTTATGTTTTCTGGGGTTTATCGGTTTCTTTAGAACTCTTTGTTTTCGTCTCGACCTCCTGAGTCAGAGGGACTGAAGTCTGATATGACGTTTCGATACCATTCGTTCTGTCATACCATGACCGTGTTCTTGTCTTTATGTCTAGTTACCTCGTCCTATCTTTCGGATCTATATTTGGGTGTGTGGATACCAGTGGTTTAGATTACTGTTTGTAGATACTGTTTTTATATGTCACCTTTTTATGTCAGAGGAGTTATTCACCACGACCCTTTTGACCTGTCGATGTTCACTTTTTACTTTGAACTCGTGAGGGATTAAGGTACGACGACGATTCAGTGCAGTCAGTACAGGTTGAGACACACTGGGGTGTCTGACGTCGGGTGGTCTGAGGGCAGGGACCCTAAGAGGTCCGTTTTTATAACCTCACCCAACGGTAAAGGAAGAGGTCACGTACTTTTACTTTTCACTTTCACTTCAGCGAGTCAGCACAGGCTGAGAAACCCTGGGATACCTGACATCGGATGGACTGAGGAGACAGGTACCCTAAAAGGTCCGTTCTCATGACCTCACCTAACGACAACGGAAGAGGTGGGATTAAGGTATCTGTTTTTATTTGAGTTTTACCCAATTTCTGAATTACATTCCGACCCGTGATATTTTAAGAACTTCCTTTTATATCTTGTGAGAAACTGTATTTAACGTCATTCTAAAAAAACTAGATGGAACATCACATTATTTCGGTTTTTATTTGTTTACCGTGGATTAATTTGAATGTTTGAAAACGTGTCACTTCCTTTGGTTTTCATTTTGTTTTTCTGTCGGGAGTCTTACCCTCTTTTATAAACGTTTAGTTTGTTGACTGTTCCCTAATTAGAGTTTTTATATGTTTGTAGAGTGTGTTGTGTTATATTTTTTTGACTTTATTGGGTAAGTTTTTGACTCGTCTTCCAGTTTTATCTATAAATAGGTTTCTTCTGTATATCTACCGTTTGTCTGTGTATTTTTCTATGAGTTGTAGTGATTAATAATCTCTTTATGTTTAGTTTCGATTTTACTCCGAAACGGAGTGTGACTAGTCTTACTGATAGTAGTCTTTTAGATGTTTGTTATTCACGATCTTTCCCACATGGGAGGATATGATAACCGTCCTTACATTTAACCATGTCAGTGATACCTCTTGTCATACCTTTAAGGAATTTTTTGATTTTTATCTGGAATGGTATACTAGGTCGTTAACGTGAGGACCTGTATATATACCTCCTTTGATTAAGTTTTTATATATACGTGGGGTCACAAGTGGTGTCGTGATAAATGTTATCGGTCCTGTATCTACGTTGGATTTGTTTTATCACGGTAAACGTCGTAGTACCGACCTCTGTCTCAAACAATAACTCACTTCATTCAGTCTGTACTGTTTATAGTCTACTATAGTCAATATCCACTTTAGAATTTTTTTTTTTTTCTTTTCACATGTTTATTTGAATAAATGTTTTGTCTTCATCTCAGTACTCACATCTTCTGATTGAAAACCAATAGTCTCTTACCCCCTCCCCACACGTTAACGCTCTCTAACTGTATACGTGTGACGATATATATTTTATCTATTGATCATTTTTGTACGACATTTCGTATCCCTTGAGAGGGGTCGCAAGATATCACCGGATATACCCTTTTCTTAGAAATTTTCTCGTACCTATATATACATATATGTTGACTAAGTGAAACGAGCGTGAACTTAGATTTTGTTGTAACATTTAGTTGATATGAGGTTATTCAAAAAGTTCATACTACATGAAAGCGAGGAGTTACAGACTCATCTGAGGGACCAAAGGATTTATGTTCTTCACGAGACTCCTTTCATATCAAAATGTCTCGATCTTCTGTGTCTCTTCCTTACTTCCTCTCCTCTCTCCACCTGGTCTAATCCTCTACAAGTTTTAGTCAGTTTCTACTCTTGTGTCCTCTAACACCTACGGGACCCTTCCAAAGTAAAAGGGATCACCGACGATGTTTTCTTCTACACATCGTACGACCTCTAATACCTTGACCATGATTATCAAGAACCTCCTCCTACCTATTCTTGTCTAAAACAACACTAGGGTTCATGTAGGGAGTCACCATATCTCTGTATATCCTATCGTCCGAAGGACCCAGACTGGGTTAAGAGATACATAGATCTTCTGTCTTGAGACACTAAGGAACTTGGATGATTACGAGTGTCTCTTTCTGATTTACTTCACTATCAGTTATAGATAAGTGTCTGATATCGTGTCCTTGTCCATACTTTACCTCCACTCTATCTTCCTCTCGTAGGGGTATGGATCTACTCTTCCTTTTATATAAAGGTATCTTCACCTACCTCTGTCCTTACTTTCATCTGACACAATCACTTCCTTCTCTACACTAAGGGTGTAAACCTGTATCCAAGTAATCGTCCACTCAAAGGATACATACTATTGGCCAATAGGTAGGAGTCTCCTCATACCAGTCACACCTCCGACTTCCTACCAATCGTAGGGAATAACACTGTCTATTGTGGCTTACGAAAGAACACATGACCACAATCAAATACAGTTTCAAATCCCGGGTGTTTTCTCAGGACTATTTGTTACGTACAAAAGTCAACTCAGGAGATTTTACGAGACGGAAGTTCAATTTTTTGTTTACTTTTATCTACTCGGGAGGTTTCACACATTGATTCGAACCTTCGTAAAATAGATAATAATCTCTCTTCACTAGATGGGAATTGATGATCTGTCTTGTGACTTAGAAGACACCTTTTTATCGTGGTTGTTTTGGTGATGTTATAAACTGAACATTTTGTTTTGTTTCAAAAAGTATGTAACAGGTAGTGAGGTATTTTATGTTAATCTGTACTGTTCTCAGTCCTACTTTAATGGTTTTGGTTCTCCTTTTTTTTTTGTACTTCGTTTGGACGTATACTTATAACACTTAAGTCTAAAAACTTAGGTAGGTGGACGTTACGTCCTTTATGTCCTCTTAGCCCAAGTTAGGGAGGGACCAGTCCTTCTAGGGGATCTCTTCCTTTACCGTTGGGTGAGGTCGTAAGGGCGGACTCATTAGGGTACCTGTTCCTTCGGATCCCCCGATATAAGGCACCCTAGTGTTACTCAACCCGTATTGACTCGTGTGTGCGGAATAGTCCCACTATGGTATTTTTATTAATTAGAATCCATATACTAAGATTGGAGGAACAAGTAAAGGTAAAAAAGGTGATTTAGTAAAAAATTAAGGGGAAACTAGAATATACTCGTCAGACACCTCGTGTGAACGTATTTTGAATATCCATGATCGAAATAGTATACAAGAGAAGGGTTTAATTTTTTTTTTATGGCACTAAAAACTTATTAACTACAATTATACCAGTTCTTTTATCTACATTATACCTGTTAAAATGGTCTTAGATATCTTTCCTTAATTTACTTTTTAAATTTTGACTTTTGATGTCACTAAATCACTAAATCCGATAACAACAAGTCAAAGAGTCAGTACAGACTAAGAAACGTTAGGGCACCTGACGTCGTACGGTACGAAGGGATAGAATGTAGTAGAGGACCTTGAATGAGTTCGAGTAGAGGTAGTTCAGTGACTACGTAGATTAGTAGGGTATGAGACAGTACGGAAAGAGGAGGACGGAAGTTAGAAAGGGTCTTAGTCCCAGAAAAGATTACTCAGTCGAGAAACGTAGTCCACCGGTTTCATGACCTCAAAGTGAAAGTCGTAGTCAGGAAGGTTACTTATAAGTTCTGACTAAAGGAAATCCTAACTCACCAAACTAGAGGAACGTCAGGTTCCCTGAGAGTTCTCAGAATTTGTGATGTCGAGTTTTCGTAGTTCAGAAGTCACCAGTCGGAAGAAATACCAGGTCGAGAGTGTAGGTATGTACTGATGACCTTTTTGACATCGAAACTGATAGACCTGTAAACAGTCGTTTCATTACAGAGACGAAAAATTATACTATAGAGCCAAAAGGTATCGAAAAGAAAGTGTCATCGTAGAAAATCTTAAATTTCATCGAGTCAACCTTAAGGTAGTGGAGGTGATCGAAACAACTATCATTACGAAGGATTCCAGGTAAACTGTAGTGTGAGGTCCTGCAGACCGAGGTCAACTCACTGGTGTCGTAACACCAATAGACCCAGTAATTCTGTAAAAAAACACGTCAAGACTAGTTAATTTACCAAGAAAGGGAACTGTTGGGACCAGAAAACAAGGGGGTCTCCCAATATCTAACTCCGACCGTTTAATATTACAGACCCACAATCTATTCTGGATTTCTTTCGAGACCGGGATTTATAGTAGGATACGAAAGTGGAGTCAAAACGTCAAAATTGACTTTTCTAGTACTAAAGAGTGTGTCTTTGGTGTCAATGTGGAAACAGTATTTAGTTTACTGATTTGCACTTACTCAGACAAAACACGGTAGAGAGATCGAAGATCAGTAGACTTAAGGTGTTCACTCATCAAAACACAAAACAAAACAGTAAAAATTATGTATATTCTGAAACCCACGATCAAGAAACAAAGATTCACTTTGAAAAAACTTCATACTGAATGATCTAATATTGTCCCTTTTTAGTATTCTATCTCGACTAAGTAAAAATATCTCACTTGTGTGTATATAGATGGTGGTACTACTTCTATTTGTTATTGTCGTGAGATTTTCAAAGAGAAAACGGGAGATAGTCAGTAAATAGTTTACATGTATAGGTAAAGACAATTTAAGTATCTCCAATTTAATGACCGTACTTATATAAGACGAAATCACATATAACTGTTTGTAAAGACGTTTTATTAACATTGTTGTGTATGACGGTATATGAAGGTTATCTTCGAACACTCTCAAGGTCAACGAGGTGTAGGAACGGTTGTGAACCGTAACAGTCAGGAACAGTAAAAAACGGTAAGACCAGCCTTATCTCATAGTTGAGTAACACTGAAATTAAACGTAAAGGATGTGTGATGATTACGACTCGTTGAAAAGTCCAAACAATCGGAGAACCTATGACTGATAGGACAAGTTTAAATAGCGAATGAAAAACGAATCACCAGACTGAATTTTGTTAATGTCAGTCTAGAAGTATAAGTAGCCAAGGTATAGGTGTCTAAGCTGACGGATACCTAGTACATCATAATATAAATACTAGACGTCAATCAATTAAACACCTACACCTTAGACACCCATACTTTCAGACTAATACCTCGAATTCGTAGGGTTTAAAACCTTAGGTACCACCCAGGACCTTGGTTAGAGAATACCTATGACTCTCTACTGACTAATATACGTGTATGTAAATGTAGTCTATACACTATATTAATATGTATATGACAGACATACATTATATAATGTGAATAGTCTATTCGTATAACTTTTATAGAAGAGGGTGAGATTCCGAATGAAAAGTACGACATTTCATATGTAAATCTACTGATCTTCATAAATTAAAATTACTTCAGTTTAAATAATTGAAAAAGGAAATACCAATTAAAAAAGTCACACAAAACAAAGTCTTCCTAAACGGACGGAGTTCCAGTACTTATACAAGATGCAAAAGAGGAGTTCTTCGGAAGAACAACACGGAAAGTCTAAATCCAAGTACTAAATAGACTTTAAAAAAAAAAAAAACCATTTACCACATTTAACCCCACCCCCAAGAAAAAAGTGGAATATACCTATAGGTTGTCTAGGCCGTTAAATTTTCTGGTGATAAAAGGGTGTCTTTGTTGTCAACGTGGAAACAGTATTTAGTTCACTGACATATACTTACTTAGACAAAGATCTGAGAGATAAAACATGGTAACTAGATAAACACAAATGACCGTGGTAAGGTACTTTAGAATTTATACAATCGAAGTACTTTTAGAACGATCGATCACCACCTTCAGGAGGTTGAAAAAAACAAAACCGATAAAGACCAAGAAATGTAAATATATATGTAAAATCCAAGTCGAACGGTTAAAAGTCTTTTTACGTGATTTAAAAATGAAAATATAATTTGGGTGGGTTCTACATAAAAAATAATTCAGTATAAGTAATACAGAAGGGTGAATAAATAAGAAAACTTAGAAGAAATAAAGAGGGGTGAAGGGGACAAAGGTATACTCTATTAAAAGGAAGACGACATCTTGAAGGAAATAATAAAGAAAGAAAATTACACTTGGAAGACTACTGTATAAACGAGTTAAAAACGGAGATAATTTACTGAAACAAGGAAAAAACTTCAATACAAATAACACGTGTATTATGACACAACCTTGAATTAAAGAAAGTAGTGACTTTCTACTGTAAAGTCAGTGGAAGAAAGTAGTAAAGAAAACTTTCATTAGAAGGATAAAATAACCTAACGAAAGGAGATTAACGTACAGGTCTAAAAGAAGACTGAACTCAAATGTTATTAAAAGGATAAAACACGTATTCGTATGAAAATATATATGTATAAAAATTGGACACACCACAAATATCTCTAAGAATCTAGTTACCTAATTACAGAAAATTGGTCAGAACCAGTAAAAAGGAGTTTATAACGAAGTTAGAGTAAGAGAAAAAACCCTAGAGTGAACATAGGTACCCTACGTGAAAAGTGAACGAGGTTTACCGAGTCTGAGAGAAAAAGTATAAATGGTAAGAAAAAAAGAGAGACAAAGTCAAATATATAAAGATAACAGGATAAAGGTCAATTAATAAATAAACAAGATAACACAGATTATACGACGATTTCGGTCTGTAAATTAAGAATCATACTCGGTAATAAGAATGAGATATCATTCAAACCGGAAAATCATGTTTTACTTCGTCCCGTTTCCGATTGTCTCAAAACGGTTCTCTCACGTGACTAATATCGTTTGTTAGAGAAGGTTTTTGCACTCTATACTGATGTGTACCTGTAGTGGTCTACCAGTTACAACTTTAGTCTAACTAATATTAGGAACTTCAGCTTCTACCTCTTCGGGATATAGAAGTCGTTTTTGTTATGGTCCCCAACTGACACCGAGTCTAGTACTTGAGGAATAACGTTTTAAGTCTGAATTTAATTTCTTTTATCCCTTTTGGTGATCTGGTAAGTCTATACCGGATTTATTTTACGGAATGTTCATAAATTATTATTTTAAGGATATGTTCACCTTCACTTTTATTTAAGTTCCCTAATCTAGACTATCTGTCTTACGGACTTCTTAACACCTGTCTCCAAGTACTGTAGTATGTTCTTCGTCACTAGTTTTGGTAGAGGTTCTTTTTCTTTACGTTCTTCCCTTCACCGACGGACTCCTCTGGAATACTTATCGACTCTTTTCTTCTCTTCGATTTCCGTTTCCTGTTTTCCTTTCTATATGGGTAGACTTACGTCTCAAGGTTTCTTATCGTTCCTCTATTTTCTTTCGGAAGGAGTCACTAGTCACGTTTCTTAATCTCCTTTTGTTGTCTTACCCTTTCTGATCTCTAGAGAAGTTCTTTTAATCTCTATAGTTCCCTTGTAAAGTACGTTTCTACCCGTGTTATTTCCTGTCTTTACCGTCCCTGGATTGTCTTCGTCTTCTATATTTCTTCTCCATCGTTCTTATGTGGCTTCTTGATATGCTCTTTCCAGAAGTACTGGGTCTATTGATTGGTATTAGCTCACTTGTGAGTGGATCTAGGTCTGTAGAACCTCACACTTCAGTTCACCTGGAATCCTTCGTAGTGATGTTTGTTTCGATCACTTTCACTACTTTTAGGTCGACTCGATAAATTTTAGGATTTTCTACTACGACAATTTGACGACGTGTGTTATACGGTCGTTTATGTCTTTTGAGTCGTCACCGGTGTCCTGACCTTTTCCAGTCAAAAGTAAGGTTAGGCTTTCTTCCCATTATGGTTTCTTACAAGTTTGATAGTGTGTTAACGTGAGTAAAGTGTACGATCGTTTCATTACGAGTTTTAAGAGGTTAAACCCGAAGTTGTCATGTGCTTGGTTCTTGAAGGTCTACAAGTTCGACCTAAACCTTTTCCGTCTCCTCGGTCTCTAGTTTAATGGTTACAGATAAGTTAGTATCTTTTTCGTTCTCTTAAGGCCTATTTGTAGATGAAGACAAAGTAACTGATGTGGTTTCGGAAACTGACACACTTAGTGTTATTTAATACCTTTTAAAAAGGTCTCTACCCTTATGGTCTGGTGGAATTGACGGAACACTCTTTGGACATACGTCCAGTTTTCGTCGTCAATCTTCGTCTGTACCTTGTTGTGTGACCAAGGTTTAACGTTTTCCTCATGTAGTTCCGACATATAATAGTGAGACGAATAAATTGAATATGTGTCTCATGTAGTACACTTTACGACCCAACCTACTTCGTGTTCGACCTTATTTCAAACGGCCCTCTTTATGGTTATTGGAGTCTATACGTCTACTGTGGTGGGAATACCGTCTTTCACTTCTCCTTGATTTTTCGGAGAACTACTTTCATTTTCTCCTCTCACTTTTTCGACCGAATTTTGAGTTGTAAATCTTTTGCTTTTAGTACCGTAGACCAGGGTAGTAAAGTACCGTTTATCTACCCCTTTGTTACCCTTGTCACTGTCTGAAATAAAAGAACCCGAGGTTTTATTGACACCTACTACTGACGTCGGTACTTTAATTTTCTACGAACATGGAACCTTCTTTTCGATACTGTTTGGATCTGTCACATAATTTAATGATTTTTCACCTTTGTAGTATAAACGGTTGTTTCCAGGTTTATCAGTTTCGATACCAAAAAGGTCATCAGTACATACTTAGATTCTCACCTTGGTCTTTCTTTCGACTCCCAATTTCTGGACTACGAAAACCTGACACCACGACCTCTTCCGAGAACTCTCAGGAAACCTGTCTCTCCTCTAGTTTGGTCAGTTAGGATTTCTTTTAGTTAGGATCGATAAGTAACCTTCCTGACTACGATTCCGACTTCGAGGTTATGAAACCGGTGGACTACGGTTGAGTAACCTTTCCTGGGACTATAAACTTTCCTAACTCCCGTCCTATTCTTCCCGACTGTCTCTGACTCTACTAACCTACCGTAATAACTAAATTACTTGTACTCAAACTCGTTTGAGATCCTCTATCACTTCCTGTCCCTTCTTACCGTACGACGTCAGGTACCCTAGTGGTTCTCAACCTGTACTGAATTACTGACTTGTTTTCGTTAGTGACAGACAGGGTAACACGACTTTTAAACACTAAAGGAGGACGAAAGAGGAGTAAACGATCGATGTCACAGAAGTAGTCGGTCCGGGAACCAATTTTGGAGGTCTTTCGAGTAGTAGAGAGAAACGATCACCCCATAGACCGTCCAGACTCAAGACAGACCTTATATAGGGACTCGGTCGTGGTACCGAAGACCTTGTCTTCTCTCTCTCCGTGATATACGTACTTATTACTTTCGTACCCCACTGAAGACTTTACTTCTATGAATGGTATTTACCCGAAGTACTAGTAGTCTCCTAAAAGTTTAGTCTTTAGGATATGGTTGATGTACCGTAGAAGTACTCTTCAAAAGGAAGAGGATTTTAACTGAGAGAGTTCGTCAGTTCCGTAAACCTACTTTTATCTTGGGAACCAACATGTCTACGACCTTGGACCTTGAATTCGTACTCTATTTACATAGTGGTAATAACCCGATGGAGGTCCCTTCGGTCTGGACCTCTTCGTCTTACGACACCACTGTGGAAGTCATTTAAGTGGACCCTCCTCGGGGAGTTCCACATCTGGTACATGGACCGTTTTTAGACACTATAACGAGGTACCCGTGTAGACCCACCGAAGATGTGACCAACACGTTCCCAATGTCGTTTAAGGGTATTCTTTAATCGACAAGAGAATTGTGGTACAGAACGGAAGGGTATAGACCTACAAAGGAGAAGAGTAAGAAAGGAGGAACTTACAGGACGGGGATGATGGAGGAGTCGATATTTTTGGGTTGGGGGGTGAAGGGTCGTATTCACTTTATGGTTGAGTAACGATTCGAAGGGAGTCAGAAGCAGACTGGTGTAATACAGTGGCATGATAAATATCAGAAGGTCACCGAGAATCAACGGAAGTCTAATATGGGGTTCGGGAGGACCTGAGGGTGTCAAGGTAAATAAGAGATCGTGTCGCAATTGGAACTACTGTAAAGTAGTATCGATGATGAACACACGTCAGAAGGGGAAAACATCGGAACTGGGTCTTCCTGTCTTAGGAGAGACTAAGGGAAAGGAAGAGATGAACCGGAACGTACCCGGAACCGTGAGTTCTCTGTGATAACTAGTTGATTTACTTGTTTTCCGTTAATTTCAATTCCCGTAGGTTTATCTTTTGACGTCCCCTGTATCTCATTAGGGTCTAATGAAGACTCGTCCTCATTGGTCTTTGGTATAGTCGAAAAAGATCTTCGTATTGAGAGATCTTGAGATTCAATCCGTCTCTGGGGTTTCTAGTGGTGAAAATCCGACTGGGAAGTAGGAGGGAATTTGGTTGTAGATGTAGAAAGAACCGTGTCCGTCTCCGTACGTTTTTAGAAGTACTGGTTCCTGTTGTCCAAAAGTCCTAACCCTCACATCTCACTCAGAAAGAGGGGACCCACCCATTCATCACGAAAGTAAAGAATCGAGAGTCTAAATCTATTCCTTTATCGTAGGTAAAGAAGTACTCGTGGATCTCATGTGGTACGTGACACGTTTCGTTATCGTCATGTACAACATATCTACAGAGTAGTAAGATTTCTTACTATACCGGAGACTTCTTTATCTGTATCGGCATTCGGGGTTATTTAGAAAAATACTAAGTTTTATACACTTATTTTAAGGTACCACTGTCTCTTCTTGGGATGGTTATGACGGACTACTCAGATCTTCCCCTCTGTTTATTCATGTTCCGTTATACTGTACACGATGTCATCATTACATGCGTTTTGTGACACTTGTAGATATCGGTGCAGATGGTCCTCCCACTTCCCTCCGTTACCGACTAGACTCAGGACACCCTAACCCTCCATCCTAGTCTACCTCCCTCATCGAAAACACTTTTATACTTTCTTACTTTCCAGTATCAACTTCTTTTCGTTCTTAAACCAATCCGACCTCATATCTCTTGCCCTACTTTAGTCCATTTTTGTTCCGTTTTATACCTTCAACAACGGTTTGACCGAAACTTTTGGTACGGTTCAAATCTGAACTAAGAGTTCCGTCACCCTTCCTAAGTTTCATAAACTACACTAAGACTTCTCTGGTCACCTTTTAGTGGGATAGCGTCTCACCCTCTACTTGACTTTAGTCAGTGTCTCTACTCTTTCGACCTAACTCCGAATCGAGACCAGACCTACCTTCCACCCACGGACGTGGTCCAGACACGACTTCTTTGACATCTGACATAAATTCTTTATGTCCGTTTCTTCTGAACTGTCCTCAGGTACTGGATAAATATACACCTACCCCTTCTTCTTTAGTCTTACTGACTTATAAATACGGCACTTATTGTTCAATTCGTCACTAGAGTAAGTCTCTGTGTCCTTTCGACTGTCCTCCCTCTGTTACTCAAATTAAAACTTGAACTACCCACGTTTTACGACAAGACAGTATACTATCCCCTATCTAAAACATCGGTAGTCACAGGACTCCAGTGGGTACAAGGTATGGACTCTAAGGACACAAGGCATGGAGCCGGGTAGGGAAAAGGGGTAAGGGTCGGGGAAAAAGGTTACGTGTACAACTCCACAAAACAATTGAGTAGAACTTTGGTATGTCCGTACGTCCCTTGTACGATGGGAAGGTAAGAGGAAAGAGATTTGAAAAGACAGGAGTCCGAGTGACACAACCCGTCTTATTATTTGAGGGTTTCTTCGGGATTAGGGACCGTGGATTCCACTTGTGCAATGGAATGTATTGTTCTTCCTGAGACGTTACACTAATTCCGATTCTTGGAATTCTACCTTCTAATAGGATTAAATGGGTCCACTCAGACTGGGTTAGTGTGTTTAAGAATTTTCGTACCTTCGAAAGGTCCGACGTCATTTGGTCTCGAACCGTCATACTCCTCCTGAATGGAACGATAACGACCGAACTTTCTACCTCCTCCTCGTTACTCGGTTTTTTTACGTCTGTAGGAGATCTTCGACCTTTACCGTTCCCCTGTCTAAGAGGGGATCTCAGAGGTCTTTTCTTGTGTCGTGAGGACTGTGGAACTCAAATCGGGTTACTCTGGTGGAGTCTAAAGACTGGACATCTTACCAATTCTATTATTTAATGAAAATTCGACGGTTCCAACACTAGTAAACAGTGGCGTCACTATGAGTGTTTTTAGGTGTGTAAAGTAAAGTCCTGTAAAAAGTTTAAATTTAAGGATAACTTTCGTTAACTTTGAAAAAGTTTTTCTCTAATATTCTTCCTCTATGGGTTCTAGGGGGAAAGTATAGTTGTCAGGACCCCAAGGATCTCCCGGTTCCTAAGATATTATTTTCTTTAAGTACGGTACAGTAGTCTATTGGACCATTCTCTCATTCTTGACTCCACCCTCCCTTTGGACCCTTTCTTCTGTTCAATCGTTTACTCCGTTCTCCTCCCTCACTCTCTTTTCATTTTGTTTCTACCACATTGTAGTCGTTTTGGTTCTTTCCTGTCGGAAATTCACCATCCACAACCAGTCTTCGTAATTTACGATTTCTCTCCTTTTTTAACTTAAACTGTTGTTCGTCCAGTAATCACCTGAAATTTCCTTCGTAAAGTTACTTCTCTATCCCTTCTCGATCTTACGTCTCCCAACCTCTCTCTGATCTCTTTCTTAATTCTTGATTTATTCGACACTCGTTTGATAATCTTTTCTCACATGTAATAAGTAGAAATATACGTTATAAGTCGTGTTGCGGGCCTCGCGTCCCCCACGAGTAATTTACGACCGAACTCACTTCGTGACCTCAGTCACCCATATCTGTTCGTGAAGAGTCTGGAATAACGCGAAATGTTTAGTGGACCCCTAAGACTACGTCATCCAGACCCCCTCTGGACTCTAGGACGTAAAGATTACTCCCACAACTACTACCTAGACCAGACATCTGGAGTGAAACTCATTGATCCTACATCTAGTAGGGTTGGTTAGTGGGTCGTTAGTACTGAGGTGAACCAAGGACCCATTATAATACTAAGGTCTCTGGTCCCACTGAAGACTTTGACATCTTGACAAACTGAAGTACTATGTGTAGACGCGTTACCCTGGTTTGGTCTATGGTTTGGTCCGGATCGTGGACCCTCAACTGTAAGGATTTTCGGAAACATGGAGGGAGGGAGTTGTTTATGAGAGGTGTAAAGTCTTAAAAGGAGTTAAGGAAGGCTTGAGTTATGGCGGTGGTTTGGGAGCTAGTGGTTGTCTTGACAAGTACACGGTGGTGACTGTTTATATTTTTCTTTCGAAAACTATAATCAGTATCCCTCTATATAAGAGTGTGTCATCGGAGTCCTTAAAGTTTACATACCTAAATGTTTTTCGGTGAACCTAGTCTTTAGGGAGAGACTTTTTTTTTTTTTTTGAAGAGTTTCTCCCTGTGGGGTCACTGGAAAAGGGTGTCCGTCGTCCCCGTGGTCTGGTTTATGTTTGTAGTGTTTTGTTTGAACCTCTTTCATTTATTAGAGTTAGGATTAGTAGATGGATATAGAGTTAAAATTTTTCACTAATTTGTAGATGGGACTTTATATTCCCGAAGGGGTCACCGAATCGTTCACTTCTTGACTGGAAGTCACGTCCTCTGTGTCCTCTACACCCAAGTTAGGGACCCAACCCTTCTAGGGGACCTCTTCCTTTACCGTAAGGCCATAAGAACGACCCTTTTAGGGTACCTGTCTCCTCGGACCACCCGATGTCAGGGACCTCAGTGTTTCTCGACCTGTGCTGGCTTCTCTGACACACACCGTATCGTGACCTTATATTTTACGGTACGACCTACAGTAATTTACCGTGGTGGTACCTATACCTCTGTGTCCTACAGTCTCCCTCATAATTGGAAATTTTTCTTTAATAGTTTCCTTGGTTTCCCTATTATAAAACCTGTTTTACCTACTCCATCCGGAAAAGGGTATTTCACTTGCAGGTATCGTCAAGTGGGGTTTGTATAAAGCGTCGAGTCAAAAATACGATAGGGTTGGGTGGACAATCTCCTTGAGCCGGGTACCCTTTCCCTTCGTCTGATCGTCGTTTTCCAGTCACTTAGTCAGTCGAGAGAAAGTCACTTTCAGTGTATTTTGAAGTGGGTGTAGTCGTATTTCTTTTCGTTTGAACAAACGACTGTAGTGACTTTACGGGGACCCACCCCATGTTAAATCCCAAATTTGTTACAGGGTTTAAACAGAGTGTCGAAACGACGGAGCTCCAACGGAGGTTTAGGTCCGACATGTAACCCAGGGGATATCGTCAAAGTTAGAACATATAGTGTCATTAAGCGAGTCGACCCCCTCAGGTGGAGGGGATCTCCCGTTGGGTCTTTGGATCCACTCTCAGGTAATTAGGATAGACCGTCCTGGACCCAATACCCAAGTAGAGACATTTGTTGTCTCCAACCCCACCCCATCGTGTCTGATGGGTCCATCGTGATCAACATTTCTTGGACGGACGGTCACGCCCTCGACGTCTAAGTTAGGGTCCCAGCCCTTCTAGGGGACCTCTGTTTTTACCGTTGGGTAAGGTTATGATAACGGACCTCTTAGGGTATCTGTCTCCTCAGACCACCCGATGTCAGGTATCCCACCGTTTCTCAGTCTGTGCTGACTTCGTTGAATCGTACGTGTGTGCCTCATCCCCTTTCTTACAGGGAGGGGTTTACTAGACTAGTACAGAACACAAGATGAGACCCCTCACTGGAGGTAACAGTCTTCTAGAACTCGACTTGTCTCCGTTCCTAATTATGGGGAGTTAGGTTGGTTCCAAAGTAAACAGGGTTCTTCCCTCTCACTACGACTCTCCCTTTACGTGATTCACAGGTAGGATCAGTCCACACATGTGTGTAAGTCCGGGTTCAGACAATGTTACTCCCTTTAGGTCCGAGGACTACTACGTTCAGTCACTAGTCTAGTAAAGATAGAAGTCTAGTTGTGGAGACCTCCTTAGGGACGAGACGACGAGACCGGTGTGGTCAAAGACCACTGGGTAAAACACAAGACCCCGGTTTAGGTGGAAGAGAGGAATAATGGAAACGTCTCTGGAAGTGACTTCCAACCAGGACGGACAACGAAGTGAATTGAATGTAGTCTCGATTAAGGAAGAGATACCGAATAGACTAGTGGTATCTTCTTGAATCCTTCCCCAGAGTACAGTCCGAGCCGTATTTCCTTTGACTTATCCGGTTTGGGACGGGAAGTCTGGTCTGACCTCAGGACGAAGTCTTTTTAGTTACGGAGGTAAATAAAAGAAAGAATACTCAGTACGAGGGTCTACTTCTCTTGTCCTATGACAGTCAACGACCATACTACTTTGTCACCGAACTTCCATAATATAAAGGGTCTTCCCGGTTCTTCCTTTAAAAATCAGTGACAGGGGCAACCCTTCAAACCCTGTACAATGTCGAGTTACATGAGTCATAGATACCAGGTGAAGGATGAAAAGTCACTACGAACAGATCTGGTCAGGGTTTCCTTAGTTAGTTCCGTTAACAGGTACATTTAGATAAGTGGTTTTTTAGATCCAATCGAATTCTTCTTTGTAAGTACGAGAATAAGTCCGACAAATAACTCTCTTTCGAGTCAAACCACCATTTTTTTATTGTACTTGAACCCTCGGTCTTTATTGACTAAAGTTCAACGAGAAGACAGGGAATTACCGACTCACTCGAACCTGACCAATACATTAGGTAGACTCGGGGGTAAAGGATGTACAAACCCTCCCACGGGACTCTACTAGTACAAACATTTCACGAATCGTATCATGTGTCACGTTTTTAATGAGTTACGTGTAAGAACAATTCCCGTATGACACACGGTGTATGAGATGATCCAAGGTCTAGTGTCCCGATTTAATTTATCTTATTATTTTATAATTTTACCCTACTCTATAATTTCTTGTACAATAGATAGTGTGATCCTCTCTGAACTTCTAAACATGTTTCTACCTAAGTCTCCCTACCCTGGACGTAAGGAGGGGGAAGAGGATCTAGAGGACGACGGCGACGACGACGACGATTCAGTGAAGTCAGCCCAGGTTGAGACGACAGACACCCTAGTGTGTCTCAGCCTGTACTGACTTCACTGAATCGTCGTCGTCGTCGCCGTCCTCTAGATCCTCTTCCCCCTCCTTACGTCCAGGGTAGGGAAACTTAGGTAGAAACATGTTTAGAAGTTCAGAGACATTTCTTTCAAGATTTAACCGATTCTATTCGTCCGTAGATTTATAAAAAACGTAACAAAAAATTGAAAAATAAAACAAAACCCCATATCGACTAATTGTTACAACACTATCAAAGTCCACTTGTCACTTCCCTGAGTTAGTATGTATACGTACATAGGTAAGAGAGGGTTTGAAGGGAGGGTAGGTCTGACGGTGTATTGTACCTCGTCTCAAGGTGCACGATGTGTCATCTAGGAACAACCAATAGGTAGAATTTATGTCTTAATACATATAGTATCCCCGAAGGGACCACCGAGTCACCCATTTCGTAGACGGGTGTTACTCCCTCTGGGCCCAAGCAAAGGACCCGACCCTTCTAGGGGACCTCTTCCTTTGTCTTTGGGTGAGGTCATGGGAACGACCCTTTTAGGGTACCTGTCTCTTCAGACCATCCAATGTCAGGTACCCCAGCGCTTCTCAGCCTGTGCTGACTCGCTGAAGTGAAGTGAAGTGTATCCGTTAGTATTCAAGCAAGAGATTCAGACACTCAGAGAAAGATTCAAACACGTTCACACGAGTTAGTGACGGTACAGACTGAGAAACACTGGGACACTTCGAATCGGGCGGTTCGAAGAGACGGGTACCCTAAGAGGTCCGTTCTTATGGCAGTAAAGGAGGGGGTCCTATAGAAAGGTTGGACCTCTAACTTGGGGGGAGAGGACGTAGAGGACGTAACCGTCCGTTTGAGAAATGGTGACTCAGTGGTCCCTTCGGGTAAAACATTCAAGTAAACATAGACTTATTAATGACAAAGTTCTACACCTGTATGTTTAAGGTAGAATCAAATCTAAGACTTTAGACGGGACTTTAGACGTTAGGTCGACGGGGTCCGGGGTTAATGAAGAGCTACCACACACGTACGTCGAACGGAAACGACCGAACCATCGTTCCTTTCTTTCGGTCACCGAGGGTCGGATCGAGACGTCGCCACAGGACGTCGTCTACCGACTACAGGGCGCGAGTAACCTCATCCGTTTCGTCTAGTATTAAAGACTAATCCATTCTTCCACCCAGGTCTTCCCTCCCCTGGTGTAGGGACCGTAGTTAAGGGTTTTACATTGTCATGTCTGGAGACGTATACCACCGGACATATCACAGAGTGTTTGTGGTAGGTCAGTAGATTAGTATTCACATAGTACTAGTGGGGTAGAATCAGGGACTGTTCCAGGATTCCCCGGTTAAATCTAGATCCTGGGGTCGGTATAACTACGATATAAAGTAAATAAAACCGAAGACCGTCCCTCGTGATGATTACCCATATTTGGTGAAACATTCAGTTTATATTCCCAAAAATAAAGGTCAGGTTTGTCCGTGGTCAAGAGATCGTCTCTGGGACGGTCCGTGACTGTGTTTACGGGACCCCCAGTCCTACTCTAGTATCGGTCCGAGTTTGTAAAGTATGAGTTTTATCTCGGGTACATATAGGGCTCATAGGACCTAGGGTATAAAATGTGGAGTGGTTTTGGTCACAGTCCAACGGCCCTTTGATACTCTCTACTTTTTCGGACTTAAGTCAAAAGTTTAGACTACCTCCACTCTCTCCAGGTTTTACTGGACATTTCTTTAACTTAGTTTAATTAGAGGAAGGGTCTCTGTCGTAGAAGAGGGAAGTTCTGAAGGAGGGTAGTCTAGAACTTGATCTAACTTGGAAAGTAAGTTATTGAAACAAATGATCCACAGTCCAGGAAACGATCTATGTCGTAATATAATCACGAGTTCTGTTGTTTTTAGAGATGGAAGGGTCTCGAGTGTCTGAATGTCCTTTATACCTGTCTTTAGGACCTCGTATGTGGACTAGATGTGGGTCTCCAGTCCCTTCTGTTGGAACTTCACTCCAAATTCCACTCTGGTCTTGGTACCCATCCTTCTTCGACCCCCTTCTTACACTTACGGGATTCCACCCTGTAATATTTTATAATTACTACTACTACCGTCCATGATAAATAAATCATGAGTAAAATACAACCAACGAAATATATCTAACTGAGTAAACTAAGAACATTGTGAGTACACTTCAGTCACTTTAAAAAAAGAAAAAACCTTTTCGGAAATAACCTCATATCAGCTAAATGTTACAACACAATCAAAGTCCATATGTCGTTTCACTTAGGGAAAAAAATATTGTAAGAAAAGGGTATATCCGGTAATGTCTCATGACTCATAACTAAACACGTGAAAAAAATCTGAAGTGTATATTCGTTATAGGATACTATAAATAGAAAGACACAGACTGAATGAAGTGAGTCATTCTGTCAGAGATCCGGGTAGATACAACGACGTTTACCGTAATAATAAGGATAAATGTCTCTTACTTGATTCTGAAACCTTAACTCAGTACAATGTATTGGAACGGGGTCAGTGTGCCGGCCATCATGGACTACAAATTAAGTCGGTTCGGACCGGGTCCTCGGATGTGAGTTTACTGGTTGTAAGTAAACAAGTAAGTAAGTAATTGAGTATGACTCGCGGATCGATTTTGAATCCCCCTATTTCTTCTGGTTCTGGATGAACGGAGGTCCCTCGAGGGTCATGAAGTGTCTTCCGTACCCCCGGACCTTGTCCTCGGTCTGAACTTTGAACCCGAGACCATAACGGAGAACACGGACCGAATGGGTCGTCGGTCTGGGTGAAGATCATAAACGTCCCGGGTCCTGTTTTCATGTCTACCTTGCCGACAGTCTTGCTTGGTGGTGGTTAGATCCCCGAGATTTGTTCTTAGATAAGAGTGAGTCAAGACCTAGGTTCTTTAGACTTTAGTTCCACAGTGGTTTCAGGACAAGGGAGACTTTTGTAATCGTCTCTTAGGGACGGTGCAGAAGGTCGAAGGTCCCCTCGGTCCACAGGACCCGAATCCCGTCGGAGACGGTTGTATACCGGACGAGGGGACATAAAGATACAGAGGAGAGAATATTCCTGTGGGTAGGAACCTGAATACCGGGTCGACAATTAGGTCTTACTAGAATAGAGTTCTGGTAAGGGAATTAATCTAGACGTCTCTGGGAAAAGGGTATATTTAAGTATAAGGGTGTAAGGTCCCTAATCCTGAACCCGTATAGAAAACTCCCGATGTTAAGTTGGGTGATTCGGGTGTATAGTACAGATTTATAAATTTTCAATGTTTATTGGGACCACCAGGTTATCGATTTGAAGGGGAAGTTTACGTCCTTATATATTCAAACTAGGTACCAGTCCCTTGATTCTAGGGTATACTGAAAACCAATTTTTTGACTTTGTATTTTTGTCTTCGTTTTAACATTACTTGATTCTGAAGTTTTTACCAGGTGTAGTTTTGTTTAGAAAAATTTTTCAATGTTTATTTTAATTATTTGACCGTTTATTGTATAACAGAGAAGAATGGAACTGTAAATGTGGTAGTACTGTTGTTTTAAAAATTTTATATACGTATATCAAAGTGTGCTAGTTTCTATTATGTAGTTCCAACTGGTTGAAATTAGTAGTGACGAATACGCACTACTTGATAACTACCCGACTACCGTAAACCGATTCACTATTTATGTATGTATTAAGTATTTAATAATATATACATAAGGTACTTTAAATAGAGAGAACGAAGTCAATTCATTTTAGTGATACATACAAGTATATTAGTTCTTAAAATACATTAAACACGAGTTAACCGTGTTTAATCCTATTACCGTTCCAAGTGGAGTGTCCCGACAACACTCCCATTTTACCCAGGGTAGACGTTTTTTATTTTACATTTAACATAAATCGTACATATTTTGACTTTATGTAAAAGTGAATCTCACGTTTAACTCAGATTTTTGAACATTGTAATTAAAGAGTTTATTAATATTCATAGTCAATAGACAATTTAAATAAAAAATTTTGAAAAATAAAACGTAACATAAACATATCGACCAATTGTTAACGATTGATATGAACATTATCAAAGTCCACTTGTCTTTTCCCTGAGTCCGTATGTACACGTATATGGGTAAGAGGTGGCTCGAGGGGAGCGAGGGTCGAACGGTGCACTACAACTCCTCTCAAGGTACATGACATTGCATCCAGGAACAACCAATGGTCAAAATTTACATCGTCACACATGTACAGGTAGTGTTTATGGGATTGAGAGTGAAGAAGGGTAGGAAGGGGAGTCGTTAGATTCAAGTAAGAGATTTCGACACTCAGAAGAACAAAACATTCAAATAAACATAGTATAGAAAAATCTAAGGTGTATATTCCCTACAGTATGTTATAAAGAGGAAGAGACAGACTGAATAGAGTGAGTCATACTGTTAGAGATCCATGAGGTAAAACGACGTTTAAATTTTGCATTTTGTCTGTAACATTAATCTCTTATAGTTGATAAAATGGTTGATAAATTTAGTAGGATTAAAAACTAATTTTAAAAACTTTCATATTAATATCGAAGTATTTGTAAAATATTTTATTCCAATAAAACGTTAAACTCACAAATCAACTGATACAGTCATTAGGTAACAATGACTACAATATAGTCTTCAAACAATTCAGATTTCGATGCATATATGTTTGAACTCATTATATTTTATAGATCATAACGTTTTATAAGTGGTAAGTAATATGTATTGTCAACAGTTATGGTATAATTAAGACTTACATGGAGGTCTTGGTGTTCAACTTGGTACTTCTCTTCGGTTTTTTATCATTTTTATTATTCTGTACACCGTAAAGATTTTTTAACGTGACATAATACCGTCTTAAACGACGTGAGTCCAACGAACTCTCTTTCCTCAACTGTGTGACTAAACAGAAAAGCCAATGAACTCATGAAGGTGACGAGGTTCAGAGGGGTCACGATGACATCACTGTCGTCGGTGTGTGGGTATCTGGACTTCCTTTACTGGACACAAAGGTCCTACATCTCCTTCGTCGTTCCTCTTCGTAAAGGGACCCCAGACTTACCACTACCCGGACTCTCGATTACAAGTCCCAACGTCCGACACTGTCTGGTCGAGGTGGTCGACAGTTCACTGTCTCCGAGGGTACACGAGAAGACATTTAACATTTCACACACGCACACACACACTGTGAGTTTGCAGGGAGATGTGACATTCCTGACCCTATCCCCGGAGAGATCGGGTCCCGTTCTAGAACTTATGTTGAGGGTCTCTAGACAAAAAAAGAGGACTTAGGTTCAGGGTGGACTATCGGGGTCTTTTCCGGGACGTAGGTGAGGGGACCGGAGGTCTTTCGTTTCCGGTCGGAACTTGTGAGGTGGAGTCCCAACTAAAACCCCTAGGAAGAGGTACTGTAGGAGGCGTGTGGAAGAGGTAGTGGACGACCGGAGAGACCTCGGTGGGCATGAACAGAGACCTTAGTCACTGGACACACAGGGATATGAAAGGACTGTCGGAGAAACGGTCCCGCGGGTCTAGAGAACGGTGTGTGGTCCGACAGTGACATGGAGTAAGAGAGACAACTCCGGACAACCGACTGTAGGGTCGAGACCAACAGAAGTCCCCACAGTGGGTTCGACCTAGGGACCCGTTGGAGAAACGAGAGTGTTGGAGACGTATCGTACGAGAAGGGGAGGACACACCTCCCAAGTCTGACCGGAGTGCTCGATTGTTGTCGGGTAGTATCTTTCACGTCCTCTCTACCTAGATGTAAAGGGTGAGACTGACGTACGTCACGGAATAAGTCTATTTTCAACATTTACCATTTTAGGTGAGACGTTTGCACCGAAAAGCCAACAAAAGAACCAAGTCAAGTCAAGTCAGCGAGTCAGTACAGACTGAGAAACGCTGGGGTACTTAACGTCGTGCGGTCCGGAGGGACAGGTAGTGGTTGAGGGTCTCAAGTGAGTATGAGTGCAGGTAGCTCAGCCACTACGGTAGGTCGGTAGAGTAGGAGACAGCAGGGGAAAAGGAGGACGGGGGTTAGGGAGGGTCGTAGTCTCAGAAAAGGTTACTCAGTTGAGAAACGTACTCCACCGGTTTCATCAAATCCAAAATCGTAGTAAGGAAGAACCAATCGTCAAAAATTTTCAAACTAAGACTAACAGACATTCATCTCGTACGTATGAAGAGAGTTAAACGAATTTAGGTTGGGTGAAATGTGTAAATGTAGTGGTCAGATCAAGACATACATTTATCATATTGTAACAAAAATTCGATCTATCCTCACTCACCTAAACTGAGAGACGAAGAGTAGTCGAAACTTGAGATTCGTTCGACATGTAGTAAAATTTCGAATCAAAAAGTAGAAGGCTTCTCCTATTGTTTTGTATGGATCGATCAAAGATTCATTCCGGTTTTATTTCACCAATCATATCGCAGACGGGTGTGGCCCACGAGTCGTCGACCCTCGAGACAAGGAGAGTATGTCCGAGGGACTAAAAGCTCGACGTGAGAGTTTAGACGGTCACCCAAGTCCCAAAGAATCAGACGTATGGTGTATTGGACCGAGACTACCCTGGGAAAGGAAGAAGGAAAACCTACTTCGTTAATTCCTGAGTCCCCTGTCAGACATCGGTCCTTGGATTCAGTTGATTTAGGTTATTTACTGAAGAAGATAATACATCTTTAGTAGCCACGAACATCCATGATTAACCGACAGAAGAGATGAAAGGAAATGTCGTAAATTCATCAAGGAATTGTGTCAAAATAAAACCTCGAAAGATTAATATAATGAGACCCGTGGATAACAGTTACTCGAACGGTCACCCCCCTTTTTTTCGTCTCAATAAATACATAGGAATATAAGGTGTTCGTAAATGTCCCATCGAGGTTACTAGAGTCGTGACGTCTCGTACGGTCTCTTATTGTACGTAAGGGACGGGATCTCCTTGGACTTCTGAGTGACCACTCTTTATTGTTTATACACCCTTTACTAGTTTAGTTTTGAGACTTAGTCTGCCACTTATAAATTCACCTTGCTACACCCATTTGAATTATTATTCCATCATTATTATTATATTATTTAGACAGTAATAAAATTTCGATAAAAATATGTATTTCTTTATTCGTCTAACTCCTTATATAGGACCTGGTCCCTTTATCGTACTTGTGTAGGAACCACTGGTCTGACTCGGTCACTCCTCAGATTACGGGAACTTTCCTTTCGGTGTGTACTTACTTAGTAAAGCAAAGGTGTCTATAGTAGACCGAGATTTACTAGTGATATTACGGGGTTCGTAAAAGGGGCAAATACCAGAAAGAAGATGCACTGGTTAGACAGTGTGAGATCAGAATTTTTTATTGGATTTATAGTACACTTTTTATCAGGGAGAGGTTGAGTTTTTAAAAACTACGGAGAGACGACGGACGACTTGGGTTGACCAGTGACTTAGGTCGAGGGAGGTGGGACGTCATAGGAACATCTAGTCTCTTACGGAACATCTAGTCTCCATCGTTTGACCCAAACTTAGTGTTGAGTCGGTGGTTAATCATTGTATCTGGAGTTTCCTTACATCAAGTTCGAAGAAATACGGAATCTAGGTGTGGAGTATCCCAACGACTCCCTTAATCTCGTATTACGTTAGTTTTCAGAATCCTATGACGAATCGTGTATCATTTACGAGTTATTTACCACCGATAATCATTTCCTTATATTTACAACTAATCACCTCGTTCACTTGGTCTCTCCTAGAGGTGAGGGTTGGGAAATTCGACTGAACTGTCCGAGTACATGTACATCTCCAATGTGAAAAGAGAAGGTATCTATCATATTTAACCCCTGCCGGTCGTATATACGGTCCGAAGGGTCCACCACGATCACCATTTCTTGGGTGGACAGTTACGTCCTCTGTATTCTCTACGTCCACGTTAGGTACCCAACCCCTCCAGGGGACTTCCTCTCGTGTCGTTGGGTGAGGTCATAAGAACGGACCTCTTACGGTACCTGTCTCCTTGGACCGTCCGATGTCAGGTATCACAGAGTATCTCAGTCTGTGCTGACTTCGCTGAATCATGTCGTGTCGTATAGACAGTCTACAGTCTTAGTACAAGGTTTTGATACGGTTCCTCGTTGAACTTTCTTTGTCGACACTGTTCTATATGTCTTATCCTGCTATGAGTCGGGTCACAAAACACACGACCACTTGGTCGAGAGACCTTCTTTTTCTTTTTCTTTCGGGATTAAAAATCGAAAACGATTATGTATACCTTGTTTACAAGGATACTGTGATTACAGTTCGGTGGTTTCATTTCAGTGACTTGAGTCTGTACCGGGAATACTCGGTCACACTTGACCAGGGTCACATGGTGACTTTTGACTCTTGTCTATCAAGATTTTGCCTCAATTTACTCACTTCAGCGAGTCAGTACAGGCTGAGAAACGCTGGGGTACCTGACATCGGGTAGTCCGAGGAGGCCGGTACCCTAAGAGGTCCGTTCTTATGACCTCACCCAACGGTAAAGAAGAGGTCTCCTAGAAGGACTGGGTCCCTAACTTGGGTCCAGAGGCCGTAACGTCCGTCTCCGAAATTGGAGACTCGGTGGTCCCTTCGGGTTTTGTCTCAATCATTTTCTTTTGTCGTACTCCTTTCTACACCGGTCACGGAATGGTATTTCGGTAAGGTAACTGATTCACTTAATTCTCACACTCTCTTGGTCCAATCCCTTTATCGAATTCTGGACCCGAGACACCAGTCTGTCAGTACCTAAGTTTAGAGTGTAAGAAATGAACGATCAACGTGCTAGGAAACATTCAGTGACTCACTTTTCAGTGAGTCACCACAGACTGAGAAACACTGGGGTACCTGACATCGGGAGGTCCGAGAAGACAGGAACCCTAAAAGGTCCGTTCTTATAATCTGACTCGACGGTAAAGGAAAAGGTCCCTGAAAAGGGTTAGGTTCCTAGATTGGTCCTAGAGGGTGGAGGTTCCGTCTAAGAATTGTTGAAAAGAGTAGACATTTCACCACTTCTGCTACCTTTACAGATAAAGTATTCAAATGAGTATCTCAGTGTACTCTTTACCGTACAATTCTTTTTCACATCGTTATTTTTTTCCTGTGTCTTTGTTTTTACCTGTCTTACAATACATTTACTCGAAATGGAGGATTGTTTAGTGGGTCATAAATAACCAAATTTTGTTGTCGGTGGATAAAGGAGTGTCAACCCTCCGACCCGACTCGAGTCACCCTTACCGAGAGGAGGAGGAGTTCCGTACTCGACCCGAGGACGAGTGTAAACGTAAGTCGAGTACTAAGTAACAGAGTGAGAATACAAATCGTCAACCGTCCTCCGTACCTCCAATGACCCAACGTTCCAAGAGTAGTGGATCGTCTGATCAAATCCGAGAAACCAAAAAAAAACAAAAAAAAACAAAAAAAAAAATTTAGAAATTAAGAATGTACGTCATAGAAGTCACAAGGGTTCTCGTCGTTCTTTTTCGTTCGTGATTACGTGTGCGTATTCCTTTACCGTTGGGTGAGGTCATAAGAACGGACCTCTTAAGGTACCTGGCTCCTCCGACCGCCCGATGTCAGGCACCACAGCGTTTCTCAGTCTGTACTGACTCGTTGATTGTCTGTGTTTGTGCTACGTGTCCGCGAAAAGTTCAGACAACCTAGCGTTCGGAGTGCAAAAGAATAAAGTAACCAGTTTCGTTCAGTGTACAGATTTGGGTCTCGGTTAGACTACTCTTGATGGGTTCCCACACCTAAGTTCGACCCTTTAAAAGTAATAAAAATATTAGATAGAGTTATATTCTTGTCCATAAACCATTTGTTCTTTTAGACTTACCGTTTATCTACGTACTTTTCTACAGGTTATAGTGATCTCTACTCATCCGTTTAATACAGTATGAGTATCTTAGGTCATTAATTTTTCTAATTCAAAATTACTTAGTTATAACTTATGTGTTGAGACTCAATATCTTAGTAGTCTGTTTTGTTAAACTATGTCAAATATACTGTGAGATAAGGATACCTCTATATATATATATATTTAAATTTTTGCCTACCATTCCCATGTACGGTTGAAGTTTTATTATTATTATGAATAGAGAACCCATTTCTCTACTTCTCGTTTCTTACTTTTTTATCCGATGTTTAAAATAGAACATAAAATGAAGAGTTTTTCGTCTCATTGATACTGTTTTATCTTATAATTTAAACTCTCTCTCCAAGTACTCGTAAACGACAAACTCTATACACCTCATCACATGTAAATTTCATAAAGTATTAATTTCGTTGTGAATAAACAACGAAATTAATACTTTATGAATCTTTCTTATATATTATAAGAGAAATAAAAAAATAAAAATAAAAAAAATTAAAATAAAAAATTTAAAATTTTAGAAATTAAGAATGTACGCAAGGGTTTGTACTTGGGGGGAGGGTGGAGGGAGGGGTGTTGTAGAGAGACCCAGTAGGGGTACGTGGTCGGGGTTCGTACGACGTGGGACGCAGTCTGTACCTGACCGCTAAGTTAAGAATGTACTATCATATGTACAATCTTAAGGGTAAGAGGGTTTAGTAGGGTGGGAGAGGGAGAGGGAGACTCAGGTTTTCAGGTAATATGTGTAGACACAGAAAAAAGGACAGAACGTATGTCCCAGCAGTAACGGTAGAAGGATTTAAGGTATATATACACAATCATATGACATAACCACAAAAAGAAAGACCGAATGAAGTGAGACATATTAACCGAGGTCAAAGTAGGTAGAGTAGTCTTGACTAAGTTTACTTAAGAAAAATTGCCGACTCATTATGAGGTAACACATATACATGGTGTCGAAAGAATAGGTAAGTAGACGACTACCTGTAGATCCAACAAAGGTACAGGACCGATAATATTTGTCACGACGCTACTTGTAACCCCATGTACACAGAGAAAGTTAAGACCAAAGGAGCCACACATACGGGTCGTCACCCTAACGACCCAGTATTCCATCAAGATAAACGTTAAAAAATTCCTTAGAGGATTAAGAGAAATCTTATTCCTCTTTTACAACCTCCTTGTTCTCTTAATTCAATATATTGACGAATTAAACTGACGGGGGTTTTTACAGTAAAAACCAGTCTAAGCACCTTCATATGTTACATGTTTCTTCCGCAGGTGTAAGGACGAGACATAGATCGCCAGTCTGCCATGGACTCGTGTGAAACCCTTCCCGTATATGTTTTCAGGCACACCGGTAAGTTAGTTGATGTGGTGACCTCGTGGATGAACCGGTAGTGACATGGTCCGTTACTCGAATGGTGTCTCCTGTCTTAGGGACTCAGGGACAAGAGTCTGCAAGGTGAAGATAGGGTCGGTGACGTGTGTTATGGGAATCAGGGACCCTATGTCCCCCATACCACCTCTCAACTGACGTATCACCAACCACTTTTTGACATGGGTTCGGTTCAAGTCACACCTTACTACACTACAGTTCCGACGGAGGGTGGAGGGAGACGGTGTGATCGAGACTCAGATGTCCCTTAGGACTTCGAAATCTACCTCGTCAAGACCCATGAAAGGACGTGTCTGTGTGAGTCGTATCCGTTCCTCTTTGATCGGTCATAGAGGAAGGGTTTTGGGTCAGAATCGTGGGGGTACTCTTGATATGGGGGTTCTTCTTGTCTCCTACTCTCGGGAGACGAGGTAGGTGGTCGAGGAGTCTCCGGAGCTAGGGGAGTTCCGACTTGACGTTTTTGTCAATAAAAATGACACGACAGAATCAGAAAGAAAAGTTGGAGGGTAAAGGATAAGACATTAATAACGGTTCTTTACAAGCGTCTTTTGGACGATCTAAAGACTGTCAGACAGTACACCCTCTCTCTTCTCGAGAAGGGCCCGTGACGGGTCTCCGACGTTAGACGGACCCCCTCCACGTTCCTCTCCTCAAAGACCGGGGGGGTACTCCTTCTTTGATTCCGACGAGGCAGGTGTCGTCGTCACCTGATCGAGGGGTCCGAAGGGGTCTCTGATGTGTTCTTGTGGTGTTTCGTTCACCGACCTACCGAAATGTTTAATATGGTTTACGGAAGTAAAAACACTATCGTTTATTAGTGACATTTTGTAAAAATTTAAGATATTTATAAATTCTTCTGTCACATGGAACATTAGAAGAGAAAGTTTCTTTTAGTGTTGATAATCGTGAAACTATCCACAAAAAAATCTATACTTTCCCCCAATTGCGATATACATCTAACGGAATATTAAGAGATGAAGGGTCAGAGGAGTTGTCAAATGTGAAACCTTCGAAAGGGGTACAGACCCTCACGTACTGGTCGAGTAAGAGAAACACCAACGTTATAAGTAAGTCGGTGATTACGACTTATAACTTGTATTCTCGTGTTAAGTACAGTCCGTGACGACATCCGTGATCACTGGTGTTGACATTTGTTTTGTTTCTAAAAACGGGAGCACTCTAAAATGTGGGAGTCAAGTCAATTCAACGAGTCAGCACAGACTGAAAACGTTGGGGCACTTAGCGTCGTGCGGTCCGGAGGGACAGGTAATGGTTGAGGGCCTTAAATGGGTTTGAGTATAGGTAGCTCAGCCACTACGGTAGGTCGGTAGAGTAGGAGACAGCAGGGGAAAAGGAGGACGGGTGTTAGGGAGGGTAATAGTCCTAGGGTAATAGTCTCAACTTACTCAGTTGAGAAACGTACTCCACCGGTTTCATGACCTCAAAGTCGAAGTCGTAGTCAGAAAGGTTACTTGTAGGTCCTGACTAGAGGAAATCTTACCTGACCAACCTAGAAGAACGTCAGGTTCCCTGAGAGTTCTCAGAAGAGGTTGTGGTGTCAAGTTTTCGTAGTTAAGAAACCGTGAGTCGGAAGAAGTGTCAGGTTGAGAGTGTACGTATGTACTGGTCACCTTTTTGGTATCGGAACTGATCTGTCTTGAAAGAACCGTTTCATTACAGAGACAAAAAATTATACGACAGATTAAACCAGTATTGAAAAGAAGGTTCCTCATTCGTAGAAAATTAAAGTACCGACGTCAGTGGTAGACGTCACTAAAACCTCGGGGGTTTTTATTTCAGACTGTGACAAAGGTGACAAAGGGGTAGATAAAGGGTACTTCACTACCCTGACCTACGGTACTATAAGCAAAAGACTTACAACTCGAAATTCGGTTGTAAAAGTGAGAGGAGAAAGTAAAACTAGTTCTCCGAAAAATCAAGGCGAAGTGAAAGACGGTATTCCCACCACAGTAGACGTATAGACTCCGATAACCATAAAGAGGACGTTAGAACTAAGGTCGAACACGAAGAAGGCCGGGTCGTAAAGAGTACTACATGAGACGTATATTCAATTTATTAGTCCCACTGTTATGCGTCGGAACTCCATGAGGAAAAAGATAAACCTTGGTCAGACAACAAGGTACAGGTCAAGATTGACACCGAAGAACTGGACGTATATCTAAAGAGTTCTCCCTCTAGTCCACCAGACCATAAGGGCAGAGAGAGTCTTAAAAGGTGTCAAATAACACTAGGTGTGTCAGTTTCCGAAACCATATCATCACTCCGTTATATAGCTGTTTATATGTTCATTTTACATTTGATAGGTTCCCTATGTACGTTATTTCTCTTTGTTTCGTTCAATTCCATTGTGACGTACTGTTTCTTGTGACAACAACAAACTTCACTTCACTTCAGCGATTCAGCACAGACTGAGGAACGCTGGGGTACCTGACATCGGGTGATGTGAAGAGACAGGTACCCTAAAAGGTCCGTGCTCATGACCTCACCCAACGGTAAATCAAAGTAGAACCTTCTGAAAAGGTTCCCTAAGACATAGTCAATCGAAATCGACACATTGTTTAAAAGGGTTTTGAATTATCAAATTTGTTATGAATAATTGAGTGTCTAAGATAATCTGTCTTCCGGTTTCACCAAATTGACGTAAGAGACGAAGTCTCAGAGAGTGTCCGATACCAGTTCCATAGTCAGTCCCGACAGTAATAGACTTCCGAGTTGATCCCTTCCTAGGTGAAGGTTTGAGTGTTCCGACAACCGTTCCTAATCAAAGAGGGTTCGGTAAGAGACTCCCGAAGTCGAGGAATAACCAACAAACGACCTTTAAAGGAAGTCAAGGAGTAGTACACCCGGAGAGGTATCCTGTCGAGTGTTATACCGTCGACCGAAGTGGTGTCTTTCGTTCTCTCTCCTCAGTCTCTCTTTTTGTCTCTCTCTCTCTCTCTCTTTTTAGGTCGTTCAACGTTTAGTGTCCTAAAATATAGAGTAGAGTCTTCCCTGTGGGGAAGTAGAGACAATGTGACATAAGTAATTATCACTTAGTGGTCCGAGTCGGGTGTGAATTTCCCTCCCCTAGTGTGTCGTACATACAAAGTCTTCTTCCCTAGTGACCCAGGTAGGATCTTTGACGGATGATGTCCAACTATAAACTCGTCTCCTTATTTACTTCACTCCCTCACTCAATACACTAACAGACCCCTTTCTTGAAAAGTTCTTCTTGTCATTCTCGTTTCGGAACCAGACTTACTCTTATCGGTTCTTCGGAGTACGTTGAACTCTTGAACTCAACTCTTCCTTTCTCTACACCCTTACTCCGACTTCTCCTTGTTTCACCGTTCTAGTACTGTCCGGAACACCCGGTATCTTTCTTAACCCCAAAATAAAAGTTATAAGAGGATCAAACGTAATGTTATTAAGTGGATGGACTGAGAAATCACCACTTCTAGTGAAGATTAAAAGACAAAGATTTTTAAAGATTAAAAGACAAAGTGTGTGGGATTGTATACACACACACGTCCTTACGTAAACACTTCCACAAATATGTCCTAAGTACGAGTATACATACACACCCATACACACACACATACACAATCTGCGAGTCAGTACAGGTCGAAAAACACTGGGACACTTGAAATCGAGTGGTCCGAGGAGACAGGTACCCTAGGAGGTCTGTCCTTATGACCTCATCCATCAGTAAGGGTAGAGGTCCCCTAGAAGGACTGAGTCCCTGACTTGGGTCCAGAGGACATAATGTCCGTCTAAGAAATAGTTGACTCGGTGGCTTCTTCGGGGTATGTGTATCGAAGGGTCCACCGGAATCACTATTTCTTGGACGGACGGTCACGTCCTCTACATTCTCTGCACCCAAACTAGGGACCCAACCCTTCTAGGGGACTTCCCGTGTCGTTGGTTAAGGTTATAAGAATGTACATCTTAGGATGTTTGTCTCCTCAGACCACCTGATGTCAGGTATCCCAACGTGTCTCAACCTGCGCTGATTTCGTTGAATCATACGTCGTGTGTGTGTGTGTGTGTATATGTTTGTATACACGTACATAAGATATACTTGTGGACATGTTTACGTAAGAACGTGTATGTACATACAATCCCATACCGTAAAAATCTTTGTCTTTTAATCTTCACTAGAAACGGTGACTTTTCAGTTCATTCATTTAATAATCACATAGGATTCCCTAAAAAGACCCGGTTTTACACATACGTAAATTTTTATATAACCCTGAAGGGACCATCAGGTCACCAATTCTGAGTCTTGAGAGTAACGGTCCCCGGACCCAAGCTAGGGACCAGTCCCTTGTTCTAGGGTGTACGGTGTTGATCCTCAAACGGACAGTGTTGTTTCTAGATTCTAGGACTCACAGAGTTGATTCTAGGTCACCTCGGTTTATTTACTTATTTATAAAAATTTTTATCTATGTGTGGATATCGATTTGGTGTCAGTTTTTATGAAAAGGTTAACTGAGAGGGTAGTTACAACATTTTTTCCTCTCGGGACCGGTTGTGTTTCATCACAAATCATAAAATTCGAAAACTTACACAAAATTATCCTCTACCTTTTGTATCATAAAGTAACACCAAGTTGAAACAAGGGAAGAATTCCTCTTACTCACCAAAACGTAGATAATCCTCTTACTTTAAAAACCGTAGGAAACCAAAGAAAGGACTGGCCCAGATAAGACTGGTCGAGGTTACGTCAGTCGAGACAACGGGGTCCTCGACAGGTCGACCGACCACGGCGAAGGTAAACGAGGGACCCCAAGGTCCTGGGTGGACCTGGAGAGGTCAGGACTCAGAAAAGAAGGACGGAAACAGACTGGAAAGAGGGACACGTGGAGAGAGGTGAACACAGGGTCCGAATAGAAGTCTCGGGTCGTAGGTGGACGGAGAGGATACGAAAGGTGACCTCGATACTCCACGAGTCTCAGGGAGGGTTCCCGTTGACCACCTCATTCCAATCCTTTCAAAGAAGAAACCGTTTGACCATACTCCTAATTTATTGAAGTTGATAATAAACCCTTATTATAATTCTTAGGGTGGTCCGTGAATCATCCATCAGTCATTTACTCTGGACAGTGACAGTGGTAGTAGGATAGAACGACACGACCGTAGACTCAGGGACGTCCCGTCTCCGACAGAATGAATGAACAAGGGTCTCGTAAAGTATGTCACCGGACACGTTATATCTAAGTTATTAATAATCCTATTAATAAGTAAATACACAGTCTATTTCCTTAAGTGTGGGTTTACTTACTTACTTGACGTACACATCAGAATTATGTCTTTCTGTATTACGGTTACCAATGGAACACATGTTGACCCTTAGGAACTTCCTAAAAGACTTCTAATTTATTGTCTTTCGTTACAAAATTCTTCCTTAAATTCCTCATTCATTTAAACGTTTATTCTAAAAAAAATTTTGGACGTCTAAAGGGGTCAGAGGTACTTTCGCTCTCCGGTTATGTATGAGTCTTCACACAAGAGTCGACAGACGAGGATCGTGGCGAGTACGTTTCAACGTCGTCGGGAGGGAGGTAAAGAGATCGGGTGGGACCGGGGGTCATCCGATAAGGGTCTGTCTCTGGGGAGATGTCTTCTCGTATGCTTACACGAGTGAAAAGGAGACCATGAGAGACGTCGTGTAGTCACCTAATTTTGTCCGTCTGTTGGTGTCGGGAGCCCGGTGTAGACCGAGTGTTTAGATAGAACGAGGTGTTTGTGTTACAAAAGATTTTACACTTAATTTTGAGTCCTCTGAATTAAAATTTTTACGTTTATAGACCGAAGAGAACGTTTTAGACTCCGGACCGGTGTTCCGGGGCACGGGGGTACACGGGTGTCATGATAGACCCCGGTACTCCGTCGTCGGGGGAAGACTACCAGTATACAGACTAAAGGTCCAGAGGTGTCAGGGGTGGACCAACAGAGTAATAAATACAACTTACATACGACTCAGTGGACTCGATAGTTGGAGACAAGATTTCGGTAGTAGAGTTCATCTGGAACCGGAGTGGGAAGTAATTACTGATTAAGTCGGGGTTCGTTGGGGAGTTTCCTTGTCTCGTTGTCAAGGAAATAGGGACTATACCAAAAAGAAAGAAAGAAAGAAAGAAAAATATTTCTCTCAGAATATTAGTTTATGTAAACCCGTGGAAGATATTAAGATTGGAGACCTATGAGTCACGAGCAAACTGGTGGTGAAAACGTTCCTGGTGGCGGTAATTTGTAGGGTACCTCCTGTAGAACTCCTGGTCTCAGACCCTTCCGGTCTCTGGGAGTCTTGGATCTGTTTTAGGACGTAAGTGTCTCCCTTCGAGACCTTAACCTCGTCGTGACGGGTGAAGGTCGGGGGATAATTCTTCTCTACTGTACACGGACTTTGTTCGGTGGGTGACCTATGCAGTCACGTCTACCTCGATCCCTCTTCCTCCTGGGTAACGGAAGTCAGGTCTAGGACGTTTGTCTGAGACTCTACCTCTACACACACATCCTTAGGACACGCTCACACGTGGTCCTTTGTCTCTCCGGAGTCTACTAGAATGTCCCCGGAAGTCTTAAGAGAAAGTATAATTCCGTCCAGAGTCCGGAAACATCGAGGACATAGTTGGTCAGTATCTTCCTCTCTGTGATTGGCACTCCCTCTTTCGTTAAGGGTCTCTTCCTACGTCGCCATTCGGAAGTCGTCGGTTTCGGTCACTCACTGACCTTGTGTGTCTAGATGACGTACGTCGAAGAGGGAAGTCCCAATTTATCTCGGTGGAGGAAGGGACGGTGACCGTCGTCACTGTCGACGTACTTTTAGTCTTTCGTTCTGAGTCTCCTTTTCGAAAATGGGCAAGGAATGTTGAAAAGTGTTACCAGTTCTCCCACTCGAAAGACTTTGTCAAGACCAGTGGAAACGATGTTGTGAGTTTTTAGGAGTTAACGAGGGTACAGGGAAACTTACTTCAAGTCTGAGGAGTCGGACCCTAAGATTCGGAGAGTGGTCGATAAGGTCCGACGGGAAGGTCGAATGGAGGGTAATGAGAGGGTGTTTCGGGTCACGCCTTGTCTTAAAGGGTCCGTCAAGTGAAGGAAGTACAGAAACGGTGACCAATAAGGGAGATGGACCTTTTTGGTATAGAGGGTAGGGGTGAATGGATTTAGAATCGGTTGAAAGAACCGAGTCGAGTTTACGAAGGGGTCGAGGTAGATTCATCTTCATTAGAGAGAGACTAGAACATTATAGTAAAATTTTATACTTGACATATATTAAATAAAGTATTTGATGTGATATTTGAGGAACTCCCGTATTAAATGCAGAGTAAGTCACGGAACATGTATTATTTATGTACGACTTATAAACAACCTATCTACTCACTTACCTACCCACCTACCTACCTACTTACTTACCTACCTTTCTACCTACACATCTGTTCTCACAGGACTTATCTGTAGAATAATAACTCCGTTACAACTTAGAACACAAGTGAGACAAGGAACCGAAACACATGAAATCAAATACTTTTCTCCGTCTAACCAATTTTTTCTTGGTTTCTACATAAAAGACATAACTTTATACTTTTAATGGATGACTCATGGTTTCCTTCACCCCTTAGTGACTCGGGGAAAACGTTCGAACAATGGTGTAAACGAGTATTCTTCCTTTATCGTGTATTTAGGGGAAACTTACATGGTGTTATGCCGGGGGATCGGTCGACAATATAAAGTTCACCACGGTGAGTCTTCTGAAGAACTTGGAGTCTATCAACAATTGTTTTTGTCATACGACTAGTCAAGGTTCTTAGATTTAGTCTTCGTTAGTCAAAACCGTCGACGAACCGAGTACTTTCCACTGTGGGTTAATCTCTTATACTAGTTGGGGGTTGTTACACGAAGGTGTAGGGTGTCATAAATGTCGACGTTAGTACCTAGACTGTCGGCACCTAGGATGAACCTCTGTTTTCGAGGAGGTCTTCGGAATTATTATCGGTGAAGGAGAATCACTACGACGTAAAGTAGACTCAAAAGTATTATTGAGGTACTCTGTCCCTACCTTTAATAAGGGTAGGGGGAAACTTTGGGTCCGTTATGTCGGAGTCTCTCTTTTCTGATAGGGTTTTATCGTATAGTTGTTTCGATCACCCATTATCGTCCCGGTCTTCCTATTGGAACCGAAACTGAGGAAGTGTCGTCGTCAGGGGAACGACAAGTACTGGAGTAGGTATGGAAACGGAGATCCAGATGTTTCCTTTTACTAGTGTACGTATCAGTTAAATAAATAATAAACTCATTTACTGTAGTATTGGTAACGAATCTTAAAGTCGTGTTACAGACCAGTCCCTTGATAAGATTTATGGACTTTCACGATCAGTGAGTCAGTACAGGTTGAGAAACACTAGGGTACCTAACATCGGGTAGTCCGAGGAGACAGGTACCTTAAGAGGTCCGTCCTTATGACCTTACCCAACGGTAAAGGAAGAGTCCCCTAGAAGGTCTGGGTCCTTATCTTGGTCAAGAGGGAATGACGTCCGTATAAGAAATGGTAGACTCGGTGGATAAGAATAATGGATTAACTTTAATAAACATGTTTCAAATTAGAGTCAGAGGAAGGAGGGTAAGGGTAGACAAATTATAGGAAACCTTCCCAGGGTTCGGGACTAAAAATTCTGTCATTCTACCAGGGTTAGTCTGGGAACCCGTCTGACGTATTATCTTCCTTACACTTGAGAATCTTCCCTCTCGGATGAGTAACGACTCTGACTGAATCTGAGTGATTCTCGATCGGTACAATCGGCCGAACAACCACCCTGTTGGTGTTATCTCTTAATTTCTCTACGTCACCTATCTCACGGATAACCACCGAGTCTACCATTCATAGACGGACGTTACGCCCTCTGGGCCCAAGCTAGGACCCAGCCCTTCTAGGGGACCTCTTCCTTTACAGTTGGGTAAGGTCGTGAGAACGGATCTTTTAGGGTACCTGCCTCCTCGGACTATCCGATGTCAGGTACCCTAACGTTTCTCAGCCTGTGCTGACTCGCTGAAGTGAAAGTGAAAGGATATTATAATCTCAAAGGATATTATAACAACACTTGTTTAATGTCTCTATACCTGGAGTACTATTATGGTCAGTCACCTAAATATTGACCAACTTACTTAAGGCTCTACTACTAATTACCCACTACACTAGGATATCCTACCGGACTTACTATACTACTTCTTACAACTGGGGGACGGAAAAGGTCAGGTTTTAAAAATCGTTCACAATAATTTAAAAACAGGGGATCTCGGACGGATCCCCTGTAGACGTACCGAATTCGGACTGTCCTCCTCGACTCCCCACCTCACCGTCCTAGTTGTTCGGTTTTTGGTAGAACTGTTCGGTTATATAACCAAGTTAAGGTTACTCTACTATAAAGTTGATAAAGTTTTCGGAACCCCAAAATAAGTTTCTCAGTTCACATGTTTATCTCCTACTTCCCTACATGGACCTATCATTGAGTGTTTCGTTTCTGGAACCCTAACTTAAATCTACGTCGGAGTCGAAGTGAACCAGGACTCCTCGAGACCGGGTCCTCCGATTGTCCTCGAATCTCTCATCAAAAGTTCCATGTCGGACGGAGACGGGTACCGGGACTCTACACGTCCAGTCTTCTTATAACACCTTTTCGTCGACCTTAAGTACAATTGACTTAGTGTCTACTTCCGTATCTCGACAAATCGGACAACTTCTGACAGAAACTGATAGACTTTCTAATGGAGAACCTTTCTTCTTATAATAATGGTACATTTGACATCACACCCTCCGTCACCCTTCAATTTTCCTTCGTCTAAACACAAGTTGAAATTTTCCTCCTGAGATTCTTAACATCAAAAGGTCTATTCCGATGGACTGAGTTTCGCCGTGTCTTAGTTCCTACTCTGTCCGGGTGTCAACTCTCTTCGACAATGTACCCGCCCAAAGACCCTAGACTTACGAGACTCAGTTCTGTATCAATCCTGTGGTCCGAAGGGGACTCCCACCGGGTAATCGTGTCACCGTCACCTCGACTGGTAGAGAGAGAACGTGACTCCCAATATAAATACCAACCAGGTGAGTAGAAACGGGGAAGACCACAGACTGGTCACGGACGTGATTTGTGTGCCGGGATCCTGACAATTATTTAGGAAATTCGGTCCGGACTTCCAAGTCCGACTCACCAAAGTCATAGAGGACAAAAAGAGTTCCCAGAAGAATTGGTTGGAAAAGCCAAAGAGAGACCGACAGAACCGAGGGACCGGGTCGTAACGGACAAGTAAGTAGACACTCTGAGGGGTAACTGGGATCACGAAATGACTTTCGATCTTTTAATCCCTACGATTACTGTCACCCTACCCACTGGTTCTCACGAGTCGTTTAGAGGATGGACTTCGATAAGACTTTGACCTCGGATGAAACATTTCTAAATAGTCTCTCCCCGTCGCTCACTTGGTCTACCACAGACTTTCTCCTCCGCTTTCCCAGTCAGGGCCAACTTAGGGTGGGATATTGACAGGGACTTTTCCCAAGAACTGTGTGTAATAATGTTCGTAAGGAGTGTTACTCACTCTCTATGAATCCAGATAATTAAGAAAAGTTTACCCTAGTTTGACTCTAACTCTCCCAATGTACGGGATGAGTCCGTTGCATCGGTCGTTCGTTCGACGTCACAGTCCTGGACTAAAGTCCAGACGTCTTGAGATGTCGGACAAGATCAGGAGTGACCTCCCGAAAAGACTAAACTCTTCAACCTTAGATGGTCCGAATATGGGACGTGGGAAAGAATTTAATTACATCTTAAGGTAAGAAGGTTTTACAAACGAAACATCGTTGTGAGCCCCTTTTTTTTTCTTTACAGTGAGGTGTACCAAAACTAATCGTTGTAATTGTAAAGAAATCTTTTTTGTCTAATCTCGTTACGTCCCTTCGACCGGGACTTTAATCTAAGTCCCACTATCGCGAGGTTAAAGTCTATGTTCTCGACCTTCTCCTACCTCCGTAACCATATGTGAGGACTTCTTAGTAGGGGTGAGGGACTCCAGGTCGCCCGGGGAACAGAGAACAACACTATGTGATTTTTCAGTAAAAAAAAAATGAAAAAGGGTTAGTGACTGTAAATATATTCCCAGTATCCATATGATTTTATACCCGAAAGTAAACTATTATGGTTAAAAGGGGTTTCTTTAGAACGTAATTTAATTTTGTCATTCGTAACATCATATTATAACCGAGTGTCACGTCCAAAACCTCGGACCGACGAGGTAGTTGACAATTGGGTCCAAGGTAGTGAAGAGGGATTGGGGTTTGAAGGGACCCGACATCGTAGAAAAGAAACCTAACCAAACTCCTAAACTAATCAATTATATATATTGTGTCTCATTTACTAAATAACACGAAACCAAACCAGAAAATTTCTCTTCTTTTTTGTGTCAGTAACACAACTTACAAGGATGGGGTTCACGACCCTTAACTTTGTCAATTATCAGAGTTTCCTGTCGAGACTCGAATCTGAGGTGTAGGGGATGTAATGAACCTTATAGAGATGTTGAACGACGTGAGTTAAACAGACGGAGACACCTTTATTGGCCACTTTCGACTCACGACCACTACTGTACACTCTTATTCTTGGGTCGCTAAATAGAAGACCTGTAAGTTAGTAAACAATTAAACTGTTTCAGTGATAATTGTAATCGACTGACACAAGTGAAGATAAATCGTTAACGAGACCCAGACTAGGGGAACTAATCCCTTCGGAGTCTTTCCTTGTCTCTTGAAAAGGTTGTAGGATCTCTATAGGATATAAGTAAATGTTCGACTAAGTAAGTAAGGGACTCACTGATTGTGAAAGTGAGTAAGTGACCCACTTATTAAAGAATTCTTTGTTAATATACGGGTTGAGACTCAACCCACGTTCAAGTCACCGATCCATTCTTCTTTCCGAGGGACGGGAATACCAATCTATATACTTTTTGTTCATTTGTTTCTTAATTTGTTAATATAGTATTTTTCACAACACTTCGTTTGTTCTCCCCGAATACTGTCTTTTATTACCACTATCTCTCCACTACGAATCTATTCTCCAAGTCTCTTACGGAAAAACTCTTCTTTGATCCAGTCCAGTCTGGATTTTTGTAATCTCCGGTCGACACTGCCCGTGGTGACCAACGGATGGATTGTCAAAGAGTGACGAAGGAACAACAAATCCCAGTGTTACATGGGTAGATTTTCATAGGTCGGTGTCGAGATACCTCTCGGTGTCGTGTCCCGTTGATCGATTGTGTGGACAGGGTCGGAAGAACCATCGTTTCCCATCGGTTTCACTGTCACAAGACTGGTTACTCTATGACCGACCCCGAATCTCCTCTGACAAAGAGGAGATTAAATTCATGACGGAAAAAACGAAGGAAGTCGAGGAAGAAGAATAGACATTATGTCTATCCCACGGACCACGATACCGTTGATATAACGTTGGTGCTCCTTTTTCGGTTTTGTCTTTTAGAGTCCTTTGAGCAGGTACTGCAAAAACTCGGTACTGGTTACGACGGAAAAAAGTCTGAAGATTGACTTATTGTTTTGTTTGTTTGTTTGTTTTGGGGAATATATATGACTTCAGTGATATAGTCTTAAAAGACAATGAGTCCCAGTTTACTTTAGGGAGTGACAATATGGTCGGTTCGTTTCGTGTCTGTCTTCCCTTAAAGTCCGTCTTCTTTACTGTACGGGTTTCTGTAATTCTGTCCTCACTCGAACCGTGCAAATCCTCGTCTCTCTTCCGGTCACACCTACTTCATATCGTCTGTACCTCCTTTCACTTCCGTCGATTCTGATCTCTGTCTTCGTTCCCTGTCCAGTTAATTTCGGAGTGTCTGGGTCCATTCCTTAGACTTAAAATAAAGGTCCCACTTACCTCTGGTCGACTATCGAGTACACATAAGATGTCTAGGAGACGGTTCACTACTTCCCGAATCTCCTCCCGTCCTGATTCCCTCAAGAGGTCCCTCTGTACTACCACTGAAACTGACCCCATTTCAAAACCACTACCTCTTTTAATGTGACTTCATCGTCACCCCGTCAGTCAAACTCTTATTAAACCGGGGGTTTTATGGGTCAGTTATTTTATACACTTCTTACATTGTTATAGAACAATTAGTTCTCCTAGTTTGATGAATGACGGTGTCTGGTCCAGTCACTTTATTATAATTTATATAGTCGATTGCAAAATACACAATGTGTGAAATATCTGAAACAGAGTAATTAGGAATATTGTCGGGATATTCATCTGTAATAATAATAGGGGTATAATATTTACTCGTTTTCCTCAGTATTAGTCTAATTCATTCAACGAATCCCTTTTATAACAATCAATCTATCACCTCGACCTAAAGTTTGGGTTCCAACGGACTAAAGAACTGAGTTCGGTATCCCTTGAATCTTTGATGTTCGACATGTTCTGAATATATCGAACATCAAAGGTATGTCTTTGATGAGACCCTACTGAAAGATGAGAGATATGTAAATCACGGAGTGTGTTTTTCGGAAGTGTGAAAGGTAAGTACCTAATTAGGAATAGGAGACCCCATTACCTCACTCCTTTCAGACATAAAAGACTCGCTATTTCGAACCCTTGTAAACAACTTTGAAGTACGGTCCGGAAAAGGTAAATAATATGGGTGAAACGTCTAACCCTTTGATGTCACGCTCCTCCAATCCAGAGAATGGGCTTCAGTGTTTGGATCACTCTAAGTTTGGGTCTCACGGACTCTACAAAGTAGCGGTAAAGGAGGTTTCTTCAATCAAGGACCTCTGTCATAGACTTGGATGGACTTACCGCACTTGAAAGTTCCGACGACGAAGTGGTTCGGATCTTACGTTCGGTGTGACACTCTGGTTCACCATTATTCTTGTAACCCTACCCGTCTAATAAAATCGGTTCACGTTTCAGTGATCCGGTTTTTGAGTAGATCCCGGTTCGGTTCGCGACTCTACCGGCGCTCTGGGACTTACTTAGGACGGAGGGAGATCAGTATCGAGTTTCTAGTCGTAGGAATTACTCGGATCCATTACACGGAAGGAGTACAGTGAACGATGGGGTAGTAAGAGGGATAAGAAGAGAAATCACAAATATTGGACCCATCATATTAAATCAATAGTAAATATACAAATAACGGACAGAGACGGGTGATCTTACATTCAAGGTGTAGAGACCACGGATCTTACAGACCGTGTATCATCTGTTATTTATTAACTACTCACTTACTGACTTATTTAATCAATAAAATTAAATTTAAACGTAGTCGTGGACCCCTTTTGAGATGTTCGAGAGTCGTTTATGTGTCCGAAGAGAAGTCGAATTCGTTGACCCTGTTATCTTTCCCTCAGATTATCGGTTTGATTAACCTACTGTGACCTTTTACTGTTGTCCCAATTAGGTTCACCCAACCTAGGTCTGTCAAAGATTTTCAAGGGAACATCCGTACCATCGAAAGAAGACCAGGGTACCCACTACGGTCCTAGGAGATGTCTCGTTGATTGATTCGGTGGTCTTCGAGTTCGTTCTTCGAGAGTCGTCAATCTTCCGTCCTTCCCTTCCCCGTTACCTCCCTCCCGACGGACCCTCTCCCGTCACGTCTCCTCTACTCAGGTCCCTCGAGTCTCCTCCCCCGGACGGGTTGAGCGGAGGACCAAGTAGTAGGGGTATCGTCGTTCCCTCGAGGGTTTCTCGGTACTAGAGGAGGCGGAAGGGAGTACTCGTCGTCTTCCTCTTTACAGTACACACCGATCAAGGAAAACCCGTAGACACGGGGTGACCCTTAGTCAAGATAAAGTGAAGCTTTAAGTTTTTTTTTAATTTGTTTTGTCTCCAAGGGACTACGTCTACTCTCTCAGTAGGTAACGAGTAAAAACAGAAGGATCTTTCTTGTATTTGGTTTGTACTAGAGAAGGACCAAACCCCATGTAAAAACGTCCGACTGAAAAGAGTGAGAGGAAACTTATGGAGCTCGTCTTGTGGGGAACACAACAATTACTGAAGTTTCTATGACCCAGGTGACACGCCGTTCACTATTTTTACGTGTGTCGTACACAACCTATTTAATTATTTGAGAGGTCTCGGAGGCTCAGGAGCCCGGGTCGTCGTGGCATTACTTTACAATAAGACTTCGCCTCCTCCACCCTTCCTCCTCTTCCCCTTGTCATAAATTATATACGTTTAATTGATCATACGTTTAACGGTGATTCAATTTTTATTGCCTGACGCTCTCCTCGGGTAAAAAATTCGTCGAACAAATAAGTAATCGGATTAAGGGTAATAGTTAGGAAGACAAAAGAAGAAATAATTCATGAGTGTAAACCCTTCAAACGAAGGATGTTTAACAAAACGAGGTTTTGGGCATTGTGACCAATCTTGTTAGTGGTATGTAATCGAAAGGAGGCGGAACAAGACTAAAACGGGGGTCGAGCACAAGAGAAAGAGAGAAGGACGAGGAAAGGGGGATGGTCGGAGTGAACGGAACACAGAGACCGTAGAAAACAAAGAACCTACTTACGTCGAGGGTCCTCCCGTCGTGCCCCGTTCCCACTTCCTTCGGAGGACAGGACGCTCCGGAATGAGGCCCCCCTAGAGAAGAGGGTCGGTGACCGGGGGTCCGACCTAAGTCTAAGTCTTCCATGGTCTTAGACCGAAGGGTAGTGGACCCTCGCACCTGGTGAGAGTCTGGGGTCGGGGCAACACAGCGTTGTCGGTCTGTCACGCGTGGGGTTAAGCTCAGACATATACCGGAGGAGACGAAGTTCTGTCTGGAATGTGTTACAAGTCTGTCTAACCGTCGGTTTTAGGAGGAGAAAACAGAACCCTACGTAGGTGGAACGATGCGCGTTCGAGACCACGGGGGGTCTCCGACTCTTACCATGCCTCGCGACCCTACCAGGATTCTTACATCCCGACCTCCTTCCGAGCCTCCCCCAAGAGGGTGTGTGTCGGGGCGGGGACGTCATACAGACTTTCCCCGCGAGGACTCTCCCACCCGTGGACTCGCGTCGACCTCTCCCAACTCCCCTATCCCCGAAACGGTCTCGTCGTGTCCTCGAACGTTCCGACTAAAAACAAGATTGACAACAGTAAAAAGTGCACCAAAAATTAGTGTATCAATTATGTTTCGGAGTTCTAGTAAAAAGATGGTTCGCACACAGACATGTCCCACAAACCTGCACCGACACACTTCGACAAACACGTCTGCACAGGACACTTTACACGGCAGAATCTTCGAGCTTGTGGGTGGAACTCTGAGGTCCCAGAGAGGTGCGGAACCTCTTCAATACCGACTCTGGGTCCTACGTTCACTTTCAGCGAGTCAGTATAGGTTGAGACGTTAGGGTACCTGACATCAGGTGGTCCGAGGAGACAGTTACCTTAAGAGGTCCGTTCTTGTGACCTCACCCAACGGCAAGGGAAGAGGGGCTGGGTCCCTAGTTTGGGTCCAGAGGTCGTCACGTCCGTCTAAGAAATGGTAGACTCAGTGGTCCCTTCGGGCTCTGAGTCCTACTGTTTAGGATTTCGACCGCGACGGTCCTCGAAATGAGGCGTCGTCCAACACGACGTTCAGTTTACGTTCACTATGTTGCACTTGTGTAAGAGGGTTTCGTTCATTGAGATTAAGAGTGAGGAAGGACTTGATGGTGTCAGCGACAACGAATATTAAGAGAGTCCTCTTTACGATAAAGTCTAGTTCTTGGTGTAAAAAGCCCACAGTCTAGGGTCGTTGTCGAAACAATAGAGGGACGACTTCACGGATAATACATGAGTCCCCGGTACTACAGTTTACACTTTCCAGTGGGACTCCGTCGACGGACCGTAGTAGGTGTCTACCCTCTGCCGACCCCTTCCTTAAACGTAGTCGAGGACTTGGAGGTAGGACAGGATGTTAGAGGGTAGGGAGAATCTCGGTTTTCACCACAGTTTTCCGGTTTCTGGATCTTCTCTGTTCGTTGTAGTCTTTGTCAGTGACTGTGATTCAAACTCTACCTCGGTCTTTCTATTTAGTAATAGTAAATTCGTGGCTTGCAAAAATATGTATGACAGAAACGTTATAAAGGTATCTTACTCGTTTATTTAGTGGGACGAGAACTGTAAAAATTATTGAAATTCTTACACCAATCCCATTATGAATTGAAATAACTGTATAACATACCAAGTAGGTAGAGTAGTTTGGAGTTACTTTGAAGTTACTTATAATTGACTCCTGGGTATTACATGATCCGTGACGGACCTCTTAGGGGTTTCGTCAGGACAGGTGGAGGGTCCTCGAGAAAGAGTAGGTGGACTAAGGACAACTCCTTTGGCTATCGGGTGTCCCGTCACGAACTACCTCAACCCGCATCTCTGACAAGACTAAAGTCGGTCACCTAAACCAAGTGACCCAAACCCCACCCCCACCCCCACCCCTTTGTTGGAGAAGGACTTGAGATCGAGGAACTCTCACGAGAGTGAGCCCTAAACCTCGGAGGGAACTCGTAATCTATATCTATACTACTTACGTTTCTTCTCGCCTGGTCTCCGGTCAGTCGTGGGTATGGAGTTTGTGTCATCCCCATCAGTGTCCTACAAAACGACCTTGTATTAAGACAAGATAGGGACTAAAGTGTCTTGTTTTCTGTCTCTAGATCCCATCCTTGAATTTGAGTGGTTTCAATGGAGTGAGAGAGTATCGATCTTCACAGAACTAAAAGTTCGGTTGGGGGAAACGTCACCATTCCCTATTACCATCGTAGAAAATGTTTCTCCATCCCTCATTGTTCTTTACCCCAGTTTATGGAGTTCCTTATTGTTACTGGGTAAGAGTTTGTGGTAGACATCCTCTGTCAGAAGTCGTGGATCGACGAGTTTCCGCGTACAAAGGAAAGAGTAGAGGTCCTGACGACACTCGACAACGGAAACGTTTGTATGAGAGTGGAGGTTGGGAGAAGACTCAGTAAGAATGAGTAAGAGGTCCCGATTTGACCCTGTAGTAGAGGTTCTTCGAAGGGGACCAGGGAGTTTAGAATCGATTCACGGGACGACATATAAACGTTTCGGGGTCGAGGGTGGGGTACAGGAGACAGTGTCGAGGGTGGTGTCAAGTGACATTAACAGAGAACGAACAGACGGAAGAAGTTAGAAGACACTGGGAGACCTCTCGTCTCTGAAATAGAAAGAACGAGTGAGTTTTAACAGAGGTATCCGGGACTTCAATTATTGAGAATTCTTACGCTAATTCCATTATGAGTTGAAATGACTATACCACATACCAAGTAGGTAGAGTAGTTTGGAGTTAATTTAGAGTCACTGGTAATTCGGTCCGGGTCTTACAGGGTCCACCACCACGGACCGTATCTCATCTACGAGTTATTTATAAAATCTTACGTATTTACTTCTTAACGGGTGCTCGGAGTAGTCTCTCTTTTACAGTAATCGGTAAGGACAGTGTCTTCCTAGGTTAAAGAGGTAGGAAGACTTATGTAGGGGTCGGCGATTAGACTCGTAAGGTCTCTTTCTGAATTTGACGGACTCTTTTGTATAATATCCGATACATTTCTATTCTCTTTCCATGTGTGTAAATTTATACGGGGAAGAATAAATACCCATATTTGAAATGTGAGTCTTTTGTATAGAAGACATATCATTTTCGGTTCCACTGTTTATAACCCGTCTCTTTCTTAAAACGTTGATTGTAACGTCTTTACCAAATTATGGAGACGATGAATTTATTACGTATATTTAACTAAATAAATTTTTAGTTCTGGAGTCATCTATTCATCTGTTGTCTGTCCTTTTCTTTTACGTATACTCCTTTTGGAATTGATCTTTCTATCAGTAGGAACAGTTAATTTTGTCTAACTGTGCATCCTGGACTCGGGTCTCTACTCTTTTCCAGTGAACGGGGGCGTGGGTGGAGTGAGTGAGTGGTCTTCTGAATGAAAGACGACGACGACGATATAAAGTTACGTGATCCACTCTACACAAACTCATTTTCGGGAGTTTAAGAATCATCCGATCCTCTTTACGTCCCTCGTTGTGTCACAGGTCCCGGTCCTACACTTAAGTCTTGGTCGACTGTTACCCCGTTTATCGTTGACCTTTGTTCTCCCAACGTTACCGTGTCTTCATTGAAACGAAGAATACCCACGTTACGGATTATACCGAATATGGTACGGGTCGTACACTATTTGTTCTCTTTAGACTTTTATGTTCTAACGTTTACCTCATAATTCTCAGTCTTTCCTTTATTTACTTACAAACCTTTGTTCCACTAGATGAATTTATCCTGTGGTAGGGTCGTCAAAGTACTAAACGACAGTTGAAATTAAAAACCGAAGAAGATGTTGGTCGACGGTTCGTCCCAAGGGAGACCACGTGGGTGGTCTTCCCTTTACTCTGGGTAATTACGAAGAACGGTCGTACCGAGCGTCCACGGACCCTTCAAATCCTTACAAAGACTTTTTGTTCTGTTATTGTTTTTATACTGATTCGAATAATTTTAAAATCTTCAATTTTTATCTTTATGTAATACGACGTGTGGAATTTAAATATGTCACTACATGTCGTTAAATGTAGAGTTAATTAAGTCTTTTTATTCAATTTATTTTTATTATAAGTCAAACCATTTGAACCATGTCATATTTATATTCATGTTGTAAAAACCTTTCGTTAGGTCGTTATAAATAGTTCGTGTTACATAGTCAATCAATAACACCGTTATTATGACACATTTTTTACTGGATTTTTTAGAGTCTTTATTTCAAAAAGTCCCCAAGTTCTACCTTTGACATATATCGGCTTTCATAGGGTACTTACAGTTTCTCCTTATGACTCAAGGGTTTTATTAAGGAGTAGAGTAACCAGGTACTTGAGACTGACCAATGTTTTAGTGGGTCCAGGCTGACAGGTTATTAAGTAAGACACCGTGTAGTGTATACCCATACATATGGACCCGATTCTTCCATTGTCTAGATTCTTCCATCCTAGATCTCAGTTTCGTTATCCCCGTTCGTAAACTACCCGAAGGAAAGAATCGAATTTTCCGTTACGGTTCCCAAGTTGACTACAGAGGATTGACGACAATTTTGGAATAACTCTCCTTAAAATACCACGCTCTCTCTATGAGATGTAAAACTTACCCCAGTTTGTCCAGACATGTAGACAGTTTGAGTAATTTTACCAGTGAATTTTATACATGTAAAATCACATACACTGAATAAGTAGTTATTTCAACTACTTTTTTATGTTGGACAACTCTTAGTAAAATGATATAAAAAATTAAAAAATAAGATCTTTTGTCTAAAATAGACCTTCGTTCGACCGTTTTAATTCAACTTAGATTTTTATAAATATCAAGAAGGTGAAGACCGGTTCTACCTTATTGTCCCCGATCTAATTTGGACAGACTTTATCGGTTATAAAAAAAATCTTTCACTTTCTGATCAAAAGTTCTGTAACCTATAGTTCTGTCACTACGAACTCTCTATCCTTTCTCTACTCTACTCAAAATACTGAAGTGGTCGAATGACGGACCTCTTACAAAGGCCTGGTGTCTCATCCTTCTCCCTTGTTCCGTCTCGGGTCACCTAAACTCAAATCCCCCGTCTCGACTCTCAAACTCCTCTAGCTCCGTCGATCTCAAAAGTCCTGTCTCTCTTCTTCCGACTTGTCTCTCTTTTGAGTCCCCTACCCATTCCTAAGACGAACTCATAAGCTATGTCGTGTACGTGCACTCCTTTGACGAACTTAGACTTTTCTCTTGGTGGTTTTCCTAAGTACTATTGTCAAAGACCACAAGTGTTTCCCGGATCCCGTCACGGACAGGAGTGGTCGTTTTGACCTTTTGGGTAGTAAATATCTCACACTCTGTCTCAAGAGTGCTTTTAGAACGGAATCACTACCACCTTCTCAATCGGGATTTGATTTACGTTGAAACGAGAGTCAATTGTTTATACTTTTTGTTTCTTGACTTTTCTAGTTTGACAAAAGTTCAGTAAATTGACATGGGGTCTTGTTTTAAGTTCTTATAAATATCTTTATGTTTTTATAAGTCGTAGGTTGTTTCCTATTCCTTCAAATAAAGTATCATTATTTCTCCAGTTAAGTAGTTCTCCTGTATTGTTGGGACTTAAAAGTACAAGGTTTGTTACCTTGAAGTTTTTTTGTACTTTTTTTTGACCATCTTCATGACCTCTTTTCAGTGTTAAATAACAATCTCTAAAATTATAGGGAGAGAGTTATTGACTATCTGGTTCCTCTATCTTTTAGTCATTCTTACGTGTGTTAAACTTGTTGCGATACTTGGTTGACCTGGATTAACTGTAAACACCTTATGAAGAAGAAGTTGTCATCTTATGTGAAAAAAAAAAGTTTACATATGTTTGTGAAATTTATTTTACAGAGTTTAATACAGACCTTATATTTTACAGAATCTAAAATTCAAAAATTTTTAGAACTTCAAATTTTTTAATTAAGTATGTTACGTGTAAAAGGACGGTTTTAATTTAATTTAATATTCAGTTTTTATCTTTCTCGAGACTTTTTTTAATGGTTTATAAACTTTTTATTTGTTGTATAGAGGTTTATTGGGTACCCAGTTTCTTTAATTAATTCTTCAATTAACTTGACCTTCGTTTGAATACCCTTTAAAATGTCTTGGTATTGGATGTAATCTTATTTCTTATAGAGTCAGTGACTGGAGTTGAAGGTAATATCATTTGCCTCTTTTTTTTTTCTGTATTTTGGGTCACATTCGGTTTCTTTCCTTATTATTACTAGTCTCATGTATAATTTCATATTCTTTTGTTTGTGTAGTATCTTTTATAGTTACTTTGATTTTCGACTATGAAACTCTTCTGGATATTTGGAGACCTACCTCCTCGGACCATCCGACATCAGGTACCCCTGTACTGACCTGTACTGACTCGTTGAAGTGAAAGGAAAAAGTGAACCTCTTTCTTTACCGTTGGGTGAGATTACAAGAACGGATCTCTTATGGTCCCTTCCCCTTCTGACCACCCGACGGTAGATACCTCAACGTGTCTCAGTCTGTACTGACTTCACTGTCGTCGTCGTCGTATTTGGAGACCCGTCTGATTAGTCGTTTTTTCTCCCTTTCTCTCTTCTGTGTTTAATCATTATAATTCTTACCCTCTCTCTTTAGTGGTATTTAAGATGTCTACAATTTTCCTAAGGACCCTCGTAATATTTGTGGAAATATCGTTAGTCTCTTCTTTTCCTTTATTTTCCTTAGGTTTAACCTTTTCTTCATTTTGAGAGTGACAAACGTCTACTGTACCAGGACATGTATCTTTTGGGATTTCTGAGGTGGTCTTTTAATGATCTCGATTAGTTACTTATATCATTTCAACGTCCTATATTTTAGTTACGTGTCTTTAGGGAACGTAAGGATATGTGATTATTACTCTTTCATCTTTTTCTTTAATTCCTTTGTTAAGGTAAGTGGTAACGTTACTTTTCTTATTTTATGAATCCTTATATAGATGGATTTCTTTGATTTCCGGATATATATTTTTTGATATTTTGTGACTACTTTCTTTAGTTTCTCCTGTGATTATCTACCTCTTTATATGGTACAAGTACCTAGTCTTCTTAGTTATATCACTTTTACTCATATGATAGGTTTCGTTAGATGTCTAAGTTACGTTAAGGATAATTCGATGGTCGTCGTAAAAAGTGTCTCGATCTTGTTTGTTAAAGTGTTAAACATACCTTTATGTTTTTTGGAACTTATCGGTTTCGTTAGAGCTCTTTCTTCTGACCTTGACCTTCTTAGTTGGACGGACTGAAGTTTGATATGATGTTTCGGTGTCAGTAGTTCTGTCATACCATGACCGTGTTTCTGTCTTTATATCTGGTTACCTTGTTTTATCTTTCGGGTCTCTATTTAGGTGTGTGGATACCTGTGGAATCGAAGTTGTTTCCTCCGTTCTTATATGTTACCTAGTTTCTGTTAGAGAAATTGTTCACCACGACCCTTTTGACCAGTTGGTGAACATTTTCTTACTTTGATCTAGTGAAAGATTGTGGTATGTGTTTTTATTTGATTTTTTCCTAATTTCTAGACTTGCATTCTGGTCTTTGATATTTTAGGGATCTCCTCTTGTATCCGTTTTGTGAGAGGCTGTATTTAGTGTCGTCCTAGGAGATACTAGGTGGAAGGTCTTATGACCTTTATTTTCGTTTTTATTTGTTTAGCCTAGATTAATTTTGATTTTCGAAGACGTGTTGTTTCCTTTGATATTCGTTCCACTTTTCTGTAGGAAGCCTTACCCTCTTTTATTATCGTTTACTTCGTTGACTGTTTGTTGACTAGAGTTTTTATATGTTCGTTGAATACGTTGAGTTAAGGTCTTTTTATTTGCTGGGTTAGTTTTTTACCCGGTTTCTTGATTTACCTGTAAAGAGGTTTCTTCTGTATGTCTACCGATTGTTTGTGTACTTTTCTACGAGTTGTAGTGAGTAATAGTCTCTTTACGTTTAGTTTTGGTGTTACTCCATGGTAAAGTACGGTCAGTCTTACCGACACTAGGTTTTCAGATGTTCGTTATTTACGACCTCTCCTACACCTCTTTTCCCTTGGGAGAATGTGACAAACACCCTTACGTTTGATCATGTCGGTGATACCTCTTGTCACACCTCTAAGGAAATTTTTTAACGTTTATCTTGACGGTATACTGGGTCGTTAGGGTGACGACCCTTATGTGTGGCTCCTTTGGTCTTAACTTTCTCTGTGTACATGGGGTTACAAGTAGCGTTGTGACAAATATTATTGGTCCTGTACCTTTGTTGGATCTACAGGTAGTCGTCTACTTACCTATTCTTTCGACACCATGTATATGTATTACCTCATAATTTTTCTTATGTAAACTTATTCAAGATTACTCCACAAGTACAAACCCTTGCGTACATTCTTAATTTCTAAAATTTTAATTTTTTTTTTTTCAAGATTACTCCACCTACTTTGACCTCGAATAATATGTCTCACTTCAATCGGTCTTTCTTTTTGTGGTTATGTCATATGATTGTGTATATATACCTTAAATCTTTCTACCATTTCACTTCTCCTTGATTTTTCGGAGAACTACTTTCACTTTCTCCTCTCACTTTTTCAACCGAATTTCGAGTTGTAAGTCTTTCGCTTCTAGTACCGTAGACCACGGTAGTGAAGTACCCTTTATCTACCCCTTTGTCACCTTTGTCACAGTCTGAAATAAAACCCCCCCGAGGTTTTAGTGACGTCTACCACTGACGTCGGTACTTTAATTTTCTGCGAATGAGGAACCTTCTTTTCAATACTGGTTGGATCTATCATATAAGTTTTCGTCTCTGTAATGTAACGATTGATTCCAGGCAGATCAGTTCCGATACCAAAAAGGTCATCAGTACATATCTACACTCTTAACCTGACACTTCTTCCGACTCACGACTTCTTAACTACGAAAACTTGACACCACAACCTATTCTGAGAACGCTCAGGGAACCTGACGTTCCTCTAGGTTAGTCAGGTAAGACTTCCTCTAGTTGGGACCCTAAAGAAACCTTCCTGACTACGATTTCGACTTTGAGGTCATAAAACCGGTGGAGTACGTTTCTCTACTGGGTAACCTTTTCTGAAACTACGACCCTCCCCAACCCCCGTCCTCCTCTTCCCCTGTTGTCTCCTACTCTACCGACCTACCGTAGTGACTGAGTTACCTGTACTCAGACTCACTTGAGGTCCTCAACCACGACCTGTCCCTCCGGACCGCACGACGCTAAGTACCACAGTGTCTCAGTCTGTACTGACTCGCTAACTTGACTTGACTTACTATTGGGACATACGCTCTGTCGTTTTCTATGTGTCTATATATCTTTCCTGTTAACCTGAGACACCCTCTCCCTCTTCCTCTCCCACCCTACGAAACCTTCTNCAACCACGACCTGTCCCTCCGGACCGCACGACGCTAAGTACCCCAGTGTCTCAGTCTGTACTGACTCGCTAACTTGACTTGACTTACTATTGGGACATACGCTCTGTCGTTTTCTATGTGTCTATATATCTTTCCTGTTAACCTGAGACACCCTCTCCCTCTTCCTCTCCCACCCTACGAAACCTTCTTACCGTAACATTGTACATATGATAGTACATTGTTTTCTTAGAGGTCAGATACAAACTATGTCCTATGTCCTCCGAACCCCGACCACGTGCTCCTACTAGGTCTCTCTACTATACCACACCCTCCACCCTCCTCCTAAGTCCTAACCCTTGAGTACATGTGGGCACCGTCTAAGTGCATTTACATACCGTTTTGTTTATGTCATAACATTTCGTTTTATTTCATTTTTATTTTTAAAACATTTTTCTAGATACATTTCACCATCAGTACCAACACTATGACCACCATCTTCATCTACAAATTATTTATAAACAACCTACTTAAAAATTTTTTAATTAAACTGTTAAATTTATTTCACCTGTTTTGGGAACCTACTACTTTAGATGGTTTTAAGTGAGTTCCTTTTTTTTTATTGAACTTATCAGAGTCTATATATTTCTTAAGTCAAACATCAATTTTTGAAGGGGTCCTTCTTTGGGGTTCGGGTCTACTGAAGTGACGACTTAAGATGGTTTGTAAATCCCTTTTTTTTTTTTTGGAGCTAAGATATGGTTAGTGACTCATTTGGTTTTTCCTCTTTGTGAAGGATTGAGTGAAGTACTCAGTTCGTGATGTGACTATTATTTTCGTCTGTTTCTGTAATGTTCTTTTGATCTCATCCGCTGGAGTACTGATTGTACGTCAGTAAAAGTGTTTTGAAATCGTTCAGTTTAGGTTGTTATGTGTTTTTCGTATTATGTAGTGATGAATCATCTTGGATAGGGTCCTCTCGTTCCGACTGGAAAATTGAATTTTTTTTTTTTTTTCTGTGACTTTAAGTAGTATTATTGTTTGGTTTTTCTCTTGATATACTAGTAAGAGTTAATTACCTCTTTTTCGTAAACTGTTTTAGTTGTGTTTGGAAGAAGTTGTGATATTTCCCGTTTAAACCTTTTAGATGTCAATTATAGTAGTCAGTCAAGTCAGCGAGTCAGCACAGGCTGAGAAACGTTGGGGTACTTAACGTCGTGCGGTCCGGATGGACAGGTAGTAGTAGAGGACCTCAAGTGAGTCTGAGTGCAGGTAGTTCAGCCACTACGGTAGGTCGGTAGAGTAGGAGACAGTAGGGGAAAAGGAGGACGGGAGTTAGGGAGGGTCGTAGTCTCAGAAGATTACTGAGTTGAGAAACGTAGTCCACCGGTTTCATGACCTCAAAGTCGAAATTGTAGTACCTTTTCTTTACGTTTTTCGTTTTACCGACAGACCCCTCCGGAATGTTTATCGACACTTTTCTTCTCTTCGTTTTTCGTTTCCTCTTTTCCTTTCTATATTCGTAGATTTACGTCTCAAGGTTTCTTATCGTTCCTCTCTATTCTTCCGGAAGGAGTCGCTAGTTACGTTTCTTTATCTCCTTTTGTTGTCTTACCCTTTCTGATCTCTAGAGAAGTTCTTTTAATCTCTATGGTTCCCTTATAAAGTACGTTTCTACCCGAGCTATTTCCTGTCTTTACCATACCTGAATTGTCTTCGTCTTCTATAATTCTTCTCCACCGTTCTTATGTGTCTTCTTGACATGTTTTTTCTAGAAGTACTGGGTATATTAGTGTTACCATACTAGTGAGTGGATCTCGGTCTGCAGGACTTTACACTTCAGTTCACCCGGAATCTTTCGTAGTGATGTTTGTTTCGATCACCTCCACTACCTTAAGGTCAACTCGACAAAGTTTAGGACTTTCTACTACGACACTTTCACGACGTGAGTTATACGGTCGTTTAAACCTTTTGAGTCGTCACCGGTGTCCTGACCTTTTCCAGTCAAAAGTAAAGTCAGGGGGTTTTTACGTTACGGTTTCTTACGAGTTTGATGGTGTGTTAACGTGAGTAGAGTGTACGATCATTTCATTACGAGTTTTAAGAGGTTCGGTCCGAAGTCGTTATGCACTTGGNTTTCCGTCTCCTTGGTCTCTAGTTTAACGGTCGTAGGTGACCTAGTAGTTTTTTCGTTCTCTCAAGGTCTTTTTGTAGATAAAGACGAAGTAACTGATAAGGTTTCGGAAACTGACACACCTAGTGTTATTTGACATCTTTTAAGACTTTCTCTACCCTTATGGTCTGGTGGACTGAACGGAGAACTCTTTGGATATACGTCCAGTCCTTCGTTGTCAGTTATAGTATGAATAAACGTTTTCTGACTCATAAAAAACGGAATATAGTTCTTATTCTATTAGATAGGTCAGAGTAAAGTAGATAAATTTTCAAATTTTCAAGATCTGTCAACTTATTCCATTCTTCTTCTTTATTTAGTAGATCCATTCTCAGCCTGTACTGACTCACTGAAGTGAAAGTGAAAAGTGAAAGTACGTAACCTCTTCCTTTACCATTGGGTGAAGTCACAAGAACGGACCTCTTAGGGTCCCTGTTCCCTCGGACCACCCGACGACAGATACCCCAACGTGTCTCAGTCTGTATTGACTTCGCTGAATCGTTGTCGTCGTCGTCGTCGTCGTCGTCGTCGACCTTTTTTTAATTCTCACATAAATAAGTATCTTTTTTATTAGTTGATACATCTTTTAAGTTACTTTAGATGTTTTTTCTATAATCTTGATTACTCATACAAGTCTTTTAGAAATCCCATATTCTAGTTATATGTTTTGAGTTAACATAAAGATATATAATCGTTATTTGTTGACCTTTAACTTTAAATTTTAGTTATAGCAAATCTTATCGTGTACTAATTTTGATTTTTTTTCAACGACTCTCTTAGATTTCTACTGGGTTTATTTTATCTCACCAAGACACAAGAACTTAGTCTTTTGAGTTATAACAATTCTACCATTTAGAGGATTTAACTAGATTTCTAAGGTCAGTTTTAATGTAGTCGGAAAGGTATCTTTGACTGTTTGACTAATATTTTTAAGTATAGTATAATTGGAGAATAGTCTATTTATTAATCGTTTATAAAAAGAGGGTAAGACATCTAACATAAAAGTAAAACAAAAAAAGGAAACTAGATATCTTCGAAAAATCAAACTACAGTAGGGTGAACAAATAAAAACGAAAACAACGGACACAAAACCACAGTATATATATATATATATATATAAATTTTTTTAGTAACAGTACTAAAAAGGAATACAAAAGAATATCCGTAAATTATCAAAGTAGAGAAGGTAAATTCAAAAATTAGGTAAAGTTTATTTAATAACACACACCTCATTCTATTCCCAGTTTAAAGTAATAAAACGTGTACATATATATCAAAAGGGTTGTGATGAATAACTTTTCTGACAGAAAAGGACGTAACACATAGGAACCGTCGGAACAGTGTCTAATCAACTCACGTATATGTACCCAAATAAAGACCTGAGAACTAAGACAAGGTAACCAGATACACAGAACAAAATTCGGTATGACAAAGGTAATGATATCAAAATATTATATTAAACTTTAGTCCTTCGTACTATGGAGGGTGAAACAAGAAGAAAGAGTTCTTAAGAAACCGATAATCCCAGAAAACACCAAGGTATATTTAACATCTCGACAAAAAGGATAGAGACACTTTTTTATCGATTTTTTCTTTATTAGATTAATTTTACCCGTTTCTTAGACTTACCTGTAAAAACGTTTCTTCTAAATGTTAATATACTTTTTTACGAGTTGTCGTGATTAGTAGTCCCTTTACGTTTATTTTCGGTGTTACTCTATAATGGAATATGGATAATCGCACCTATTGGAGTTTTTTTTTTTTTTCTATAGTTCACAACAACTCCCACACCTCTTTTCACTTGAGAACATGTGACAAGCATCCTAATATTTAACCATGTAGATAATATCTTTACTTGTATTACCGTAGGCCAGGGTAGTGAAGTACCCTTTATCTTCCCCTTTGTCACCTTTGTCACAGTCTGAAATAAAACCCCCCGAGGTTTTAGTGACGTCTACCACTGACGTCGGTACTTTAATTTTCTACGAATGAGGAACCTTCTTTTCAATACTGGTTGGATCTATCGTATATGTTTTCGTCTCTGCAACAAAACGGCTGATTCCAGACAGATCAATTCCGATACCAAAAAGGACACCAGTACATACCTATACTCTCAACCTGACACTTCTTCCGACTCGTGGCTTCTTAACTACGAAAACTTGACACCACAACCTCTTTTGACAACTCAGGGAACTCGACGTTCCTCTAGACTGGTCAGGTAAGACTTCCTCTAGTCGGGACCATAAAGAAACCTTCCTTACTACATTTCGACTTTGAGGACGTGAAACCGGTGGAATACGCTTCTCAACTGAGTAACCTTTTCTGAAACTACGACCCTCCCTAAACCCCGTCCTCCTCTTGCCCTGCTACTTCCTACTCTACCGACCTACCGTAGTGACTGACCTATCTGCACTCAGACTCACTTGAGGCCCTCAACCACTATCTGTCCCTCCGGACCACACGACACTAAGTACCCCAACGTCTCAGCCTGTACTGACTCACTGACTTGACTTGACTAATATCTTTCGTCATACCACCTAAGAGTTTTTCAATTTTTATCTTGATGGTACACTATGACGTTAAGATGAAGAATTATATATAGGTTTCCTTTACTTTAGTTATGAAGTTTCTCGATAATAATATATATTTCATAGTACATATACGAATATGTATATGTGTAATTGTTTATATATACATGTATGTATTCTTTTATAGTAAACCCACGTGTGGTTCACGTATTGTGAGTCAGTACAGGTTGAGAAACACTAGGACACCTGACATCGGTAGGTCCGAGGAAATAGGTACCTTAAAAGGTCCGTTCTTATGACCTCACCCAACGGTAAAGAATGAGGTCTCCTAGAAGGACTGGATCCCTATCTTGGAGGAAGAGGACACAGAGAACGTAACTGTCCGTAGTAAGGCAGGATTTTTTCTTTCTTTAGGACGGTAAACGTTGTTGTACATACTCGGACCTCCTATGGACACGATTCACTTTATGACATTGGGACTATGTCATTCTGTTAACAATATACTGAGTGAGTATACATCTTAAATTTTTAGTTTAAGTATCTTGAATGTCAACTTGTTACCAACAGTCCCCGGTTTCCCACCCCCTTTACCCCTTTATAACCAGTTTCTCATGTTTGAAAGTCAATATTCTACTTATTCAAGAACCTAAGATTGTATATGGTACCACTCATCTAATTATATCAATTTTTGTGTCAGAATATATATTATGTCAGGTCCAAGCTTCGTACTCTGTCCCACGAGTCCCGACCACGTGACCCTACTGGGACTCCCTATCCTACCCCTCCCTCGACCCTCCCTCCCAGTCCTGCCCCTTGTGTACATGTGGGTACCGACTAAGTAAACTTACATACCGTTTTTGGTGGTGTTATAACATTAATCGGAGGTTACTTTTATTTAAAATTTTTTTTGGGTGACATAATATATGTTCGTTGAGGACGTCGAGTTAAGGTCTTTTTATTTACTAGGTTAGTTTTTTACCCGGTTTCTTGATTTATCTGTAAAGAGGTTTCTTCTGTATGGTTACCGATCAAAACTTTTCTGGAATTCACATCTAGAATTCACAAACGTGTCGTTTTTTATCACTCCACAACCTACACAATTAATTAGATTAACCCCATTATTAAAGTATCACATGTACATGTAATTTAGTAGTACAACGTACGGGATTCATGTATATTAAACAGAAACAGTTGATATGGATACATTCGATCCCCTTTTATTATATCTGCGTATTATCTAGTTTTTATTGACTTTGTTGAAACATTTTCTTATCTCTTGATTTTACTGGAGTAAAATTTTGAATTGTGTTTTGATGTTATTAGTTTTGTCACACTATAACCGGAGTTCCATCCGTTATAGTTGTCTTGTGTTATACCTCAGGTTTTTGTCTGTGTATATAGTGTATATACCTGTTATCTAAAAGTTGTTTTCATGTTCTCTTTAAGTTATCCCTCTCTTATCAGAAAGGTTTTATCATAACCTTGTCAACCTATAGTTATACGTTTTTTCATAATATATGTTTCCACTTGAGTTTTACCTCAAAATTTTACATCAAATTTTGGATTTTGATGTTTAAAAATATTAATTTATATCCTCTTTTAGAAACGTCGAAACTCAACCAGTTACAAAAGAATTTATACTGTTGTTTTTGGGTTAGTTATTTTCTTTTTCGACTATTAAAAAAAAGTAGTTTTAACTACGAGAATAAGAAGTTTCATGTGACAATTCTCCTACTTTTCCGTTCCCTGTCTGATTTTCTTTTAGAAACGTTCGTATACGTCTTTTATATTTCTCGATAGTTTTGAGTTATTCTTTTTTGATAAAAAATTTACAGGTTTTCTAAACGTTTCTGTGAAGTTGTTTCTTCTATATATCTATTCTCCATTCGTTGACTTTTCTACGAGTTGTAGTAGACAGTAAGATTTTTGTACATAGATTTGATGTTACTCTATGAAGATACATAGATAATCTTACCGACTTTAACCCTTGTGACTGGTATGGTTCACCACTACTAGGTACACCTAAACCTCGTGTGTCTTGAGTGTATATAGTGTTTGTCCTTGTATTATACCATGTTGGTGAAACCTTTTGTCAAATCCTAAAGTTTTCAATTTGTATATAATAGGTAAATAAGAAATGGATCAATGGGTACTTTTGTATACTTTGGTTTATAAGTATCGTTAAAATAAACATTTTCGGTCTTTGACCTTTTTTTACAGGTAGCTACCCGTTTACCTATTTGTTTAACGTATTGTAGACATGTTATGAATAAGTTGTTACTCTTCCTTATTTTATGACCATGTTATTGTATCTACGTAAAGTTTTAAGATTACGACTCAATTTCTGTCCGTTTTTTCTTGTGTACGAGAGACTAAGATAAGTGTATTTAAAATCTTTTACGTTTAATTAGATATTACTGTAGTTCGTGTAGTCACCAACGGACCCCTGCTATCCTCATCCATTTCCCCCACCTTCTTATCTAAATGTTGGGAAACCCCTTTGAAAGTCACCACTACCTATACAGGTAATAAAAATAGTACCACTAACAAAGTGTCCTCATATGTAAATAGTTTTGAGTGGTTTAAAATGAACAAATTTTACACGAAGTTCCCATTGAGGTAATTCGACGATCTTTTCTTTTGTTTTCAATATTTTCATATTCCCTGGTCTTTGTCAAATTTCTTTGTCACATAAAACGAAAATTAACAAGACAATACAGTACAGTACAGTACAACACAAAATACAATACAGTCCTTGAAAAAAAATGTCATAATAAATATTCTCACTTCCTTAGTACTTTCTTCAAAGGTACTTAGCACACTTTTTGTTCAATCCCGAAGTTTCGATCCACCCTCCTTCGGTCCCTAACCTCCTTTATTCTGAATCCGAAGTACGTACTTTGGATTCAAGGAACCCAAGTACACCTCCGTTTTCTACCGCTTTCTTCAGTCCTCACCTACCCTAAAGTACCAACAAGTCTTTCCCTCCTTCTAGTTGGTTCCTTTGGGATGGTAGTTGAGAGTGTCGGATTCTTCTCTGGGGAACCACCTGTCACTGTCTCTTTTCGATGATCCTCAAGCGATTAGGTCGAATGAAATTTTAGGGTCCCGAAACCCTTTTTAGGTTCTCTTTACTTCAAAATATTTAAAAGACTCACTCACTTTAGTCATAGATGTTTACTAAAACTAACATTAGGGGAGAACATTTCTTTTTGTAGACTCGACACGGATGACTTATCCCGACGAATGATCATCTAACGTACGTACATGAGGATATGATCATATAACAACTGAAAGTTTACCCGTAATTATTCATCTTTATATATTTACCGAGTCCTTTCATGAGTCACGAGACACGACTGGATTTCACTTTCACTTCAGGTGAGTCAGCACAGGTTGAGAAACTCTGGAGCACCTGACATCGGATGGTCCGAGGAGAGATGTACCCTAAGAGGTCCGTTCTTATGACCTTCTTACCCAACGGTAAAGGAAGAGGTCCCCTAGAAGGGTTGGGTCCCTAACTTGGGTTCAGAGGGCGTAACGTCCGTCTGAGAAATTGGAGACTCGGTGGTCCTTTCGGGGTTTCCTGTAGGTTTTATCTCCCTTATTTTCATATACGTATACTTTTTACATTAATCTTGTTTTTTTATGATAAAAGATTTATGAAGTTGTGAAGTCTTAGTATTCGTAAAGGTTTGATATTATAAACCGCTACACGTATATAATAAAAACTTTATTTTTTAAAATTATAATTTTATTCATATACATATCTGTTAAGTGAAATAACATGTCATCTTTGATTGTGTTTAATATTCCGTTGATATGAAGCTATTTTTATGTAAAATTTTTTCATCTTGATATTTTTCATTTTCCGTTTTGGTTTTTATTCTCAATATTATGAAATAAGGTGTAAGGTCTAGTAGAACGTATGGTCCCTTAGTGTGGAGTGAATCCTCTGGTGTCTCAATCTAATTCGTAAGATCAGTACAGACCCGAAAAGACCACCGAGTCTACTACTTCTTAGGTGGACGTTACGTTCTCTGGACCCAACGTAGGGACCCAACCCTTCTAGGGGACCTCCTCCCGTATCGTTGAGTGAGGCCATAAGAACGGACCTCTTAGACGTACCTGTCTCCTCGGACCACCCGATGTCAGGTACTCCAGTGTTTCTCAGTCTGTCGTGACTTGTTAATTCGTATGTCAGTGCAGATCACCTGTCCCTTACTAGACTACACCATCTGACACTGTTATTCTTTTTATATTTATAAACACTATCGTTTTGTAACCTTCTCTGACCGGATCGGTTTCCTCTTATTGATCAGTTTAAATATACGTAAACTGTCTGTAATTCGTTGACAAATTTTACTACAAAAGTTCCTTATAAGGGTTTGTGCATTTTTACAAGTGTTACACCACAATGTACTCTTTTTAGTTACATATTGAGACTCTTTCTAAAGTCAAAACACACATATATATGTATATATATTAGAGTGTCTTTTTAGACCTTCTTTAAATAACTCCCCACCAATTTAACATCTATTAAAGTATAAAGATGAAATAGGAAAATCATAGAACGTTTACGAGATACACTTACGAAAGGTGAAATATTAGTGTTTTTGTGTTATTAAAATATTTATTTCGTAATATTTGTTTATTGAGGTGGTCCGTCATTTTTCACCACTGTGATTCCTTCGTAGATATTAAGGTTACTCTGTAATCCTTCGAACCTTTCTTCTAAAAATTTATTTTTTAGTCTTGTGATTATCAGTGTATTTCTTAAGACCCAAGAGTCATCAGTCCGAAGTCCCTGGATGGTCGTGATCCCCTATAGACTTGTGAGGTAAGGAGACGTTTGTGGGTAGGTCGACCAATATGTTACCCGAGACCCGATCTGAGACCCGTATCTTTTTACGTAGTCTACGTCTTCCGGGACGGGGTCTTCACAAAGGGTCAGTCACGAGACACAAGGGCACAACACAATAGTGTTTGTGTTTCGTTTTTATGAAAAGAAGGAAATATGTTCCACCGAAAAAACAAAAAGGTATTTTGTTCTACTAACTCCCTATAAGACCGGTGACTTTGGGTCTTTTCGTACCGTTAATCTCGAACATCTACTCGTTTATTTTACTTTTATAGTCTGTTCGACTTTTCAATCCCAGAAGTAAGACTTCCGACCCTTCCCTTCCCTAAACCTAGGTGTCTTGGACCTTGGGTACCCCGTGACTGAAGAATGGTCTAAGGTTTTGAGACATTGATCCTCTACAGGATACTTTACACTAGGTCCAAATCGAGGTCTGTATTTTCCTTCGTTAAAGAGAGTGTGACTCATTATTTGCCTAACCTTGAATAACCTTAAGTAGTAGGGGTTCTCCGCCACGACCGTCCTTTATATTTACGGAAGGTTTTCGAAACCTGTTTAAATACTTACTATCTTAGTATTTACTAAGAGAACGAGTGAAAGAGAACGAGAGAGAGTGAGTTCGTCTGGGGTAGGAATCTTTGACTCGGTCACAAACGGGACCTTATAAGACGACTCTACAGGGGATTCCCGGTCCGTTCCAGTTCCATCCAGGGGTGAGACACGAGGATATAGGGGGACATACATTGGCCAGTAACGGGATTGGTGTGTTATAATATTAAGGGACAACTACCCAGACACCGGGGTTATCAACACTATGGTTGTTTCTATCGCGACTCAGTCTCGAGTTAACTACACCTAATTTTCTCTCACAATATACCTGAGATGTGAAAAAACAAATTTTTCTTTTTTCGACATGGGCTGAAAAACGTTGGGGTACCTGACATCGGGTGGTCCGAGGAGACAGGTACTTATGGGGTTCGTTCTTATGACCTCACCCAACGGTAAAGGAAGACGTCCCCTAGAAGGTCTGAGTCCCTAGTTTGGACCCAAAGGTCGTAGAGGACGAAACAGTCCGTCTAAGAAATAGTGACTCGGTGGACCCTTTGGGGTTCGTGACGAAAGGGAGTCCCGTTTTAGAACTCTTGACACATGACCGACCTCACAACTAAAGAAAGTTCAGGAGTGAAAGGTGACGGGGTACATAAGGGTCTCGTCTTTTAGAATTTCTTTCCATCCTATGGGAGAGTCTCCCTGTGGTGGTTCACTTTAGGACGTTTTTGTAGAGTATCTTCTTTGTCGAGAATCTTTAAGGACCCCCTGACTACAGACTTCTTGAGAGTAGACTGTGGTGAAGTAGTGGAGGGTCCGAACGAGTGGTCTGTCGAGACAACAGGTGGTATCACTCGAAGACTCGAGACTAAACGTTCAGTCAAGGGACCCTTAAAGTACTATTTTATGTAAGTCGAGTCAATACAGTTCCCGTGTCAGAGGACATAGAGGAGATTTTGGAACAAATTATTGTAATCAGAGGGGTATACACACGGTTCTAAGAAGTCGAACTCCGACCTTCCTAAAATTAAATAAAAAGGTAATTACCAATCCTAGGTACGATTTGGACATTTATAACAAAGATATTTAAGTGACGTCACGATTAAAAATTACGTTTATTTATTTGTCTCACTCGTTGAGTCTCTGTCAAACGGGGGCACCTCGAAAACGTTTAGCAGAAGTAAACCGAATCCTCTCTTCTCTTACCTTGTGAAATATAAGACCATTCAACGTCACTAGTCGATGCCAGGTCAAAGAAGTAAGAACCCTAAAGAGTTCCTATATACCCTCTCTCCTTTCTATTTAGTTTTCATCTCTAGTATTATGGTATGTCAACGATTTCAACCTTTTCTAGAATCCCTAAAAGATGATTTTGAGAGAGAAAACAAAATACCCACTCTATACACCAGTATCTTTCTCATTTCGGACGGAGCCTTGTATACCGGGTTCTCTTCGACACGTTTCAGGTCTTTACCGTCGGATGAAATCCAAGGGTTTTGGTCGTTCCTCACGAAAACAACCGTCTCGGGGACACCGATTCAAACACTAATAGTAAGTCGACGGTCACTGGGTGACCCCAGTAGTGTACCGTGTCTAAGAGGAACAGACACGAGTAAACTTTAAAAGATGAGATATCTAAGGTATGCAGATAAATTTGTATAGTATACAAATGAGACTAAACCCCAAGGGTTTTATGTCAGTGATTTTAACGAGTTTTGGATATCTCCATTTTATACTCCAGACGGTTCTTAGAATCCTCGGGTCTTGGGTCTGAGACTGGTCCTGAGTCTCTAGGTCTCAACGCACTCGGGTCCGGAATTGCACGAGATCCATCCACCCAGGAGATTGTTTTCTTCTTCTTCCGTGTCTTTTCGGGTTCCATTTCAGCCCTGGGTAGTAATTGTCAGATCTTTGGTACTTTCGACTTTATAAACCCAACAGGGAGTAACCGAACCTCGTTGGTGACTCGTGTCAGAGGTTTCACCGTAAAGAGTTGTCAAGAGTTTTATTATCCAATACTTTCACCGTCCCTTTCCGTAATATCTTTCATCCGAACTTTATAGTCTAACTGGTAGTGACCGATCTGACACTCTACAGATTTCTTTTACCCGACGTCCACTACTGAAGGGGTGCACGAGTGGGAAGGTGGTGGGTTATCACGGAGGAGACGGGAGAATCTTGATGGGAGAAGACCTTGACCCCCTCCACTTCTCACATGTCAATCTCTCTTGTTCTATGTCATTCCTAGACTTAGAATTTTCTCTAAGTAACCACATCTTCAGATGGGGACGTCAGTCCGTTACTAAGGGTAGTTCGTTCTGAGTTTCTTACGTGACTCGTCCTTACCGGTGGTGGTACGAGTCCCGAGACCCTTAGATTACTGACAACCCTCTTCTGTACCCGGTGTGTCCCAAGTAGTTGACCACAAACACCTAGACAGAACACTAGGAAACAGTGAAACTACTGTCGTTAAGGGTTCGTACCGACTCACAAGTGACCAGACCCTAACGTTCGACGACTCTCCACTATCCTCCCCTTCTTTCTACCCAATTGTCGACGTGTCTCACCCAGGTCCGACCCCGGAGACGAATAGGTTATAAGTCTTGACTTCGTCCAGAAGGAAGGACCCCGAATCGACACACTAGGAATCTTTTTATAAATGTGAGAAGTATCCCCTCTTGTTTAGATTAACATAATCAATAGATAAATTATCACGTAGGTCTAATGTTAAGGAGAAAAAGTAACATAAATTAAACCCCCACTTAAATAACCACCACCCCTTCAGGAAGTCTAAAGTTTGACTCTTTATTTGACGGTCAGATTCTCCGAGACTCTAGAGAAACAAGAACAACCAAACGTCTTTCGTCTTTCTGGACCCTCGTTCTCTTTTCTGATGTTGTCCTGACTCGATCGATAATATGCTGGGAGATAATGTCAAAAGATGTCTATCTTTTGAGTAGAAAGAGTCTCTTCCTTGAGTCTTTCCTTTACTTTTTTCTTTTTAAGTGGCTCAGATTGTAAACGGTGAACCCTATAACAGTATAAAAGACCTATTATGTAACCGAAGATGGAAATGTCTACGAAGATATCAAACTTATTTCTCGTTTGTTTGTTTGTTTTGTTTTAGGGTGTGGGACCCAAAAACGAGACCTTTCTTCATGTCCTTCTCTGTCTGATCTGGTATTAGTCCATTAGTCCTTTATACACTAAAATTTCAATGATAACTATAAAACTTGATACTTTCATATCTCTGGATTCATATACCGGGACACGAGATACTGAGAAGTCACCCACTGACCTATATCCTTGGACCCAGTTCTTGAACCAAACCCAACCTCTCCCTTCAACTTGACGAGATAAATTCTTTCATCAGTCTCCTATTCTTACCTAACTAATGTCCGTACCTAAATCGTTTCTTATGACTCCGTGACTAAAAACCCAAAGGGAACATCGAGTTAACCATTTTTTAGTCGGACGTTACGTCCTCTGACGACAAACTAAGGACCTAACCCTTCTAGACGACCTCTTCCCTATCCGATGGGTGAGGTCATAAGAACCCGAAGGGACCATCGAGTCGACCATTTCTTAGGTGGACTTTACGTCCTCTGGACCCAAGATACGGACTCAACCCTTCTAGGTAACCTCTTCCCTTGTCTATGGGTGAGGTGACAAGTCCGGATCTCTTAAGATACCTGATATAGGTACCCCAACGTTTCTCACCCTATACTGAATCACTGAAAGTGAGTGACTCCGTGTCTTAGGGTACGCCGGTACGGGACTCCCCCAAGAGGTATAAGGGGGTTTAGACGTAAAGGACTTCCGGTGTTAGGACAATTAGGAGGGGAGGGGTATTTGTATGAGGGGTCTCGAGGAGGGGGGTACCTTTAGGACGAGGGTGGAGAGTTCACAGGGGGAACGAGACCGGACGTCGGTCTCATAGGTCCGATGATTGGAGGGTGGGATTTGTGGATGATGAGGGAAGAGGAGAGGTGTGGGTGGTGGCCGGGACCGTTTGGAAGACGGTTAAGGACCTATGGACTTTAGTCCCGGTCCTAACCTTCTTTTCTACTTCCGTTTCCGTCTTCCGTTTCTTTCAAGTATCTGTGTGTTCCGTGGGTTCCGTCATTCGTAGGGAAAAGAAGGACGTGGTTGAATGTCCCGATGCGGAAGGACGGGCGTACAGGTTGGTCGGACAGAGAGGTTGTACGAAGACTATGAAAGCACGTCATAACACGACCCCCTCTATTGGGATAAGGGGTTCGGACTCTGTGAGTGACAATGGACCAGAATTGACTTCTCCTTTGTTTTACCTTTTTCCGGTGACCCGGTCATACTAATAGGAGAGAGAAGAGTCAACTGGAACATCGACGGTCCAAGCCTTCTAATCGTTAAAAACTTTTATCACTTGGAAACTCGATATACACCTTCTGTTTAAAATTTAATTATTTGACACTACATAGTGTAAAACCATTAACCATTATGAACTCCACTGTTTTCATATAATTCTTGTAACAAGGTAAAAAGAATTACCAACGAATCGTCTCACAAAACTCCCGCGCTTTTGAGAAAAGGGTCGTCCGAACATAACGGATATGAATGGTGTCCCAGGCGATTGTTACTATAGACGGAATAGATGTAAGGAGTTGGACAATACTACATAGTCTATGATGATGAAAGACAAAGGTCTACGATTAGGGTTATTTTGACAAAGAGGACCCCAACACTCGTCTCTTTTATTTACTTGTTGACGTTCAGACACCAAACTCAGTCTTTTACCTTCTCCCCCGAGTTCTCCCTTTTTCTACCACGGTTCGGTTCCGGACACCCCCTAAAACAGATTAAAAGGTCATATTACGGATGTGAGTTAAAATTCGTCAACGGATAGTCGGGATTGTAATGGGTGTCTACTAGGAATTAATTTTCACAGGACACGTGTAGTTTACACAATTACTATTAAACCCCATCTAAATTCCTTGATCCTTCAGAAGTTGAACTTCGTTTCTACACACCTTTTAATTACTACCATTTCCTTCGTTCTGTTTCTCGACTTAGGTCTTAAGTCTTTGATTTTGTGATTTAGTTTTAAATTGATCCTTTTTCTTGTCGAAGGTTTATTTGATTATATTTCTCCTCTATGATCATATTTGGTGTTAATTTAGACTCTTTTTTTCTTAAGAGATTCTATTATTTCTTTTTACCATTTACTTTGATTTAACTACCGTATTCGTATAATTAAGAAGGTTCTATAATACTTTGTGTAGTCAACTGAAAGGTAGGATTCATCTTATTCGAGATTTCTTTATTTTCTTGACGTTTTTATAACATTTGATATACATAGGTTAATAGTGTAACAATAAACGTAATACTCAAAATAATAACAAACAAAACACCCATAATACTATTATTTGTTTATAAATAAACTTACTTATTTACTTACGAATACAACTGTAAAAATTCTTGACCCTAAAAGTCACATCTTCTTCCTCAATGTCCGTATTTTTATTACTCCAATTTATTTTGGAGTATTAGGACTTAAACCCCATGTTCATGGTCTTACTTTAGTATTACTTAAAATAGAAAACTTTTACATTTATAAAGGACCGAGTTAGACGACTTTTGATGTCTTTGTTACTGGTCAGGTCATCGTCACTCGTGAAGATCATAGGTCTGATACCAAAGATTTATAAAGAGGTTTTTCCTGAGAGGAACTTCTTACCGACTGAGGTCTAGACCCTGTTCTTTACTTATTTCTTTTGAGTTTTATAGAATAATATAATATTTATATCCTTCATTTACTCTTTATGATCCTAAAACAGTTTTCCTTAGTCCTAGGTTTAACTTTTCAGAGGGTGATAGGTTTCGACCCTATTAAACCGGTAACTATTCCTATTCAAAACTACCGAACTATAGTATAGTTTATACAAACTTAAGTTCTCGGGTTTACTACGATTTCTAAGTACAACTACATACCGTTTTGGTTATGTTATAACATTTCATTAATCGGAGGTTAATTTTATTTATTTAAATTTAAATTTTTTGATTTTTTTTTTTTTCTTTAGGAATTTTTTTTTTTTCTTTTTATCGTTGTCTTTTTTCATTGAAAAACCTCTTAATCTTTTTAGTCAAGTGAGAAGGTTTCTAACCATTTATATTTCTTTCATAATTCTTTAAAAGAAAGAAAGGGATGTTTTTCTACATGGAGTCTCATTTGTTTAACTACGACTCCCTTCCAAAAAGAAAATCTTAAAAGATGCAAGGTTCCCTTCTTCTTTACTATCTCAATCCTTTAGTTATAAACCTTTGACGTTTACTTGACTACCTAGATCTGTTAATAATAGTTACAACCAATGTAGTACTTCGTACTGTGGACTTACCTGTATCGTTCAAAGGACTATTTTCATGTCTTGAGGAGGTTACCTCACCAGAACGATTTTTTTCTTTTTTCTTTTTTTTCTTTCTTTCTTTCTTTTTTGGGACTTAGATTAGTTCGGATCTAGATTGACCGTTAAATCTTCTTGTCTCCTTGAGTAATTTACTGCGGTACCCTAGGTTAATCATTTTAGGTCTGTCACCTTTTGGGAAATCCTGTCTGTTAAGTCAAAGAAGTTGTTGATTTAATTTTCTTTTTCACTTTTACCCTTGTAAATCCAATTTTCTCTCAATACTATCTATAGTTGTTGCCGTTACACACCTGGAACAAATATAGACCCAACTTCGTTTGATATTTTACATTTTTCTTACTCTGTTAACTCTTTTACACTTGTGACTAACCTATAAATTACTATAGTTTCCTAAAAAGAAGACATTACTACTTACCATAACACCAATACCAATCCTTAAGATTTTTTTTTTTTTTAAGGATCGAAAATCTCTATATGTGTATAAAAATACCCGAAGGATCCACCCCGATCACCATTTCTTGGGTGGACGGTTACGTCCTCTGAGTCGTCCGTGGTCAAGTTAGGGATCCAGTCCTTCTAGGGGACTTCCTCCCGTCCCGTTGGGTGGGGTCATAAGGACGGACCTCTTAGGGTACCTGTCTCCTCAGACCGTCCGATATCAGGTGTCGCATCGGTTCTCAACCTGTGTCGGTTTCACTGAATCGTGTGTGTGTATGTGTGCAAATACATACTTAGCTGTATGACCTACTTTAAATGAAATTCTTTACCTCTACCACCTCTCCCGTTCCAGTCACTCATCCTTATATTTCCTTTGTTCAAACCGACACTCGAATGATTATAACTTCGACCTACTACTTGTGGATCCCGAAACAATGTAATAAGAGAGAGGAAAACATACAAGCAAAAAAAGGGTATTATTTTTACAAAATTAAAATTTTTCTCTTCTCCTACAACCGTATTCTCTTTATGAACTTAGTAAATTTTTCAGTAGTTTCCCTCAAAAGGACAACCGAGTCACCATTTCTTAGGTAAACGGTTACGTTCTCTGTGTCCAAACCAGGGACTAGACCCTTCTAGAGTGTACGGTACCTCGTTGATTCGGGTCCGTGGCGTCGATAACTCGGACACGAGATCTCGGACCTTTGGTGTTGATGACTCGTTGATGATTTGGTGTCGATGATTTTAGACACACGGGATGTCAGACACGAACCGTTGTTCTTTTCGGCGACGTTATTCTTCGGCCGTGTGACGTCGGCCTCTCATCGGAGGTGGGTGACGTTGATCTTTTTCGGACACGTCGCTACTTCTGGGTCGTGTCGGTTTTGGTTTTTTAGAAAAATGTTTTCAGTAGTTACCCTAGTAGGGTCTTTCGACATCTTGAACTTTGAAACTTCGTCCCTCTTAAGAGGTATTTCTCTCTTAGAGAAGTAAACAAAATAGTAGGGCGTACCCAACATAACACTGATGTTAGAGTCTGTAGAAGAAAGTATTCATGTAAATAAAAGGGTACATCTCTCATCAGGAGAGTCAGGAAGTCTCGACCGGTTAGACTTCGGTCACGGTACTCCTCCTCAAATTGAGACATTGAATGTTTCTTAACCGGTGATTATTCGTTTTAACCACCCCCTCCACACATAATCACCTGGTCCCCAGTAATTAATCTTGGGGTCCTCAGCTCCTAGAACGAACAAACATGTGATCTGGCAAATTAAAAAAGTCGCGGAAACTAGTTTCACACATGGTACTAAGAGACATTTGGGTATGGGTCGAGATAGATAGAGTGTGACTGTAATGGACGGACGGGGACCCTCGGACCCTTTGGGACCGGGTATGGGATTTAAGATTTTCTTAAGACGGAGTTTCTAAATCTCTAAAAGGAATAAGATATCGTGAATTTTTCTGATGGTGCTTCGGTAAGTCTACGACGATCATATGTCAAGTCAGTTTAAGTCATGGGTGGGAAAGAAAGTGGGTAAGACGGAGATGGAAATTTAGAATTTAGGGTTTCTGAAGATCATTATACTTAAATAACTGTTTTTACAGAAGGATATCGAGTTGTTTTAGAGGTGAAAGACAAAAGATTTGTTTTCGTGTAAACCTACGAGTTTTTAGTAACTCACCCAAACTAGGCCACTCTTTTCAGTTCGGTTTCATCGGATAGAGTAAATCTATTTCATTAACGTCATCTTACTCCTTGAAGTACAAACGGGAGGAACTACTTGAAATTCTACTTTGATCTTAATCAAATCCTTATAGTGTTATCCTAGTAAGATATCCCTTTGGGACAGAGACTCCTCTTTTACTGACTGTACGAAAGTTTAGCGGAATCTCCTGATACTAAACCTTGTCCTTTTGTTAGGCCCACAGTACGTTACTCAATCCGGATCTTATTCGAAGGTTCTCAAACTTCTGACTAGGACGGTCAAAGGACGGAACCCGTACAGTAAAGTGGAGAGACTCGGAGCCAAAGAGGCTAAAGAGATACTTCATCCTTATAACAAAAAAGATGAGATATCCCGATAACCTCTTAATTTATTCTAGTACTTACACTCCCTCGCGGACCTTTTATCGTCTACAAGTTAATAACGAAGGCGAAACAATGTACTTTTAGTCGACTCTGGCATAGACTCGGTTTTTTCCTTGGACCAAACACGAAAGTCTTAAGTGTCTCTCTCCAATCTCCTTTGACTCATCTGGGCCGTATCTCCTCTGTTATTGAGACTTTTCTATGACAGAAGGACTCAGTGCCCTTTCCCAATAAACGGTAAATCTTATTCTACTTCCGTTACGACTTGACTTCTAACGATATCTGATTGATAACAAGATAACAACAACAAGTCAACGACAGTACTGGTGGAGAACCGTTAGGGTAGCTGACATCGCGTTCGTGTGGTCTGAGGAGATAGGAGGTGATAGATGACCTCAAATGAATTTAAGTAAAGGTAACTCGACCACTACGATAGGTAGATAGAGTAGGAGACGGTGGGGGAAGAGGAGGACGGGAGTTAGAAAGGGTCGTGGTCCCGGAAAAGGTTATTTAGAAAAGAATCGTACTTCACCGGTTTCATAACCTCGAGTAAGCTATAGTGTCATTAGGTTCAGATACGGGGTTGGTCATTGTGACTTCTTCGACTTCAACTTGCCAAGATACTTCTGGATGTTCTGGAAAATCTTGATTGTGGGTTTTTTCTACAGGAAAAGTAATATCCCCTGACCTTACGTTTTCATCCTTCAGTTCTTTGCGGACCTCATTGTCCGTTTAAACCGGAACCTTACGTCTTACTTCGTCCCGTTTTTGATTATCTCAAAACGGTTCTTTTACGTGACCAGTATCGTTTGTGGGAGAAGGTTGTTGTGTTCTCTTCTGAGATGTGGACCTGTAGTGGTGTACCAGTTGTGGCTTTAGACTAATATAAGAGACGTCGGTTTCTACTTCTTCGAGATATGTCAGTTGTCTTTGTTCTGGTCGTCGACTGACACCGAGTGTAGTACTTGAGGAATAACGGTTAAAGTCTGACTTTAACTTCTTTCGTCCCTTTTGGCGATCTGGTAAGTCCATACTGGATTTAGTTTAGGGAATACTAATAGGTTACCTTCACTCTTTATCTATTTCCCGGATCTAGAGTATCTATCTNGGTAGAGTAGGAGACGGTGGGGGAAGAGGAGGACGGGAGTTAGAAAGGGTCGTGGTCCCGGAAAAGGTTATTTAGAAAAGAATCGTACTTCACCGGTTTCATAACCTCGAGTAAGCTATAGTGTCATTAGGTTCAGATACGGGGTTGGTCATTGTGACTTCTTCGACTTCAACTTGCCAAGATACTTCTGGATGTTCTGGAAAATCTTGATTGTGGGTTTTTTCTACAGGAAAAGTAATATCCCCTGACCTTACGTTTTCATCCTTCAGTTCTTTGCGGACCTCATTGTCCGTTTAAACCGGAACCTTACGTCTTACTTCGTCCCGTTTTTGATTATCTCAAAACGGTTCTTTTACGTGACCAGTATCGTTTGTGGGAGAAGGTTGTTGTGTTCTCTTCTGAGATGTGGACCTGTAGTGGTGTACCAGTTGTGGCTTTAGACTAATATAAGAGACGTCGGTTTCTACTTCTTCGAGATATGTCAGTTGTCTTTGTTCTGGTCGTCGACTGACACCGAGTGTAGTACTTGAGGAATAACGGTTAAAGTCTGACTTTAACTTCTTTCGTCCCTTTTGGCGATCTGGTAAGTCCATACTGGATTTAGTTTAGGGAATACTAATAGGTTACCTTCACTCTTTATCTATTTCCCGGATCTAGAGTATCTATCTCACGGACTACTTGATACCTTACTCCAAGCACTGTAACATGTCCTCTGTCCCTAGTTCTGGTAGGGGTACCTTTTCTTTACGTTTTTTCGTTTTACCGACAGACCCCTTCGGAATGTTTTTCGACACTTTTCTTCTCTTCGCTTTTCGTTTCCTTTTTTCCTTTCTATATTCGTAGACTTACGTCTCAAGGTTTCTTATCGTTCTTCTCTATTCTTTCGGAAGAAGTCGCTAGTTACGTTTCTTTATCTCCTTTTGTTGTCTTACCCTTTCTGATCTCTAGAGAAATTCTTTTAATCTCTCTGGTTCCCTTGTAAAGTACGTTTTATCCGAGCTATTTCCTGGCTTTACCAGATCTGAATTGTCTTCGTCTTCTATAATTCTTCTCTACCGTTCTTATGTGTCTTGACATGTTTTTTCTAGAAGTACTGGGCCTATTAGTGCTACCACACTAGTGAGTGGATCTCGGTCTGTAGGACCCTACACTTCAGTTCATCCGGAATCTTTCGTAGTGATGCTTGTTTCGATCACCTTCTCTACCTTAAGGTTATCTCGATGAAGTTTAGGACTTTCTACTACGACACTTTCACGACGTGAGTTATACGGTCGTTTAAACCTTTTGAGTCGTCACCGGTGTCCTGACCTTTTCCAGTCAAAAGTAAGGTTAGGGTTTCTTTGCGTTACGGTTTCTTACGAGTTTGATGGTGTGTTAACGTGAGTAGAGTGTACGATCATTTCATTACGAGTTTTAAGAGGTTCGGTCCGAAGTCGTTATACACTTGGCACTTGAAGGACTACAAGTTCGACCAAAATATTTTCCGTCTCCTTGGTCTCTAGTTTAACGGTTGTAGACGACCTAGTACCTTTTTCATTCTCTTAAGGTCTTTTTGTAGATAAAGACGAAATAACTGATAAGGTTTCGAAAACTGACACACCTAGTTTTATTTGACCTTTTAAGACTTTCTCTACCCTTATGGTCTGGTGAACTGGAAGGAGAACTCTTTAGACATACACCCGGTCCTTCGTTGTCAATCTTGACCTGTACCTTGTTGTCTGACCAAGGTCTGTCCTTTTCCTCAGGCAGTTCGGACATATAACAGTGAGACGAATAAATTGAATATCCGTCTCATGTAGTACTCTTTGCGACCTGACCTTCTTTGTGTTCGACCTTAGTTCTAACGACCCTCTTTATAGTTATTGGAGTCTATACGTCCACTGTGGTGGGAATACCGTCTTTCACTTCTCCTTGATTTTTCGGAGAACTACTTTCACTTTCTCCTCTCACTTTTTCAACCGAATTTCGAGTTGTAAGTCTTTTGCTTCTAGTACCGTAGGCCACGGTAGTGAAGTACCCTTTATCTTCCCCTTTGTCACCTTTGTCACAGTCTGAAATAAAACCCCCCGAGGTTTTAGTGACGTCTACCACTGACGTCGGTACTTTAATTTTCTACGAATGAGGAACCTTCTTTTCAATACTGGTTCGATCTATCGTATAAGTTTTCGTCTCTGTAATGAAACGGCTGATTCCAGGTAGATCAGTTCCGATACCAAAAAGGTCATCAGTACATACCTACACTCTCAACCTGACATTTCGTCCGACTCGTGGTTTCTTAACTACGAAAACTTGACACCACAACCTCTTCTGAGAACTCTCAGGGAACCAGACGTTCCTCTAGTTGGTCAGGTAAGACTTCCTCTAGTTGGGCCCCTAAAGAAACCTTCCTTACTACGATTTCGACTTTGAGGTCATGAAACCGGTGGAGTACTCTTCTCAACTGAATAACCTTTTCTGAGACTACGACCCTCTCTAACCCCGTTCTCTTCTTCCCCTGCTGGCTCCTACTCTACCGACCTACCGTAGTGGTTCAGTTACCTACGCTCAGACTCACTTGACGCCCTAAACCACTACATATCCCTCCGGACCGTACGACGCTAAGTACCCCAGCGTTTCTCAGCCTGTGCTGACTCACTGACTTGACTTGACTTTGGTTTTGTATCTTAGACCTCTCCACCACTTAAGACTGTGATCACTACACGTCCGTCTTAGGTTAGTGAAAAGTCGACATTCTAAATACACAACCGAACCTACTGGAGATTCTAATGAGTTACGAGTGTAAGACACGAAGGGATTTTTAACGTCGAGTACTCGTCATCACACCGAATCACCGGTTCTCGTACCAAACCCTCTCTACATATGGACCTAAAGTTGAGATTGAGACATTTGAACCAGTTTTAAAGATTGGGGAGATTCCAAGTCAAAAGTAAATGTTCTATTCCTAGAATTATCATTAATAGAAGTTGAAGAAACATTTTTAGGTCAATTTAATAGAACTCGAGTCGTATAATTATTGTAGAGGTCCTTTCTGTTTTTGTCTAGAAAGAATGGTCAAGTTGTTGATACCTGGAAAGAATCTGCATACGTCACTACCTAATCCACGTCACTGAACAAAACAAAAATATTTGCGTATTCTTGAGTTTCGTCGATGTCTGAGAAAGTCATCTTTTATTAGGAGTCCCCCTTTATGACCGTCAACATACTCACAGTCCTTTTTTGACAGATATATAAAACCGAGTCCTCGAATGAAACACCTCTCTCGTAGTCACCTAATGGGTTACGGGACGATGTATCCCGTACCCTTACAATCTGAAGGGTAACCCGTGAGTCTTCCTACTTTTGTCTATCGTCTTCCCAAAAGAATCTATGTCCTTCCCTTGTTTGACCAGACATCGTCAAGAGTCTGAGTCCTTATCACGGAGGACTGGAAACGGATTCTACCGTCTTCTTCTCTCTCCAGTGTTCCCCGTACATCCCTCCCGAGGTACCTACAACGACACCCCCGAATTTTTCCTTTGTAAGGTGTTAAATCGTTCCTCTCTCTCACCTCTCCCTCTAAAGGTCGATGTGATGGTTTAACTGGACTCAGAGTCGAAAGAGGAAACAGGTTCTTGCATGTCGGATAAGAAATATAGTTTAGGGACGACGACTTATTTCGTTTGAGTACCGAGGATTGACTATCTTTCGTCGGGGTGGTCTGAACACTTATTTACCTACACGTGAGGTTGGATGACTTCGTAGAGACTTGAAACTAAAGTGAAGAGTCCTCGGGTTAAAGTAATATTGGTTCGTGAGTCAAGACGTCTTTGCAGTGTCTCTTTTTGTCACTTTAATCTGCCGAAACAAACCTGAAGTCACCGTAGGGTTCGGTGTCTTTGAAAGACACTATAGTGTAGGGAATTACACTTATAAATGACGGACACAGGGAACTCCTTATAGTAGAAAGAAAGTGTGAGACAAGTTAAAGTTCAAAGTTAAAGGCATTAAAATAACTGTACTGTTGTATGTGTTTACGACGACCTCAATCAGGTCGTCAGAAGGTACAGACCCGGGCAAAATATAGTAAAGACGGAAAGGATAATAAAAGGTAGAGAGTAAACCACTATCCGACAATGTCTTACCCCTTCAATAGACCGACAGGAATAAAAGGGACTTTCAATACCTCTTAAAAGGGAAGGTAGAATTTTCCGTCAGACAACGTGAAAGTCTATCAAACTATTTTTCGTGTAATAGAAAGAAGAAGTATAAAGTGTGTGTCCTCCGAGAGGAAGGTAGAGAAGTTAGCGAGACTAATGGTTGAGACTTAACATATTCAAAGTTTAACATAGACTGACAAGCATAAAAAAACAACTAAAAACAAACAACGAAATGTAAAGGTAAAAACACAACCCTAACGTCTAGAATTTGGACGACTTCCGAACCTCGTACGTAAGCAAAGAACCCGACGGTATTGTCTACTAGTGTTTGAACATACCGAATTTCGTTGTCTGTAAAAAAAACAGAGGTCAAGACCTCGGGTCTTCAGGGTTTCGTTCCGAGAGAGGTCTCAAAGATTCCCTGTTAGGAAGGGTGGAGATGGATCGAAGACCACCAACATTGGGAGTCGAATCTCTACGTAGTGCGGTTAGAAACAGGGGTACCAGTGTACTGTAAGAGGAAGCCAGATACAGACACAGGTTTAAGGGAGAAGAGTATTTCTGTGTCAGTGACCTAAACCCGGTACTTCAGTGTTTCTCAACTTATACTCACTCGTTGTCGTGGTGGTAGTGGTCACTCATACTGAAGTAGACGTGGACTAATGTAGACGTTTCTAGGACAAAGGTTTATTCCAGTGTAAGTGTCCATGACCCCGATCCTGAACTTGTACAGAACTTTCCGCTGTACTAAGTCATGTGTTATCCCGTAGACCACCTTTATTTTGTTATATGATTACGCTGAGAGTCGGTCTCAGGTACCCCAGCGATTCTCAGTCTGTACTGACTCGCTGAAGTGAAAGTGAAAAGTGAAAGTACGTAACCTCTTCCTTTACCGTTGGGTGAGGTCGCAAGAAGGGACCTCTTAGGGTCCCTACCCCCTCGGACCACCCGACGGCAAATACCCCAGCGTGTCTCAGCCCGTGCTGACTTCGCTGAATCGTCGTCGTCGTCGCACGCTGAGAGTTCACGGGATAAGATCCTGTTATTTCGTTGTGTTAGTATGAGGACACCGAATATCGGACCTAAAATATTATAAGAATATTTGATTCGAATTCAGACTTCCATTAGAGGGATGGGGGGGGGGATGATTTCGTGAGTTCGAAAGGATACACAAAACAAATGACCTGAGGTTTATGTGTCTCCGACTCTGTTATACATTACTTCATGACTGTCCATACCTTGAGTGGAGTAAGATGGAGGACGACGTGCGTTTTCGTCCGTGGACCTTCTACCTTTTATACTCTTCGGTTTTCTCATTGTGTCGTGTGTGTGACCGGGTGTACACACGTGAGCCGTGTCAGAAAGGTAATCGTTCGGACCGAAACTCTTCAAAAGAAATGTATCTTATTAGTCGGTAGGAGTGTAGACATCAAGACGACCGAGTCTTTCTTGAACCGGAACAGTGATACTTCCAGTGTCCTTCTACGTCGATTCCTCGTAGTGGTACCTACAACTTCACTTGGATCTTCCGGAGGGAGAGCCCATCGACCGTACTTGTGAGACCGGTGGGTGGTCGTTGAAGTCCGAGTTGTCATCTTTGAGGATCGGGTCTAGGTCGGGAGTGGAACCCCACTGAAAGTGTGGAGAGTGAGAGAGGGGAAGAGAGGAAGGGAGGTAAGTGCATGGTGAACACAGAACCAAGAGTAGGATCGAAGAGTGAACCTGTCAACCTTATCAGAGGGTCAACCACTGAGACGGTACTCTGGACAGGAAAGGTTCCGATGAAGGTGCGTCGACATTCTCCTAGAAAAATTCCGGGGTCGAAGAGTTACGAGTCTTGGACGGTACCGAAGAGTGGGAACTTTCGTCTCCACGGAGTCCTAGGGGTCTTGTCGAACAATTTTAATTTTAGCGGTCGGGTCGGGGACACGAAAAGTGACCCAACGATTTCACCCTGGACTCTTAGACGTAAAGATTGGTCAAGAGACCTCCACTACTACACCGACCGGGTCCCCAGTATGAATGTGTTCGACTCCGGATCTCTTATTTCGGATGTGAAGATCCTTACTGTCTACCACACACCGGGTCGGGACGGATAAAGAGGTCAAAGTAAAGGAAAGTGAAAAGGGGACTACTTTGAGGTTGTCTTGGTGGTAAATGAACGTAAAAGGTCGTCTGTATTACGACAAAGAACACCGACAGGGTAGAGTAAAAAGAACGATCGTTAAACGAAAGGGTGGTTCAGACTGAAGTTTTGGAACGAAGCCGTGGTGCCGGAGTCACTACAGTAGGAGTCACTCCAGAAGTAAACAGGGGACAGTGTACGGAATACATGTCCAGTCATGAGAAAGATAAAAATATATAGGAGTTAGGGAGGGATTGATTTGATATTCTAGGAACTCCTATCTGAGTAAGGGAACCGAAACGACGACGGTTATCGGTTTTCTACGAGTTGGTTACTACCATAAAGACATGAAGGTCCTTTTGACCAGGTTGTTCAGACGTACCGGGTAATAGGTGTGACGAGAAAACAGGTCAACCATTTAGGAGGTAGAGTGACATATATATCCGCTAGAGACTTTTGAGGTGAACACTGATCGGGCTGTACCTCCTAGTCTTTAACACGTCTTCCCAGACAGACACATCTCCTGAACAGGAAGTATTATGAAGGTAGTTACCCCTTCTTTTCCTTTAGATTTTCAGAGAATTTTCGTGAAATCGATACACCCGAATCAACGAGTCAACACAGACCGGGGTACCTGACATCGGGTGGCTCGAGGAGATAGATTCCCCTAAGACGTCCGTTCTTACGACCTCACCTAACGGTACGGGAGAAGGTCCCCTAGAAGGGTTGGGTCCCTTACTTAGGTCCAGAGGGAGTAACATCCACCTAAGAAATGTGTGACTCGGTGGTCCCTTCGGGGTATCGATATTCTTCTGTATTTGGTTCTTTTGTCCGAAGACGGTGTCTTACTTTTCATACTTCTGTTACCTTTTGTTGTGTCCAACCAAATTGTAGTTGACTACACTCTCTCGACGGTACTCCACCCCGAAAAATCTAGTGTCTCTAGGTAGTACGGAAAAATCTAGTGTGTAGAAGTTCTACTGGTGGGTCCGAGTCACGGAGTCTTCCGTATACGTGTTTTCCTACGACTCTCATAGCCACGGGTGGGGGTTCACTACCGTTCTTTCGTCTCGTCCGGGACCTCCCTCCAGGACCTCCCCTCTCTTAAACTGAAACACAACACCCTAAATCTCGGCGACCTCGAGATGTATAACCGGGGAAGAGAACGACTAGGATCGCTCGAGTCACATCCAATTGTCAGTACCCAGGGGGAAAGACGAAACTGAAAGACGGTTGGTCAGGAGTGCCGGTGTGAGTTCTTCGGTACCGACCGTCTTCTCTCTCGCGGGAGAGGACTTCGACCCCGACACCCGTACGTACCTGGACGAGGAAGTCCGTCGGATCGTGAACCTACAAAGAGGATCGGGACTAAAGACACTGGATAGGTCTCTCTTTATTCTCGTATTATACCCGTCAATTCTAAAGGACATGAATCTTTCTTCTCTTAGACTCCAGTGTGGATTCAAGTTGTGACTCTTCTAGTGAAACAGGACCAGTCGGGTTTGAACAGTTTCTCTTCGAAGTTAAAGATTGTGAGGTCGTGAGACAAAGAGGTTCATTCTATTTAGTACACAGAAAGGGGGGCGGGGGGGGCGGTGGTTCATAAACAGAACCCTTACACCCGGTCCTTTACTTCTCTCCAGATTTACATTCCTTCAGTTTTGAATAGTCCTACCCCGACCACATCGCTTTCAAAGGATCTAAGTCTGGTACTATCACGTAACCAAGGGTCTGGGGTCTGGGGGCAGGGGGGTGTAGACCCATAGGGAGAAAAGGGTCGTAATTCAGTTGGAACAGTTACCGGGGTCACGATACCCCTTCTCAGACACTATATGCCTGGTATGAAAGTACGTTAGATGGTGTACCAGGAAGGACTCCCCTACCGGAAGATAAGTTTCTTACCTGAGTCTCTTGTTTACTTTGGTCTACTCCCCTCTACAAAAGGTAACACCGTTGACTCTACTTTGAAAACACAATAAAAGTTCGGTTCGGTGTGAGATTAGTCAGTAGACACGTAGTGGTGTGTGAGGAGGTAACGGACCTAGAGAAATCGAAAAGGTGTTTAGGGACGTCTAGTTACGTGGGGTTAACAGTTAATAACAGTACTGTGGTAGAACGGAGACTGGGATTCACGATGGGGGACTTATGACAGTGACATCTTAGGGTAGTAGACTGACTGTAATCCTTCGGGTCCAAGTATCGTTGTAGAGGGTACCAATAGGATTAGGAGGTCTCCCACCGGTAGTGGTTCAATGAATTTCCACGGTCATAGGGGTAGTAGACACAGAAGAAATAACGGAATTACGTCCCCACGGGTATTCCGGGGGTCTCCTTAGTATGAGTTTCACCAGAAGTACAGAATGTACTATTTAAGTGAGATTTCAAGGGTAAAGAGACTCGGGAGACTAGGGAAGGAATTTATGACGTAGTCTCTTTAAGACTGAAGAGGTGGAGTAATGACGTCCGGTCACCAAGAGTTCCTTCTGAATGATTTTGTCTCTAACGATCTCGGGTGGATCGTCGAAAACTAAGGGATCCTCTTCAAAAGTAAAGGGACCCACTACGACTAAGAAAACAAGGTCTCTGGTGTGAAACCCCTTTTTTTTTTTTTTCTTTGTGACAATTGATATTAGGTAACAGTCTTTGTTCGAAGTTTTTCGGTAGAGTCTTTTGACAATCCTGATTGAAGTTTGTATTTACAGGGGCCGTCTGGTAACTTAGGATTAAGTACCCGTCCACGGAGTTTTTATTTAAGAGAGGAAAGATCAGAATGTAAGGAGAGACCAAGTTATGGGTACTCTAGATACGTGTGTACACAAGACCAGATACGACAATATATAAGTTTTTCAGGAAACTAAGAAAGTATAAAATTCGATAAAAGAGGGTATCGTCCCGACATGAAGAGACGAGTCCGAAACAACTTTATACCGAAAACAATAGTCGGACCTACTTACTCCCCTGTACTCCCTTCCAGGACACCTTTTGTTCGTTTTGGAGCACTCTGTGAGGGGATTCCACTCCAGTGACGTTAGAGGTCGAGAGGAGACTGTTTCCCTACTTCTATGAGACACCAAGACTTCACAAGTTTTCGACGTCCCCTAAGTTGAATGAGACCGAGTAGATGGGTTTAATGAGATCAGGACTCAGAGTCCTAAAGTAATAAAAGGAAATTTCTATACTGGTACTGTACTCTGTGAATAGGACGACACGTAGACAGAGAAACGTCGAGACTATGCGAAAGTTGATTTGTAATCCAGACTAGAAGTCGTGGCAGACGGGATACCGATGTCTCTACTCATAGAAGAATTTCGACGGAATCTTTACAGATCAAAAGTGTTGTATTAGACACACAACAGTCAAGACTTGAACTGTAAAAACATTCCGAAATCACTTCAAAGTTTCCCAGTTGGGTGAGATGTTCAGGATAATGTTAACTATTAAATATTTCTAGTAACAGAGGTATAATAAGTTCTCGGTGTCAGTATGTATGTGTAGTGAAAGATGGACGCGAAGTAGGGTTCATTTAGAACCACTTTTGCAATTAGTAATCTTACAGTGGTAGAGGGACTTCAACATGAAACGGTGAGTAGTAACCGTATTTCCAAAATATTGTATCGAGGTTTTGTGGTAAGTCTCCAGACGAAAGACTCTGGTGACGACCATCGTCTCTTGTCGGACTCCGTTCCCCGAATACATAAAATGAATTTCCCTTAAGTTAGGTATCTCTATCCTCACTCCCAGTTTTATTCATTCTACCCCTTCCTTCTTCCCACTCATTCCTCGAAGTGCGGGCGGTCGTGATTCACTTGGACTGACTAGAACGACGTGGTAGGGACTCTTCAGTGTATACCTGGTAGTAGTCCTCCATTTTCCTCCGTCTTAAACAGAAGGTCTAGGGAGGAGGGTAATCTTTTAAAGCAAGGTACTCCCTTTGGTTGCGAAGGTTCATTGTATACGACGAGATCACCCCAAAACGACGTCGTAGTCATCACTTTGGGACCCCGCACTCTGGTCTCCGCCCGCACTCTGGTCTCCGTCCGCACTCCGCCTCGAGACCGTCTAGTTCAGAGACTATAGGTCACCTCACGTGCATGTAAACCAAGGGTCTGACTGTCGATCTTGTTATCTGTTTCTCCGGTCTCCCTCGGTCTTTTCTATAAGTTATGTGTATCGTACACTTTGTTTCAGGGACAGGAGTGTTCGAATGAAATAGGACCGGATCCTTTCCATCTTTCTGACTGTAAGACATTGCTTTAAGTATACAAATACTATACATTCTAACACTATTCCCGACACGTAATTTCCCCCACACATGTATATATACCTTAAATCCTTCTACCGTTACTGCTGGGACATACGTTCTGTCCCTTTCTCTGTGTCTACACATGTTACCTGAAAACCTGAGTCTCCCTCTCCCTCTCCCACCCTACTAAACCGTCTTACTGTAAGATTGTACATATGATAGTACATTCTTAACTTAGCGGTCAGATACAGACTACGTCCTATGTCGTACGAACCCCGACCACGTACCCCTCCCCCCAAGTACAAACCCTTGCGTACATTCTTAATTTCTAAAATTTTAAATTTTTTTTTTATTTTTTATTTCCCCCACACATTCGTTTACGAGCGACAATAACATCTCTAAAAACTTTTATATTAGGAAAGTTTTTCATCTAAATTCATTATAATCGATACTTCAACGCTAGACTACGGTGAAGTTTCCGGATGTCTTAAGCTTTGGGACCCAATGGATCCTTCACAAACTAGAATCCGTTCAGGTGACTGAAAGGATAGTCAAAAGAGTAGAAATTGTATCCACACCCCCTGAAGGGACCGTCACGTCACCAATTCTGAGACGGAAGGTTCCGTACCTCACGTCCAAGTTACGGACTAGTCCTGTGATTCCAGGGTGTACGTCGTCCCACACCGGTCTTAAAAAAAATTATTATTATTTTAAAAATTTTTCTTCACACCGCTATGAAAGATCACACCAGAAAAAACTGTCGAAAGTAGTTCCATATTAATTATATGTTATTTGAAATTTATAAACACATATCAAACTACTTAAAACTGTTTACATATATTCTGTAATAGTAGGTTTATTTCTATTACTTAGATTTGTAAAGGATAGGGGGAAAGAGAGGGTGGGAAAGGACGGGAGGAGTAGGGGTCCATTGACCACTAGACGGAAGATAAAGATGTCTCATAAACGTAAAAGGTCTTGAAATACTTTCCTTAATACGTCATACATGCACACTCACACACACATATACACACTAAAGAAAGTGAGTCATGTGGTAAAACTCTAAGTAGTATAACGTCACACATAGTTATCACAGTACGAGGTTCTTAGAGACAAAGTAAAATCTAGTAAAGACCACAAGTTCAAGTGACTAGAAAAGAGGACGTTGTAGGTTAGTCGGGAATTAGGGTAGTCACATAAAAAGGTAGAGTGTGTGATGTCAAAAACAGAAATCAAGTTAAGGTTCGAAAATTTATAAAAGATATAGAGAGAAAAAAGAATTACAAAACAGGAAGAGACACAATCAAGACTTGACCACCGTCAACTATGTAAAAAGAAGAATAATCCCAAACATAAAAAGACGAAGAAGTATACAGACTATTAAAAATTAAACTCCGGTCTGTCCCACGAAAATGGAACAACCGACGACATACGAAAACATAAAGATATTTATAAGAACTCCAAACGAGATCTTATACTAATTCAGTGAATCTTTACTAAATTAAGAAAACAAAATATCTAAACAACTCACCCTGGTATCGACGGATCCTAATTAATAAGGTGTCGACTCCTTACGAGGAAGACTGTAGAGATGGATTATGGTACCCGTAGTACATAAAAGATCAGACTGGTGACCCCTGTCCGTGTAAGGGTCAGGACATACTCGTGATCCGTCAATTCAGATTAGGAGGTCCCACTGAGAAAGGGACCGGAACCAACAAAGGGAATGTGAGTACACGACTACTCATCAACTCTGTTGGGGAGACGTGTACAGACCCGAAGAAACAGACACGTACAGAGAGGGATAACCGTCATACAGGACATTTGAGGTCAACGGGACCGGAGAGGTCTGATAGTTGGAGAGATTGTGTCCTTCAGACGAACCGAGATGGATCCTTGGCGAAGGGACGTGGTACCGGACGTTGGACCCCGTTAGTGTCTGAGTGGAACAAGTAAAGAGTAGAAAGTCCCTAGTGACAAGAGACAACGAACTACAGGCATAGAACTTTTGGTAACAAAATATATATAAAAAGGAAAAAAACAACAATAAAGTCTGTTGTCCCATTTAGATCAGGGATAATGCGGTACAACCAGGTTTCACCTTCAAGAAACATTAAGAAGATTCTTAATCGACATTATATAAACTTCGAGGATCGGGTCATGAACCGATCGTAAGTCATTGGGGTTATTAGCACCACTACCACCATCTCATCACAAGTATAATTACAGGAATAATACTAATAAACTTAATTCAAAAGTGTCTTGAGTCGTCAGACACTCGCATACACTCCAGTATCATCATCGGTTTTCAGTTTAAAGACAGGATCTTTAGAGAGGTCATAAAGGACCAACGGGGTCCTCTAAAGTCCTTGTTTGAGTGTTTCTTATAAGAGATCATAAGAGATCTTGTCAGGAAGGGGGTGACAAGTGGGTCCAAGAAGTAGGGAAGAGGAAACCTGTAGTGTCTGTGACGTAGAAGGGTAGTCACGAGACGACCCGGATACGAAAGTAGAGGTGGAAACGACCCGTAATACCAGAGATAGTGACGGTGTCTTCCGTGATACCAGAGTCAAGACGACAAGATCCGGGTCTCTCCGGACGAACCAACCTGTCTTAGAGAGGGACACGGAGGGGTCTTTCGTAGTGGTTGTGAGGATTTCGGGGGTCCCATTGTTTCACGGTGGTACGAGTTGAGGTTTACTGTCCTTCCAGTAAGAGACAAGTTCTGGACCAATATCTCTTTCACTTAACGAATACGAGGCTACAGACGGTCCGACAAATGTTGTGGTTGAGATAGTTTGAAATGACAGTCGGTAGAAGTGCAGGTATCCTGCACTTATTACACAGAGACGAGACAAGGGACAACGTTAAGGTGTGTATGGTGTCACTAACCATGTATAATTCCGGAGTCATTTCCACAAAACCTACTTACCTACTCAGGTGACCCTTGACCTGACACTCCTTTATCCTCCTGAGAGACGGTTGTTGGTACCGAAAACAAGACCTGTGTACTTGACACGGACCGCGGAAGAGGGTAGTCTATTCGAGTGTGTCCTCGGAACAGTCAGAGGGAATGTGTGTCGAGAGACCGTCTTCTCGGGGAGGTTAAACGGTAAGTACGGTTCCTAGGGGTTACTGTGGTAGTCCGTCATCCGGTCCTCCAGTGACTATAGGTCGAAGGGTAGAATTTACTACGGGTCGCTACAGAAGGTCGTCTCGAACGGTCTGTCATCATTTGTTATACGTCGTCTACTATTGGCGTATCAGGTTTCTTGTGTCACGGACGTTTTATTTTACGGGGTTTGACCGGGTATTTTAAATTATAACAAAAGGGAGAGAAAGAAGGTTCAGGTAGGGACCAACTACGTCCTTTAAGGTTCACTAGTTCTTTAGTACAAGATAAGGGTCACCAGTATCCACGTTAAGATTTGATATACGTGTGTAGAAGAAAAATGGAAAACAAAAGGAGAGTCGAATGGGACCACTCCCCACTCCCCAGTGAGAGTTCCGTCTTCGTAGAGACCCAGGGAAGAAGTCACCGACACTGGACGAGGTGGACGGGGACGCTCACTCCTGTGACAAGGAAGGGGTGGAAGGGTGAGTCAGAGAGCTCACAAGATAAAGAAGTTTTGTGCTCCTCTACTTGTCCTATGTGTAGGGTGAAACGGTCAAGGTGGGGTGTTCTGACATTATGGTTTTCATTTAGGAGTATAATTTATACCAACAACGGTGTCGAGTGTTAAATTAGGGGGTTTGACGATACGTTATCGTAAAGGGTTCCTTAGGACTTTTACAGAGTCCCAATATTGTGTAGACGACGTTGGATCTTAATGTACGGCGATGGTGTGTCGTCCAAGTGTTGTGTCCCGATTGGGAGACGAGTACCATCTCCACCGGGTCTCTGGGAAACTTGTTTCTTTAATCTTCTGTAGGACCGTTTGATAACGGTCTCAATTGACGAGGGACCTCGAGACCGGTACGACACCCACCATCACGAAGGTCTTTGTAGAAGGGGGTCCGGCAGATCATTAAGGATCGACATAGGATTTCGAATGACTCCATATACCCGTGTCTTCTGAGACCCGTAGTAAGAGTACCCAAAACGTAAACTGAGAACTATACAGGGAAGACGATTACTTAGATGAAGAACTTAGTACGTTACGTCCGGTACCCCGGGACGTCGAGTTCTGGGTAACCATACAGAATTTATCGGACGTCAAGTACATCGATGGTCGAGGGGACAAATAATCTCCGGTGACGATCGTCGACAGAGGGACACCCAGTACCTGGAATAAACGTGACATCCGGTCTGAGACTCGTGGATTTACACGGTACTCTAACCGTGAAACCAACTCAACTCTACGACGATCTTTCTAAATAGTACCTAGGTAATGTCTCCGGACGTCGACCGTCCTCTCCGGTGCGACGAGGAAACAATTCGACTCCGTTGTCACGGAGTAACAGTCACCACCGTTATGAGAGTCGTCCGACTGGAAGGTCCCATTTTACGTCGAGAGACCCGTTGTTCTCGACTCCGATCACTCGTCCCGGAGTCACGAGTAAGTCAGTGAAGTTGACTAGGGTCTGAATCCCCTGTGTCCCGTCCCTCTCCGGACATCTAATGTACGGTACGTCTCTGTGGGTGAGGACAGTACTGGTGCCTTTCACTCTGTTCAATCACGAAATTGTAAACCCGAGAGTCTTAGCTCCCGGAGATAAACTTATAGAGATGTGGTAAAGGATAGACACCCTGAATGTTTGGTAGGACAATTTAGGAGATTCTAACGAGGAAGTAGACACTTTAACCCTAGTACTATCTTGGACGATAGGTTTGACTCTTAAAACATACTACTACGTAAATTTCGGGAACAGTGTCCCGGAATAGCCACCAAAGACGTGAGTCCTTTTCCCTCATTAATCCAAGAGACCACCAAGTCTGTCATTTCGCAGACAGATGTCACACCCTATGGACCCAAGCTCGGGTCCATCTATAACCCTTCTAGGGGACCTCTTCCTTTACCGTTAGGTGAGGCCCTGATAACAGACCTTTTAGGGTACCCGTCTCCTCGGACCCTCCGACGTCAGGTACCCCAGCGTTTCTCAGTCTGTGCTGACTTGCTAAAGTGAAGTGAAGTAGAGTCAATCCTACTTCTCACTTCTAAGTATGTCTCGACTCGCGGTTGAGGTCGGCGAAAGAGAGGTGACTTCGAAGGTTGTACTGCGGAGAGACTTAGAGTCACAGGAGTAGATGTCCTTTCTGTTCTCCTTAGTAACGAAGTGTCTGAACAGTCTCCTAAGTCACTCTATTACAAGTATTTCATGAACCGGATTCCAACTGAGAGTAACTCGTCTCACATTATTAGGACACCTTGAGGTGGGTCGACGGAAGGTCCCGACGCGAACGTGTAACGACAACTAATCAACGAGTCAACACAGACTGAGAAACACTGGGGTATCGGACATTGGGCGGTCCGTTGAGACAGGTACCCTAAAGGGTCATTCTTATGACATCGCCCAACGGTAAAGGAAGAGGTCCGGATCTTTTAACTTGGACGTAACATCCGTCTAAGAAAATGGTGACTCGGTGGTCCCTCCGGGTGTGGTCGAGGAATCCGTGGTACAAAATAAAATGTGTCTTAGAAACCACCACCGATCCAAGGTTACCGGTCTAGACGGAGAGTAGTCCCACGAAGATATAGGTGGAGACTGGTCGAAGAGGAGATCCTACCTCGAGGAAGGGAATTAAAGTGGGGGGTGAAGGAAATTTTTTTTACAAAGGGAAGTTTATGACAACATATGTCTAATAAATATCTGTGTAAAATACGTTGTCATATTCTTGAATTTACCCAATCCTCGTCTTACCCAAATCTCTCCCCTAAATGACACAGCTATTACAAAATAAAGAAAATTTTACTGTTTTTTGTGTATACTGTTTATAATACTAAACTGTTTAAACTTACGAAAAATGAAGCAGAATAAAAAAGACATACCAACTTTATAAAGTAAATAAAATTTCTAGTTCATACACTCAACCCCTTTTGAGTCTAAAATTACTTTTCACTTATTTTATTTCTACATTTTTCAAATTGTTTTAAGTTCAAAGAGAAAAAGTAATTGAAAAGTCAAATCTTATAACCCAATCGGTTTTTCAAGTAACTTCAAAAGGGTATTCTACGATACCTTTTTGGGTTTGTTTAAAAACCGGTTGGGACATCAAAGTCTAAATGTCATTTCAACGTGTCTATCGTGTTACTCAAGAGTATGTGGGGTGACAGAGGTGATCGTTGTTGAATATAATTATACCAGGTGACGAGTGTTGATTACTCGGTTATAACTGTGGAAAAAATGTTTGGTTTAGGTAAGAAATGAGTCTATGGTAGTCAAAAGGAATTCCAGTAAATACACAGGGTCCTGTAGTAGCTTCTGTGTAATACTGATCAGTAGATCAGAGGAATCCGAGAGATCTTTCACTGTCGAAGAGTCTATAGTGAACAAAGGCTACTCAGATAGTTTTGAATTACATAAAACATCTGACAGAAAGTTAAATCTAAATAGAGTATAAACAGAGTACTAATTGAATCCAAGACCTCAAACCCCCTCCTTCCAGAAAAGTCTCCATTTCCCAGTAAGAACCACGTAGTCCAGTTCTCAGTTTCGGTCATCATCAGTGACGACTATGGAACTAGTATACCGATGTTGTCACACCAGTCCCCAGAGGTGACATTTGGTCGAGAAAGTAGGAAAGGTGTGATATGAGACCCCATCCTTCATCGACACGTGTCGGGTGTGAACTTCTCACCCCCCAAATGGAAAGTGGAGGAAATTCCTCCTTATTGGTGTTCTTAATAAACCTTAAGAGGACGTATCTCCGAAGTAGACAAGAAGTTGTAAATAAATAAGTTGGTAATAAATATAGTCATACCTGAAGATCTATAAAAAAAATATAACATCCAATCTTAGGTTATAAACAAAAGAACGAGTTAAACAAGGAGAAAAACGGTACCCCCTAAGAAGATCGACCGGGGACACAGGGAAACTATATGAAGTAGTGACACACAAGAACTTGTGAAGGATTGAAAGACTGTGATGTACTAAGAGGTCTAAGTAGAACAGATAAGGGACGGGGTCAGGATTTTATTTGGTGAAGAGGTCTTCGGACCAAGGAAAAAAGTCTTCTACCATAATCTTTGGTTCTAACCTGAGACCCACATGAGTAACGAGGACCTCATAACAATACAGAGTCGGAAAGAGTGACTGTCTCATTCCTTTATGTACACACATACAATTTGGAGATTATATACATATGCATAGATTTTTGAAAAGAGACAATAAGTAACCAGACATGCAATTCGATTTGTACTCTAGTGTCTAGTCAAACAGACTACGATTATATCCCAGTGTACCCAATAAGTTCGGAGGAGGGAACGAACGAATACTGGATACCGAGATAGTCACTCTTCGGACTGAGGGTGGTAGGCGGAAAGTAAATAACGTAAGAAGTAAAGGTCATATGTACATCTAATCAAAGTCTTAACAATTGGACGTAGAGGTACACTTTGTTGAAATGGTCGACACGGTACAAACGTATGTCGAGGAGAACAGAAATCAGACTCTCGTAAGTAAGTAAAGTTTCCAATGAGTTCAGTCGTAGAAAAGGGTATATGTGAACGACCATGTCGTAACCCTTATATAAAGGAACCGACACAGGGATAAACTGAAACATTTTAAAAAAGGAGGGAATCCACTATATCCTTCCGTCTCCCTTTCAGGAGAAGGAATGAACATTTCAACACCATAACACGAGGTCGGTTCAGGAAGAAGGACCTCTCTCTTTTACGATACTCTTGGTGCGAAGCATTACGCGGACGAAGCGTTACTACTGAGAGGGGACGGTCTTGGTATCCTCTAGAAAGATCCTAGGAGTGACACTTTTATACAACGTTAATGACCTCACTTTCAGATATTTTTACACCCCCTGGTGGACTCTGCTACCAGGTGTCTCCAGACAGTGACAGTACGATCCTGTGTGAGTTGTAGGTCCGTAAGTGGGTCAATGGTAATTACAAGAGTGATCAAGTACCGAGGTCATCGAAGAGACTATTTCTTTAGAGAGACCTACGAGAACACAGACGTCTAAAATTTCGTCGTCAAACGGGACTTTGTGTAAGAGACTACTTAAGTTCTTTTCAACTAGAAACAGGTCCGAAAAGAACAGGGTATTCCTACCCTCCTCCGTCAGGTTCGAGAAATTTCCGGTCCCAACCTTGACCTTCAAGGGAAAGAAAAGTAGTTCCAGAACGAAAAGGAGTAGGAAAGTGGAATGATCAGAGGGTTCGATGTTCGGGGTGGAGAAGGTAAGAGAGTAGGTTGTACCAGTACCTTTGGTGTCCCGGAAGTGGAACGAGACTCGGGAATAAAATACTAGATGATCTTGTAAATGAGCACTCGACCGAATCTGGAGAGAGTACAGACTTCGATAAATAATAGTAATTCGACGTTGTTACTACGATAATAAAGTGAGTGTATATAAAACATTGGATTCACAGGGAATCCGAGTGGTGAACGTCTAAGACCGGTTTCAGTGGATTTGTCACACAGAGTACTATACGGTTCATTCACCTGGGGTGAGTGGTTTACAATCGGGGGGAGTCAGGAAGAGAAAGGTCTTAGAGAGGCCTTCCGAGACCACCTACCCCTTTATACATAGAGTACCCATCAAGTCCGAAGACGAAGGAGACGTCGGGTAGAAAGGATCGGGTGACTACGAGATCGGTTGAGACGGACGGTACGCGACGGGTAGTAGGAGAATCTACGGGGAAGAACTAGGGATTCCGTAATCGTTGAGACGGATACTTTGATGTGATGACTGGAGTACTAAAGGACTGGAGTACTAAAGGACCCAGGTGTGAATAGGTGATCTTTTTAGCGAGGAAGAAAAACTCAGGGTTCGTGACCAAAATCCCCGTCTCCCATGGTTATCTTCTATATAGACGAACCTATTCAGGTTAAAAGAAAGAAAGGGAAAAAAGAGAGATTTCCCTGAAAAAAGATAATTAAATTATACAAACGGGTTATTTTTTCGTTCGTTGGACTTTTCATACGTCAGTGAAAGGATAAAAATTTAAATGTATAGGGAAGTTAATCAAGACACGAGTACCTGTTTATAAAGAAAAAGAGAATACGAGATATCTTCGATTGACGTTTGAAGATTACGTTTAAAAAAAAAGACTCTTGAGTTCAGTCAGTTGACATCGAGACCTAAATCCTCCATGTTTATATGTACGTGTACACGTGGTTCAGTGGAATCAGTACAGGATGAGAAACGCTGGGATACCGACATCTGGTGGTCCGAGGAGACAGGTACCATAAGAGGTTCGTTCTTATGACCTCGTCCAACGGTATAGTCTAGAAGAACTGGGTCCATAGTTTGGGTGTAGAAAATACAGAGGACGTAAAAGTTCGTCCTAGAAATAGTGATTGGTGGACCCTTCGGGTGTCTATATTTATAAGATCGATTTAGACCCAGTTCCTATATAGTAAGGGGATTTTTTGGATACGTTCAAAGGTCAAACGTTTATACTTCGATTACACTTTTTTTTTTTCCGGTGGTCTCTTCACTTATTATACTGAATATGGTGTAAATTGATCGTTTTAGAGAAAAGAGAGATTCGTTTTGTTAAATCAATTTACACCATGTTCAGTATGATAAGTGAAGAGACCACCAGAAAAAATTGTAATCGAAGTATAAAAGTTTGACCTTTGAGAGTATCCAAAAAATCCCTTTGCTATGTAGGGACTGTGACAGTCCGTGGCTTAGTGGAGGAGGAAAGTGTGACTAGACAAAGTAGAGGGAACGGAACGACTTTTAAAACTAGTGGTCCAGATAATACCTATAAACACATTTACAGAGGATTAACAATCAAATGTGTAGTAAGTGTAGTGAATTCCGAAGGGACCACCGAATCTCCAATTTCGTAGACGGAGGTTACACCCTCTGGGCCCAAGCTAGGGACCCAGCCCTACCGTTGGGTGAGGTCATAAGAACGGACCTCTTAGGGTACCTACCTCCTCGGACCATCCGATGTCAGGTGCCCCAGCGTTTCTCAGCCTGTGCTGACTCGCTGAAGTGAAAGTGAATCGGTGTAGTGAATGTTGTATTGAATCAAGATACTACTCTTATATTATATCAAAAGTCAAAACGGCGGGTCAGTAGGGGAGGAGTGGGTCCTTCACCTAACCCTACTGAAGTTTATGTGCGAAGAGGACATGGACTTGTCAAACGGGGAGTGGGTATAAGTCCGAGTCGACGACGGGGGGTTGTGGACTCGACCAGTGAGGGGACCAAGTCCCCCGAACAACAGGTGTACACGGTGGGTGACCCCGGGTTTATTCGTACACACGTCCACAGACTGGACATCACACCTACTCTGAGTTCAAGACACGAAGACTCAGTGGACGTCCAGTCTCCTCTCGCGACCCAACATCTTTCAAGGGGTCGGGGTGAACGACCACGTAGTCTCGGAGTCGTCCATAGGACGATCCTGAGCAGGTCAAAAACAATAAATCAAAAGAAAAAGTCATCAAGACTCGAAGAAATTGTGTCCTTAACCTAGAGAAAAGATTCAAAAGTAAATGGATCGAGTCCGAACCGTGGGTGTGTTATACAATAAACTTAACTTAAGTAACATAGATATGGTTGAAGTAAACTAATATACCGTTCTATTTTAGTTCGAAATAATATGTGAGAGTGTGGGAGTGGATTCCTAATTCTTCTTCCTTTAAACCCGAGAGTCGACAAAGAACAGTTCAATCACGTCTTAAGAAATACTATATTGGGTCCATTTCTTCCCGACCTGTAATAAACGTATCATTTCGATCACATAATCAACCGTTCTTCGTCTTGGTTTAAACCCAATTATGCATCTTATACTTTAAAAAAAATTATCTGGGTTCTTCTAGTCCCTCTCCAAAGTCTTTCTTTACTTAGGAGTGTGACCTTCGTAGATAAAACAGAATCAATACTTCCACTTTCTACTTCCGTCCTTAGTCAGGGTCTGGTCTTAAGGTCCGGAATTGGGGGGTGGGAGGGTGGTTCCCTTGTCGATGTGACTCTGATTCAGGTGAGGTGGGGGTGACATAGTAGAACAAACCCACTGTGATCTTTCCCATCTACACCTCCCACTCCTCGATCTCCTTACTCCCACTTGGAGTCCCTCTCATCCCTTTCTCACTCTGGGGTTTTCCTCTTCACAATCTCGTCTCCCTCAGTTCTGTGGGTCTTAGGACTGGGGTGTTGGTGGAGAAGTCCTCCGGGTCCACTGTGACCTTGGTCAGTTCTATAGTCTCTGGGGACCCGACGGATCTTGGACAGTAACACTCAGAGGTTGTTACGAGTGGGAATACTATAATTTCTACGTCAAAAAGGAGGCCCCATTTTTTTTATTCCACTTACGATATAAAGACTCCGTTCATCTGAATTATTCGGTTCTCATTTCTTTACCCACTCAATTCTGAGATTTACGTGTGTAGCTCACTGGAGTTTAGTCTTTACTCTGTCGACCGACTTAGAAATCGAGATTAACTTGCTTTGGTTTTTTCGAATCCTTTCTGAATCATTTCGATGGAAACTTTCTTTCGTAGTTTATCGTTGGTTAGTTTCAAGATCCTCCTAAAAAATTCCTCGAGTGTCGTCTCTATTTTCCTTGAATTCCTACTAGAATTCGTTTGTGCTTGATATTACTCCTTGTCAGATTTGGTCTTTTGCTCCCTCCTCCCTCCGTCGGCTCAATCCTTCGTACTAATGTTGAACCTCTACTCTAGGGTCCGTCACCTTACTCTGTCGACTCTTGAGTCGGTGGATTCCACCTCGACCCTTAGGTCCAGTTTTAATCTGTTGTCACTTCCAGACAGAGACACACGTTACGAGGATGAAACCTCTCCCCGATGTGTACAACTTCTTTACTACATCTGTCCCGGGATTTAACGGACACAACTTTATGTCCATCACACCCCGAAACTACCAAGACACACACGACCCCTCATTCCTTGTCCCTCGAACTGAGATCAGAACTAAGACGGTACTCGACCCTCCACTCCGAATCCTTCACTCAACGAAACCTCAGTCGTTTGGGATCCAAGTTTAGGACTGGCATAACAGTTAATCATCGTGTTAAGTCTGTATCCGGTGTGAAAAGTCTCGGGAGATACCTCTTTGGAGAACTCCAAGAACCTCCTGGTGTACTCTCTTACGTGTACCGAAGATCATATGTCTATTCTCCGTTGTTCTTTGTACTTAAGAAGAGTAGAAGTCCCAGTCAAAGAACTACTTTTTTACTCTCCTTTGATCTTGTAAAAATTCAAGAGAGGTTCGATATTTGAGGGGACGAAGGTATTGTCTTATGATCTCCTTACTAAACATTTTACTCTTATATTCTAGATTTCATCCTACAAATTAGAGATAATTAAATAGGAAAAAAGATATGTTAACCCAATTGTTATTGTCATAGTTGTACTGTTCCAACAAAACTTCTAATTGTTTACATAGTATGTGTACAACCCTTCAAAGTTATTTATACTCAGTTCTACTTCTCACTACTTTATTTTCGTCTTCTTTCTCAAGAACACTTAGAACGGTATAACAGTCTAGGGTGTCTGTGACCTTCAGAAGTAGAGGGACCCGAAAAGTCGTTATAAACTATTAGAACCATGAGGGAAGAGTTTTATTGGAGAAGGAAGAGTAAGGCGTTGTCCTGTAATAAGAGCAATTGTGAGACGGAGAAACTAACAGTGAAGAATTCCTCTAACGAGAAATCTCAAGGTCTGAGTATTTAAGTTGACGTACGGTGTGTAGACTTGAGTTTTTAGAGAGTCCGCAGAGGTTTAGAGACACGGGTTAGGAGTTGAGATTTTAATGTAGGGGTTTGGGTAAGAAGGGAAACTTCAGGGGTGGATGTGATAACAATTTCGGTATTAGGAAACAAAGACAAAGAAGTAATCGTGGGACGGGTTGTTGGGTATGCGTTCCGGAGAACCAGATGGAAGTGGACAAAGAGTGGGTGACTAGAGGTAGAGATGTCGGTACAGGAAGGAGACCTGGTCCGAAGAGGGTCTTGAAAGATTGAGTAAGAACCGAAGGGGACACTGAGGTAGTCCGTTAAGAGGTTTGTCAATAAATCTTGGAAGTCTACTAAGGGGTAACAAAAACCTTGTGTTGGAATGAAAAAAAAAATTACCAGGTTTTGTACAAGGATGGAGGTAGATGGAAAGCAATTACGAGATAGAAAGAGTGACCCGGAGTCGGTGCGAAAGTCAAAGAACTTGAATTTTTTCAGAAGGGACAGGATCCCGGAAATGTGTACGACAGTGAGAGAAAGATCTGCTGAAAGTTCTGTCCGAGGAAGGGTATAAAGTGGTCGAAGGGGTTCAGAGATCAGATTTAGAGGGAAGGAGTGGTAAGGGAAAGTGTCAAGGGACAAGTGAAGGAAGAGTCTTGAATGGTGTTCAGAAGTAATTAGTCCACCGTTGACTGAGAAGACCTAGGTGTGGTCTGACATTTGATATGTGTTCGACCTTGTCGACAACACAAATGATAACATAGGGGTCAAGAACCGTGTCCCGAATATATTGTCATCCACGAGTTGTGACTTCCTGGATTACTTACTTATCACGAATCTGACCCAGAACCTCTCTTTGTGTTCTAGGTCTCGATTCCCACTCACCTCGTCGGGAAGTCTAATTTTCTAGACTCGTTCCGTCGATGTCTCGTTTCTCTCTACATTAATGTTTCGTCCTTTAAGGTTTCACTGTCCTTCAACACCCGTTAACTCTGGTGTTGAATCAAGGGTCGGTCTTTTGTCCATGTCCTCTCCTGATCTTCATACCCTCTCTTAGTGGTCTTTCCGGTCTTCAGTTCGGAGATAGACTTCCCTGACACACCACGGACCTACCTCTGGTCTACCGTCTTATGACTGAGGACGGGATTCGGTTGTGGGTTGTACTTTAACACCGAACAGTTTCTTGGTACCACTTCTCTCTGAAGGTCTAATCCTTCTAGCGAAAGGAAGGACCCTCACCCGGTTCACTACCGTCACCTATACGGACAGAACTCGAGTGGGAGCCCATGTATGACGTCCTGAACGAAGTTTCTAGACCTGTCGTGAGACACAAGACCCGAAGAGAGAAAGAGAGACCTTTCTACTAGTACCTCTAGGGAGATCGGTAATTACCGAAGGGGTCTAGGAAGTGATACGTTCGTCTACCCATGACACGTGGTTCGGGTACGATGGGAACGGAACAAGCGAAAAGGACGAATTCAGATACAAGTCCAGGAGTGGTGTATGAGGTTAGTGGCTGGTGTCGTACGAGGTAACGAGGGTCTGGGGTCAGGAAACCTGTTCGATAAGGTGGGAAATTACAATGGGTGGGAGACAGGTGTTTCGGGTTGAGTCTAGGATTGAAGAGGGGCCTCTGGAGGTTCTAGGGAGAGTGAATCAGATAAACGGGGAGACAATGTGACATACGAGTGTAATGGTACCTACTCATACTTAGTACTAGCAGTTAGAGGCGGTACTTTGGTTCTCAGTGCCTTTCCCGTCCTCGGGTTGGATCGAGTAGGACCAGGAGGGTCGCAGATTGGGTCGTGGCAAGGTATGTTCAGGAGATGAACTATAAACGAACAACTTCCTCATTTAATCATAGGATCCCGAAACATTATTTCTTAGTGTTTTTTTCTACAGAGTTTTGTTGTCTTTACATCACAGAGATCCAAAACCTTCGATCTTAAGTCTTCAGTCATCTCGGTACTATGGAGACTCTGAACTCTTTCGAATGAAGAAACGAAAAAGGGAAACTAGTCAGTCAGTCAAGTCAGAGAGTCAGTACAGACTGAAACGTTGGGATATTCGGCGTCGTGTGGTCCGCAGGGACAGGTAGTGGTTGAGGGCCTCAGATGGGTTTGAGTACAGGTAACTCGACCACTACGGTAGGTTGGTAGAGTAGGAGACAGTAGGGGAAGAGGAGGACGGGAGTTAGAGAGGATCGTAGTCCCTCAAAAGTTTACTCAGTCGAGAAACGTAGTCCACCGGTCTCATTACCTCAAAGTCGAAGTTGTAGTCAGGAAGGTTACTTGTTGGTCCTGACCAGAGGAAATCCTACCTGACCAACCTAGAGGAACGTCAGGTTCCCTGAGAGTTCTCAGAAGAGGTGTGGTGTCATGTTTTCGTAGTTAAGAAGTTGTAAGTCAAAAGATATATCAGGTTGAGAGTGTAGGTATGTAATGATGATCTTTTTAGTATCGGAACTGATCTGTCTGGAAACAACTGTTACATTACAGAGACGAAAAATTATACGACAGATCCAACCAGTATTGAAAGGAAGGTTCCTCATTCGCAGAAAATTAAAGTACCGACGTTAGTGGTAGACGTCACTAAAACCTCGGGGGGTTTTATTTCAGTCGGTGACAAAGGAACAGATAAAGGGTACCTCACTACCCCGGTCTACGGTACTAGAATCAAAAGACTTACAACTCAAAATTCGGTTGAAAAAGTGAGAGGAGAAAGTGAAAGTAGTTCTCCGAGAAATCGAGAAGTGAAAGCGGTATTCCCACCACAGTAGACGTACAGACTCCAATAACCATAAAGAGGGCCGTTAGAACTAAGATCGAACACGAAGTAGGTCGGGTCTCAAAGAGTACTACATGAGACGTATATTCAATTTATTCGTCCCACTGTTATATGTCGGAACTGTATGAGTTCGGAATAAACATTGGTCAGACAACAAGGTACAGGTCAAGATTGACAACGGAGGACTGGACGTATGTCCAAAGAGTTCTCCGTCCAGTCCACCAGACCATACGGGTAGAGAAAGTCACAAAGGGTGTCAAATAACACTAGGTGTGTCAGTTTCCGAAACCGTATCAGTTACTTCGTCTTTATCTACAAAGAGACCTTGAAAGAACGAAAAAACTACTAGGTAGTCTACAACCATTAAACTAGAGTCCAAGGAGACGGAAAAACAAGTGTCAAGTACATAACGACTTCGGACCGGACCTCTTAAAACTCGTAATGAAATGATCGTACACTCTACTCACGTTAACACGTCATCAAACTCATAAGAAACCGTAACGGAAAGAAACCCTGACCTTACTTTTGACTGAAAAAGGTCAGGACACCGGTGACGACTCAAAAAGTTTAAGCGACCGTATAACCCACGTCGTGAAAGTGTCGTAGTAGAAAGTCCTAAACTTTGTCGAGTTGACCTTAAGGTAGTGGAGGTGATTGAAACAAGCATCACTACGAAGGATTCCGGGTGTACTGAAGTGTAAGTTCCTACAGACCGAGTCCCACTCACTAGTGCGGTAGTACCACCCGTTGGGACTCATAGGGAACCGAACGGGGAGTCCTGAAGTCTGAAACGAAGGTAGTAGTACACCGTGAGAGGGAAAAACAGACACAGAGACACAAAAGAGAGTGTTCCTGTGATCAGTATAACCTGATCTCGGGTACGACTGACTCACACTAAATTAGGATTGTAATGTAGACGTTACTAATAAAGGTTTTTCCAGTGGAGACCAAACACCCCAATCCTAAAGTTGTATAGAGAAATCTCCTCTCCCCGTGTTAAGTCGGATGGTGATCTATATACGTCTTTTCCGTAACGTAGGGACTACTGACTAACTCTCAATGTTTACAAGTTTGGGTTGTGTGTGTGTATTTGGGTCCGTGTCGGTTCCTCCTCCCTCTCTCTCTTTACTCCGTCCCAACCCCACCCCCGCGACGCACCTCACTAGTTACTCCTTTCCTTCCCCTTCCGACCTGTCTTCCTCTCTCTGACCCACTCTTGTGACTGGACCTCTGGGAGACCGGTTCGTGTCGTACCTCCACTGTCATCCTACGTTTTTCGTGTCTCTCGAAGTCCTGTTCCACTCGCACCGGGGGTCGGGGTAGGGACCGGAGGAAGGAAGTGTCGACGGAGACGACGAAGAGGGTGTCAAGATGTCATCGTCGAACTGAGAGGACCACCTCTTAAATTACTCGGGAAGCCATTTACCTAGGGTCTAAGAGAGAGGGACGGGGTTCAGTAATATTTGGAGTCGTAAAAAAAGGGGATTGAACGACGACTAAAAGATTAATGAGAAAGAGGTTTATCCTGTCGCTCGTAATTTTGCTTTGGTACGACTCCAACACTCAAGTGAACGTAGACGAAACGAATCAAGGAAATTAACTCTCGCACCGAAATACCTGTCTCTCGTCATCCGCTAAGGGTGTAAAAGTTAACGAACCTGAGGATTTTGTACCCTTTGGGTGTTGACCGTAGTTGGTTGAAGGAGTTCCTTTTTGAGCAGTCCTGTATGGGTGGTCTTCCTCAAATTAGTCATATACCGTCGGGAGAGGGATCTTCCCCTGGTTCGTCTACGAAAGGAAGTGATGAAGTGTTAGTTCCTTCATTGGGTCGGGGTCGTTGAACTCTACTTAAACGTTTGTTCTCCCTCTAAGGAAAGAAATTCCTGTATATCAACCCCACTATCCTTTCTTCCATGACCCCAACCCCCTCCTTTTCTTTTAAGTCCAATTTTCCTCGAGTCAAGTCACGAAACACTACTGGATCTCCCCACCCTATCCTCCCACCCTTCCTCTGAGCTCTCCCTCCCCTATACACACACACACACACATATATATATATCGACTAAGTGAAACAACGTGTCGTCTTTGATCGTGTAACATTTCGTTAATATGAGGTAATTTTAAAAATTTTATTTAAAATTTTTATATATTCATCCGTCGTCATTGATTCGACTTATCAATCTTTTATGAACCAAGTCATGTTTTTTAAAACCGTAGAGACGTATCCGTGCAGACCTCTTTAAACGTCTCTACTGGGGTGAAAGTTCGGTCTAACGGGGGTTTAATGTAATCCGACTAATTATCCCTGAAAGGAAAACACTTTAAGGTACTGAAGAAACCCCTTTCGTTTTCTTTGAAAGACTCCTCTATACTAATTTCCTTGGTCGTTGTAAATTAGTCCTTCTTCAGGAGTCTCATTTCGGAGGTAGGTATACAGATTAAATTTCTATGGGACACCGTTCAGTTAGTAAAGAAGAAGGAAGGAGACTCCCCGTCAACACCTCCTCCGGGGAGAGGAACCTGCGACTCGGTTACGAGACGGTAGTGTCTGAGGGTAATCAGAAGGTAGACGTGGAGTTCTCAGTCGATCCTTTGTCATCTTCTTCTCAGAACTCTACGGATATCGTTTCACTCCCTTTAAAGTCTGAAATAAAGGGATGGGATGTCGGGACCCAACAACTAAAGGGAGGGAGTAGGGGTAAGACGAGAAAGAAACCTCCATTTTTTATTCATAAATCAAAGTCCTAAGAACTTCACATCCCTTTATAATTGTTTTCCCCTGAACTGTGGGTCCATCTAGACCCAAACTTGAGGTCGTCGTGGTGATTACTTGGTACACAGAAACCAGCTAAAGTAAATAGAGTTGGAGTAGAGGGATGGGTCCCTAGACCTTGATCGACGTAAGAAGTCCAAATGACACTCTTGGGTTCCTTAAACGTCTATATCGAAACCCGAGGTTATTTGTGAACAGGCGTAAAGGACTAGTAATTAAGTTGTTGACAAAGAAGTTTAGAGTCGACCCTTTCCCCTGACACACTGGGGGGGGGGGGTGTATATCCGGAGGTACAAACGAGTTACCGTGGGAGTGGTCACTGGATTTCAGTGGAGAAAGAGAGAAGAGGTGTGGGTGATTAAAGAGGTTCCGTCACCTCCTGGTTCGACCATACCGAGGTTCCGAGTCGAGTAGAACAAAGGTATGGTAGACCGGATACTGGGTGGTAATCAGGAAAATACAGAGAACGGATTTCTTTACAGAACATAAAACGGATGTCTTCTACCAAGGGATTACTTACAGTTTGTTGCTATTTTCAATTCACAAAAGTAGTCTGTGAACTCGTCCGTAGACAGGAGGGTCGTCATTTTATACGATCCCAAGACCTTTGTCGACTCTTTAAACTTTGAGCCAAAGTAGGTGAATCTCCTCTCGACACTAGTAAAGTGAGTGACCGAGTCAATTTCCTTTTCGGGAGTACTCCGAAGTTGACTCGACGTTACCGGGAACTGTACTTGGAAGGGGTCTCTTCCTCTTTCTTCCCACAAGGTCCGACTTCCTTCCTACCCTTCCGGGGACCTCGGGTGTCGTAGTCGACGTCTCCTACCACATCCGAAGACCCCTGGTGTCGGGAGAGTCACGGAGACGACACCAGAATTGGGGTCCGAAACGTCTGTGTTCGGAAAACCCGTGGTGGAGGGGGTCTCGTCGTACGTAAGTCGTCGGGACCAGACGGTACTCGTGGTCTCCTACATGAACTTTGTTTCGTCCTGAGATATGAAGAAGGGGTAGAATATAGGAGGTGGACGGAAACAGATATCTTTTTAAAGTCAGTTTCTTATTCAAGTTAGTCTCTTCACTCTTTTACGTCTTCGTTTCCTTTTATCAGTTTGTTCTGGTTTGTCAAAGTAGTGATTTGTTTAGGTTCCTGAAAATCAAGGAGGGGTAACCGATATCTATTATAAGTGTCGGTATAGGAAGCTCCACAGAACATCTATGACTCTAGGGGTGGTCCACCTTCTTCAATTGATGTACTACTGGTCAAACATCGGAACTATATTGACGACGTTAAGGTTCTTGATCGGAGTTTCTTTACTATTGCTTGACTGGCACCTTGACTTCTAATTGTCATGAATTTTGTTTCACTTCGACTAGTTTTACTGGTGACGTATTGGTCAAAGTTCTACTGACAGTCTTACTGACACGGCAAAGACGTACATCAGGGGAGTGAGGTGGATAATTTCGAGAACGGAGGAAAAACAGTCACCCCAGTTCAACCCCGACCTCCCCGTCCTTAACCGGAAACCTGTACTCAAATGGGAGGGGAGAGGGGAGGGTTCAACGGTCGGAGACTTTATTTCGTTTGAAAGGAAAGGTGATTGGAGGGGAGAAATGAGCGAAAACTCGTCGTTCGTCAGTCTAGGGTGAAGGTCATGACACAACCCACCGGTAAAAAGAAGAGGTCCCCTAGAAGGGTTGGGTCCCTAGTTTGGGTCCAGAGGACGTAACGTCCGTCTAAGAAATAGTAAACTCGGTGGTCCCTTTGTACGAATGACCAGTTCTCCCCGAATTACTGTGTTTGACTTTACTCTCGATGAGTTCATTATCGACGGAGGTAGTATACTCCAGTCTATAAGTCTTTGTCTTCTTAGTTTGGGTTACCAGGACTTTCTTGTATATCTTCTTTTAGTACTTCTTGTTCTAGTACTTCAAACTCATGTGTGTCTTTTACCTTTCGTGATACCACATGTGAACTTTAGACTGTCAGGACCCAAGTTTAACACCGTATTGGTACCCAGTCGACACACCAAACCCCTTTCCGTTAATTGATGAAACAGAGTAAAGGATCATACTTTTTAATCCACAAACCTATCTCCCTTTTCCTCTACCCTGAATCATAAAAAGGAGTTCCGTCTCCTTGGTCTCTAGTTTAACGGTTGTAGACGACCTAGTACCTTTTTCGTTCTCTCAAGGTCTTTTTGTAGATAAAGACGAAATAACTGATACGGTTTCGAAAACTGACACACCTAGTGTTATTTGACACCTTTTAAGACTCTCTCTACCCTTATGGTCTAGTGGACTGGACGGAGAACTCTTTGGACATACGTCCAGTCCTCCGTTGTCAATCTTCACCTGGACCTTGTTGTCTGACCAAGGTTTATCCTTTTCCTCATGTAGTTCCGTGTTGTCTGACCAAGGTTTATCTTTTTCCTCATGCAGTTCCGACATCTAACAGTGGGACGAATAAATTGAATATACGTCTCAGGTAGTACTCTTTACGACCCGACTTTCTTCGTGTTCGACCTTAGTTCTAACGGTCCTCTTTATAGTTATTGGTGTCTATACGTCCACTGTGGTGGCGATACCGTCTTTCACTCCTCCTTGATTTTTCAGAAAGCTACTTTCACTTTCTCCTCTCGTTTTTTCAACCGAATTACGAGTTGTAAGTCTTTTACTTCTAGTACCGTAGACCAGGGTAGTGAAGTACCCTTTATCTACCCCTTTGTCCCCTTTGTCACAGTCTCAAATAACAAAACCCGAGGTCTTAGTGACATCTACCACTAACATCGGTACTTTAATCTTCTGCGAATGAGGAACCTTCCTTTCAATACTGGTTGGATCTTTCGTCTCTGTAATGAAGTTGTTTCCAGGTAGATCAGTTCCGATACCAAAAAGGTCACCAGTACATACCTACACTCTCGACCTGACACTTATTTCGACTCGTGGCTTCTTAACTACGAAAACTTGACACCACAACCTCTTCTGAGAACTCTCAGGGAACCTGACGTTCCTCTAGGTTGGTCAGGTAAGATTTCCTCTAGTCAGGACCCACGAGAAACCTTCTTGAATACGATTTCGACTTTGAGGCCATGAAACCTCATGTAGTACTCTTTACGACCCGACCTTCTTTGTGTCCGACCTTACACTTCTCAACACTTCTCAACTGAGTAACCTTTTCTGAGACTACGACCCTCCCTAACCCATGTCCTCCTCTTCCCCTGTTATCTCCTACTCTACCGACCTACCGTAGTGGTTGAGATACCTTTACTAAGACTCACTTGAGGCTCTCAACCACGACCTGTCCCTCCGGACCACACGACGTTAAGTACCCTAGCGTTTCTCAGTCTGTGCTGACTCGCTGACTCGACTTGACTTGGTTCTATTCTACACATTTGACATCTCTGATATCGACTACGAGTTGTTAGTTGTCGACCTTTTAGTATGGGTCTTGGATCCCCTGACTTACCAGATTTCCTCTCATTTGTCACTCCATTGAACGACTCGTAGGGATCACTCCCACTAGGTCCGTCACCAGTGACCACAAATTATGTTTGTGGTTTTGACTCGTTTCAAGTCGTTCCTTCTATAGACTACATGTAACAAAAGAAGTTACCTGGGATTTATACTGAGAACGTTTATACCTCTTTACTTCAAACGGAATATCGTTGACCCCCTTTCGGAGGGAACCTCTCCCTCTAGTACCTCTTTTTGGACGTCCCTAGGACGGTGTCGTAGAAGTCACACAACCATTACACACACACGGTTCAGTGAAGTCAACACAGGTTGAGAAACACTGGGATACCTGACTTCGGGTGGTCCGAGGAGACGGGTGCAGGGTCCGTTCTCATGACCTTACCCCACCCAACGGTACTGGAGGAGATCCCCTAAAAGGGTTGGTTCCCTAGTTTGGTCGTAGAGAATCCAGATCAACGTAACCGTCCTCCCAAGAAATGGAGATCACAGTAGACCCTTCACGAACCATACCTAAGTAATGGTTTACTTGGGATTCTTATCCGGACAAACACCTACTGAGTTTCAATTCTCCCGAAATATTAGCAACTTAATATCCAGATCTAAGTTTTGATAAAGTTACCGGAATTTAATAGTTGAGTTTCTTTCTTCGTGTTTACATTAGCAGTCTCAGAAGTCAAGTTTACCCATCGACCTCCATTCCGAGAGGACGACTCTCGTTACTGCAATAATAAAATTCGACCTCTATTATCGTCACCTCCTCCTCCTTTTGTAAGGCTTAGGTTTATTAGGTCGGGTGGGTATCTTCATCCTACGGTCGTCCCCACCAGACGTCCCTAACCATCCAAGTCTACGGAGTCCTCAAGACAACGGAAGAAGATCCATTTATAGGTCTTTTTTTGTTTTTGGAACAGGGTGGGTGATGTAAGCCGGACTTCTCGTCTAAGACGACAGACAAGTCTTGGTCCGTCGGTGGAATCGTTTGAATTCGTTTGAGTCCCCGAGACGACTCGGTCTGTTTCAGTCAACCTCGGTTCCTGAGTGTAATCTCGCCGGTAAAAACGCCCTACCGAAGATGTAGATGAGAGGACGTTCTTAAGTAAATGAGGTAAAGACGACCGTCCTCCTTTCTTCTGTGAACGATACACAGATCGTACTCTTTTGGGGGAATTTCAGAGAGGGTGACATAAAGAGGGGTAGTTTCGGTGAGAGGAACGAAGCAGAAGAGGGAAACCTTAGTCGTAACCGTTTTATCGATTAAGTGTAGTTGAGAAAAAAAATGATGTAAGGGATGAAAGACAATGAAATTTAGGATCTTAAATGATCCGTCAACGATGATTAAGAATTTGACCGGAAAAAGAGTTAGTTTGTGAGTGACACGTTATTTTACCTTAACCCGAATAAACTTTGACATGGGACCGAAGAGAGAAGGAACGATTGTTACAACCCCACGGGGGTATTGGAAGGGTAAACACCCTTTTCCAGTGACGGTGTACTGGAAACGGAGGTCCCGAGGTGAATTCTTGTGCTTCTTAATCCCTCGTAACGTCCGGTGACAATACAGTAGCACTACCTTCGAGGTTCCGTCCTCTTTAAATTTTATAAGGGGGGAACACCGAAACTAGGATTTGTCCTTGTCGTTCCACTAAAAATATCCAATGGTCCCCTCACAAATTCTTATTGAAGTGAAGAAAGATATCTTCATTTTATTAAAAGTTCTTCAAGACGGCTACATACTCTCAGTACGAGTACGAATAGGGGGATTTTATTAACGAAATTTGGGCCAGTGTACAAAACGAATAGACTCGAACATCTGATAAATAGAAGTCTCTTAGAAGTTCCTTACTATTTGTAATTTTAAAATCTTCCGTCTTTACTTACTCTATTTCGGGACCTTGTTATTTTATTAAAGAACTGTGAGAATCAAGAAGTTATTAAATAAAGTATAATATTCTTTAAGGGACGTATACTCGCATTTAAGTAATTCAAATAAAAATTTTAGTTTCAAAAAAAGTGTACTCTAAGATCCCAGACTCGTATCATACTCGAAAATCTTAAAATCTGTTTCAAAATCTTCTGAGTATAAGTGGACAGAAAACGAACGTTGTAATTACGTATGGAACAATCGTAAGTTTCGAACAGAGAAACGAAGACAACATAAGGAACCTTTGACTCGTAGTGGATTTCGTTGGTAACTGACCACCGGGTCTAAGGGGAAGGGTCTGACACTTAGCCAGGGTCCCGGTTCGGGTCTGTTCGGAAAGTCTTAAAAAAGACAAGTCTCCTCAGGACCTTCTCGATTTTGGTCCTTGGGTTCTGACGGAGTTCTAGGTGAGAACCGAAGAGCTAGGGTCGAGAAGGAGTAGTCAAGGTCCCATCACTGACGGTCAAAGGGGGAATCAGTCCCCAGTATCGGGACGGTCCGAGTGTCCGGACGTCTGTAGGACGACAGACGGTCAGTACGGGGAGTAATCCGGGAATCGCAGACGACGAGAAAAGGAACTGGGAGCGTAGATGACTAGGGTCCGGGACTATGGTCCATGTTATTGGTTCTTCGGGACTACATTAAAATAGAATTTCGTGAATATAAATTCTGTGTAAATTCACATACTTCCCTCCACTCACAACCCGGAAGAGACCATAAGGTCGTCTCTGAGACGAGGGTTACGTCACCCGGATCTAACCTTGGGACCAGTCCCTTGACCTAGGGTATGCGTCGTTTATTCTCAAGTGTCCGACGTTGATTTCTCGGGTGGCGACGTTACTTCTGACGTCTAGGGTGTCCGGTGTTGATTCTGAACCACGTCGGTGTATTTGTTTGACAAAATTCTCACCCTTCCTCCTCATTACTCACGGTTTCCCTCGTGGAGACCACTGGTGTATCCACGTTTTCTTCGGGTCGTTCCTCGACCTAGAGTAATTCTTCTCCCCCCGTTTTGAGGTCGCCCTCCTGTTTTTCTGGTTCTTTTGACCCTGTTCCTACCCTATACCTTGGGTTTGTAGTATAGACTTTCCTCCAACTTAGGTGTGGACCTTACGAAACCCTTGTCCCTTCTTTCCACGGTCCTATACCGACCTTATGGTCTCTCTCCGACAGCCGTCCGGACCATCTCTCACACCACACACTCGTCTCGACACGAGGCCTAACTTCCTCTGTAAGTCGGTGTGTCGGTCGTCAGACTGTATGGTCTTAGGGATAAGTCGTTATGATTAAGGTCTTTGTGACTTATTCAAGTAACTATAAAATAACCTCCGACTTTGAAAAGTAAAATTAATCTAATTAAGAGATCCAAATGATGTAAAAATTACACAAAAATAATACGGAACCCCAGTAAAGGGGGTATCCTTACTAAGATCAAAATATTAAAATTTTACTTAGTTGTAAGACTTAAATTTTATACCTAAAAAAAGTCTAAATTGAAAGGACCCAGTTTCAATATGGTATTTTTACTCTGGTGACTCTCTGAACCTCTCGACATATGTACAATGGGCCACTAAAAAAAGAAGAGTAGACCTACCTTATTTCGATCGAAAATGACTGGTCGTGACCCTTGTCAGAGTCGGATGTCCGAGAACCACTTCTAAGGTTGTAGAGGACACCGCTTACACTCGTCCGACGGAGACTCGACCGATGTTTCGAGCACGTCCACTCCGCCGACGGAAAGGACCGTCAGCCCTCCGTTTTCGACAGCGACCTAAGACGACGGAGCCGGGGTGCGACTGTTGTTGTGTGAGTATCCGTTCCTTGATCTGTTGAGATAGATCCTTGGGTCGTACAGAGAACCGTCTTACCGTCCTTCCAAGACCAAAGGTTTATTGTTTCAAAACAACCCCGGTCTCCGGGTGGTGCGCGGACGGATCTGCCCGCAAGCACAAGGACGGGGAGGAGAGTAGTTCAGACTGAAAGGAAGTCGGTTGTCGGGTACACGGTACCCGACTGGACCGGTACCCGTCGTCCCAAGTGTTCCTTGGGTACAGTGCTGGGTCGGGTCGACGGTCTCAGACCCAGACAATCACTCAAAGTTGATTCGCAGATCATGACGTGATCCGTATCATCCTTTGTCCTAACAAGAGAAAATGTCAGTTCCTTTGGTCCGACCAGGAGGTTTTCTACTTCACTGAACGGGGTTTGACATGGTTGACCGTCTCGTCTTAGATTAAGGTTGGATCGAGACGGGTCGAGGTTTGAGATGTGTGACGGGGGGAGGTGGTTCGTCGAAACGAAGATCTTCGATGCCCCAGAGACACACCCACTTCGGGGACAGTGGAGGACAGTTCGTCTCAGAGGATATTTGGGGACCGGGGTGTGATGTTATACCTTCGATTCCGACAGATGTAGGTCGTGTTACCTAATTTAATCTGCGTCTTGCTTACGAAGTAGGGATCTTAAGTCGAACGAGAAATCGCGGAAAATGTCGTCGGGGGTTCGAGATGTGAGTCAGACCAGTATGGACGGGTCGGCACCGGACCCTTTTCTTGTAGTAGACGGGTGGGGAACGGTAAGTATGTCTAACGGAAATGTACTTGAACACCGCTACACGGAAGGAGAGAGTAGAACTTAAATAGATGTCTCGGGGTTTGTAGAGTTTCGTATACTTTTACTTTAATAGGTCTACAGAAACGTCTACAATGTTTACCGGTCGTTCTACGTTTACGTTTCTTTTAGAGGAGAGGAGTGTACCCTCACTCACAGACGTTTACTCTGGTCCTTTTTTTTTACTGGGTTACGTATGATTAAGGACTACTTTCCCTAAAAAGAAATGGGAGCACCGATCTTAAAGTGACAAATTTTTAGAATTTAAACTTAAAAGAAGTTTCTAACTATAAACCACCAATAAATTGACAACAATCAAAACCCCCCTTTCTTCTCTTCCTTCAAAAAGGGACCGTTAGGTCATCAATCTTGAAACGGAAGGTTAAGTCCCTCATTCCCAAGTTAGGGACCATTTCCTCGATTCTAGGTGGTACGGAGAGTCGGTTTTTTGTTTTGTCTTTCGTTATAACATTGTTTAAGTTATTTAAATTTTTACCAGGTGTAGTTTTTGTTTTTTAGAAATTTTTATTTGTGCCTTCGAATCACTTCACACCTCCTTTATTCCCCTCTTCTCATTAATAGAAAGGTGAGAAACCCCTGGTTACTTCTCTACGTTAAACGAGGACATACGGATCTCCGTCCCCATCTTTCGTACTCTTCCTCATCTCCTACCGTCTACTTCCTTGTCTCGAAGTGTCTCTTGGACTTTACGGTCGATTAGTACTTGTAATCTCTGTCACCCAAACCACCTCGACCCCCCACCGTCAGAAACCTCTTGTGGTACTACCTCTTGTGTCCCAATCCGGACTCAGTCCGGACAAACTCCTATCTGAGTATCTAACAAGACTGTCCTCTCTCACCTTCATCCCCGGTCTGGGACATACAGGAACTCAAGTCGGACCTGAAAATAGAAATTTCGGTTATCTTCGCAAACTTAACAAGTTTGTTGTCACACTGTGTTACTTTCATCTCTAAATCCTCCTAATAGACACACCATTTCTCTTCCTATTTATCTTTCCGTATATCAAGTATCTAAGTGGACAGTCTAAAGGTGGGGTAGAGGAAAGTGTCTCTCCAACTCCCGAGGTTTCGACGACAAGACCAGGTCCCCAGTTTTCTACTTGTGTACGGGAGGTAGAGAAGACATAAGTCTACGAAAGACGGGTGCCACCCTCCTCGGTGTCTCGGTTAATTTAGGATCTCGCCCGGTCCCTGGGCGTAGGAGTAGTCGGCAACCACGTAGGGACGAGACCAGACCGACGGTCTGTTCTGGACGTCTTCGACGGAGGGTGAGGTCGGGTGTAAGAAGAGGACCGACGGGCGGTGAGGGGGACCAAGGACCTATTTCAGTGAGACGAAGGCCAGGACGACGACGCAGGAACTCCGAGGACGGCTGGGTCCAAAACCGAACGGACGAGCGTCAGACGGTACCGTGTCTGGACGTAGGGTCGTGGTCGGTAAAGATAGGATGTCGAGTCGTACCTACCCCGGAGAGGTCCCGGTCGACCCCCACCCCCACCCACCTCGACGAACCCCACTCACAGTACATAGTACTTACCCTTTCTTTCCTCTCTACCCCCGGGAACTGGGACTTTTAGGAGGGTCGAAAAGTCCAAAACGGAGAACGGGAACCTACTGTAATGAACCTGTCTCACTTTTTTAGAGTACGACTCTCTCTAAATTAGAGAAGTAGAGGAAATAAAAAGACTTTGTCTTAAAGTAAGGATAAAGTTTGGGGGTCTGGGGACCTCGTATCTATGTAAAATCGGAGAATCGATTTTACCTGGGGAAGGGTGGAGTGGGATCGGTCCGACACGTCAAAGGAACGGATCACGGTCCCATTGGCACCTACCCCTCCAGGAGGACGTAAGAACGACCGGAGACGATTCGAACACGGTAGACCAGTAACCAGTGAACAAGTACATCCAAGGAAGTCCAGCGGGAGGTGGAGGTAAGGAACAGAATTCTAGAGATATCTAGTCCGAGACAGAGTCGATGACTGTGTGGGGAGATGTGGTCTAGGGACTGTGACTCAGGTGTTCGTGGTCCCAAATAGTCCATCGATGAAAGAGAGGTCCCAGACCGACGGAGTTACTCCAGGACGGATTTACACAATCTCCCTTCTTGACTGAGGTACCACCTAGACAAAGAAAATGAAATTGGAAACAAAGGGTTCTGAAGGGACCACCAAGTCTGCCATTTTCACAGACGGATGTTACGACCGCTGGACCCAAGATAGGAACCCATCCCTTCTAGGGGACCTCTTCTTTTATTGTTGGGTGAGGTCAAGAGAACGGACCTTTTAGGGTACCTGTCTCTTCGGACCATACGATGTTAGGTACCCCAGCGTTTCTCAGTCTGTCCTGACTCGTTGAAGTGCAAGAAACAAGTAATTTTCCTATAACAAATATGTATTACCTGGTGGACCGTCTTGGGACGGGGAGATGGACTTACGATTTGGTTTTACGGAGTGAAGTCCTGGGACAAGTGGAAGCCTACCGATATCCTTCCTTCTTTAATTGTGTAGGGTAGGGGCTCCGATCGGTAAGGTCCTCTATAAACGTTCCAATTACCGGAAAAATGAAACGAAGGGGGCAGGGACACGAGACATTTTCTTGGACCGTAGGTCTGGTGTTGTTCCACCAATAAAACTCCGTACGCAAACGGTAGAAGAGGCAGACGGCCGAAGGACTTATTTCAACTTAAGGAACCAAGTTGTGGAACAGAGACTAAGTAACCGGACAGTACGCCGTTCGTCTCTCTCAAACCTGAACCATTGTCTACATCCTATGTTCAAGGGACACGGAACCCAAGGAGTTTGGATAAAACCCCCCTGAATATAAAGAAAAACCCGGTGTGGAAAGAGTCCCCGACACAGTCAACCAGGGGACCCTTCACTGCGATAAGTCTCATCTTCTCCGAACAGTCTCACCCCACTCCCCTCACACTTGAGATCACTTCACATTTCCCCCTCCTTCGTCTTAACTCGTCCTCTCGTAGGTGACTTCTAAATAATTCAGGAAGGGGGTCCCTCGAAGTCTCGTGAAATATCCCCAGAACGTGACTCGGGTTTAGCGGTCAGGATCTTGGGGTCGGGAGAGTAACAACCAACCTCGGTGGTTTCCTCCCACACCCGAGTAGAATCAGTGACACAGCTTAGGGTTTCCACCATGTCGATGTCCGAGAGTCAGTGACGTGAGGGGGGTCGACTTGTCGTCCAAGAAAGGTTTTCTCTCTCGGGTCGGCACTCGAGGTGTGCACGGACGATATGGACCCACGAGAAGTGAAGAGGAGTCGAGGAGGGTCAGGTCCTACCCTTCAGAATAACGGGAGACAACCCCCTCTACGAACGATATTTAGCCCCGGAGGATCTTAAAAAAAGACCCGGGGAGACTCCTGTTACGAAAACTTTTGGATTTTTGGTTTTCACCGAGAACAAAAGAGAGAACTGTAATATTTTGGGCGGGGAAATCTTTTATTTGATCCGTATCCGATCGAATTGACACTTCTCTGGTACCCCTGTTCCCTGGGTACCTATACGTAAGTCCGAAAAGGTCGACCATTAACTATTTTTGACTTACGTTTGACTAGAGGAGACTCGAAGTACGATGTTGGGCAGTAATGTTACTTTTTATAACGGGTTTCAGGTACGGGATCTTACTTGTCGATCGAAGAAGGAACCACCGTAAAACACTATTGGTGTAGACAGTACGAACCCTATAGTCTCTCCGTAGTTTACCCAGGTCTCTCTCCAATTCTTCATCGTAGTGACACTCACTCCGTCAGAAGATAGAAAGGGGTCTCTTTCGACGGGGTGAGTCACGAATAGTACTCTTCCTTAAATGTGTTAGATAAGTACACGTCTTGTAAAGTATCAACTCTACAATGGACAGTTTCTTCCATTGAATAAGAAAGTCGTATATAAATAACTTATAAATGATGTACGTTCCTTAATCCTGGTTGAACTTCCCCACTTTCTCTGTCCTACAGATTGTGTCCCTTACGACGTACATTCGTTCGTTTAGTAGTGGTGTCGAATCTTTCCCCATAGTAGACACGAGAGTAGATTACTAGTATGATTCGTTATAAACTCTCTAAGGTCTTGTAAATGTGTAAACAGGGACCTTTGGTAGGGTGAGGAGTGGACGAATAGGTTGTCGTTTGAGGAAAGGTGGGACGTTTTCGGAGAGCTTACAGTTGAGGGAACACTTCAGAAGAAACTGACGGATGAAGCGTGGAGGGTGGGATCTGCTTGAGGAAAGAAGAGAGACAGAAAGGGAAGGAGAAACTCTTCAAGGATGTATGTTCCCTAAGAACAAGTGTGAAATATCTATAATTGAGTAAAGAAAGAGTGGTACCGGGGTACTCCCTCCACGTCAATGTACAGTGACACATCACTGTGTACTCGGATTCTTTGTCTGGAACTTGGTGTCAGAGGGTAGTCTAGTACGGTAGGGGTCTCGTGGACACATTTCTATGACACGATCCACGGTTCCGGGATTACCAGTGGGTGCCTGGTCGAGTCGGATGTCACCTAAGTCGGAATTCGGGAACCGTTCGGAGAGACGAGGAGGTGTGGACACAGGACGGGTGAGGACACCCGGGGCAATACCCTCCTTGGTGTCCTGTCGGTCGAGTGTCGTAAAGTGACCGGTGGTCTACCGAGTCGATCCTGATCGAGACTTGTCTCCGAGTGAGTGGTACACGGGACGGTCCAGGTTCTACGGACGACGAGACAAGTCGACATCTGACTCTGGTGCAGAGGAGTGGTAGGGAGAAATGGGAAATCGTCTCGACCCCTTTCCGTGTGGGTTCGTTCCTTTTGGATTCCTTCTACTCACTTCAGGACCCTCTCCGGTGAGTCGGATCGTGTGAACCTAAACCTTGGTCTACGGACCTGAGTGTGGGGTCACGGTCGGGGATGACCACAAACGGGACCTACTCCCTGTCTTGGGAGTTTCGGACCTGGAGGAGTAGGTCTTGTACCCCACCGCCCCCATTATTGTCGAGGGTGAAGTGTTTTAACAACTCCTTTTTACTCTATGACGGGTGTTTCTTTTTCACGAAATATTTGTCCTTTCGCGGACCATATGTACAAACTCTATGAGTGTATCGATGTTATAATAATTATGAATGTTATCATATGTAACTCTACAACCGTGAGTTTCTAATTCTGCTCAAGATCTCGGTACACCTGGTCCCAAGTTTGGATTCGAAACGGTGAATGATCAACATATTGTGACCTGGTCAAATTAAAGAGACACCGAATCAAATCAAACAAGTATGTATCATAACTCCCTTCTCATTTATCTAATTAGGTGAACTTCGTGAATCTTGTCACGGTCCGTGTGTCAGTCGTAAGGTATTCACGGTGGATACTGATTATTTCCTCAGTTTTATAATCATATAATAACAAAATCAAGACACACGATATTGTTTTATAGTGTCTAACGCACCGAATCTTTGTTAACACTCATCAAATAAAGAGTGTTGAGACCTCCGACCTCCTGATTCTAGTCCGATAATAACTCCAAGACCTTCCTCGAGAGAGGGACCGACGTCTATCAGTAAAAGAGTAACATAGGAGTGTCGTCTGTCGTCTTTCGAGAGACCCCAGAGAGAATATTCGTACGATCAGGGGAGGTATTGTCGAGGTGGGAGTACTAGATTAGTGACGGACTTCCAAGGGTAGAGGTTTAGGGTAGTGTAGTCCATAATACTGAAGACGTATCCTTAAACCCTACACTGTACCGTATCCCCGTACCTGTGTTTGTAAGTCAGGTAAAGTTGATGTAAGAAGTTATAAGGAATGTAATATAATGTATACTAACACCATTGATTATAAACTGTCAAATGTCTCGTAAGTGTAAATAAAAGACTTTCACGGTTCTCTGGGATTTCGTTTACTGACGAATGATGGGTCCTTTTACTTTCCTCAAATGTACGTAGGTTCCGGAACTTTCTCCTTATTCTAAACTTGACGACCTCACTTTCCGTTTCTCTCCGGACACTTATATTGGTACCTCCCCAAGACGGTCGTCCTGTACGAGACCCTTGGAGGTCGGTAACTTAACCCGAAACCTTTCCCAGATACAGAACTGACACAATGTCTTAGTGGACCCCTTGAATGTTTCTATGATTACCTGAAGGGACCACCAGGTCACCAATTCTAAGACGTGAAGGTCAAGTCCCCCACATCCAAGATAGGACCAACCCTTTGATTCTAAGGTGTGTGATAAGTCACTCGGGGTGGGGGGGGGGTCAAAAAAAAATTTATTTTGTAACTATGAGTTCAGGGTAAGACTCTGTAAGACTTAGTAACCAGAACCCACTTTGAACCTGTATTTACTAAAAAGTTTGTCAAAGGGACTACTTTGATTATACGTCACCCAAATTGTTGGAGGTCCGATTTCGTCATCTGGAGTTTGAAATCGACGTAGTCGCAGTGGGTCCTTCGAAGAACTTTGTGTGTAGTGACCCGGGTCTCAAAGACGGACCCCGTCCCGGGTTCTTAAATGTAAAAGTTGTGCAAGGGTCCACTATGACGGTAACGACCACTCCCTGGTGTGAGACTCCTAGTGTCCCACGTACGTGTCTACATGTTTCTGTCGAACTCGGTTTCGAGTACGTCGACCGAAGGTCTCTAGAGTGTGGTGTCTTCACGGTAGGACAACCGTGACCCGTCACTCTTACAAGTTTCGACTCATAATCTCTTTACCTGGACCCTTGTACACTTGTTCAGCTACTTCTCCCTCCTCTTACTTCTGTCTCTTCCGTCACACTCCCAAATCTGGTCGGTCGTCGAAGTCAGTCAAGTCAAGTCAGCGAGTCAGTACAGACTGAGACGCTGGGACACTTAACGTCGTACGGTCCGGAGGGACAGGTAGTGGTTGAGGGCCTCAGGTGGGTTTGGGTACAGGTAACTCAGCCACTACGGTAGGTTGGTAGAGTAGGAAACGGCAGGGGAAGAGGAGGACGGGAGTTAGCAAGGGTCTTAGTCCCAGAAAAGGTCACTCAGACGAGAAGCGTAGTCCACCGGTTGTCGAATGTGGGTCCCTTTTCCTTCACTTTTCACTTTCTTTCACTTCAGTGAGTCAGTACAGACTGAGAAACTCTGGGGTACCTGACATCGGATGGTACGAGGAAGAAACCTGACAGGTGTCTCGTTCGTGTGAAAGTCATAACAACGGGGACTGTTTTCCAAGACGAACTAGTCCACAAGCACTCGTATATTACCAAGTTGTTTAACTATAGACTGTTGAAAAACTTAAAGACCTATTCACCAACCGTAAGAGCTCAATCTGGGTGAGATTCTGGACAGTGACCACCCCAAAGGTTCGGGAGTCTGGTCGGACGGGAGTACTCGGCACATGTTTAAAGAACTATGAACTTATGGGTATCACACTTATTGTCGCCACACAGGACTCCCTCACCCCTGTCGGGTGTCTCACACCCCTCGTCTTTTTCCTCGTCTTATTCTCCTAGGAGGAAGGAAAAGTCTACGTCCCGACTCGGAGCACCACCACCTACCACCTTGTGGTACGTCAGTGGAAGTACGTGCAAACGTAAACGGGGCGTCACAAGTGACTCGTGACTGAGACCTAGTCCATCGTGAGACCCATGACTGTGTTCGACAAGACTTCCTCACATGTAGATCAAACGCAGATACCTACACACACACACACACACACACACACACACACACACACACACTCCACATGTCTTTCATTTATTTATTGAGACCGTTCAAGTTTAGCACTACTGCTAATACTTCTCTTCTTTCGTTCTCTACCCTATCTTACCATCACACCCAGACCAGTCGTTACCGGAGAGACTTCCCTGTTCCACATTCACAGCTNACTTCCTCACATGTAGATCAAACGTAGATACCTACACACACACACACACACACTCCACATGTCTTTCATTTATTTATTGAGACCGTTCAAGTTTAGCACTACTGCTAATACTTCTCTTCTTTCGTTCTCTACCCTATCTTACCATCACACCCAGACCAGTCGTTACCGGAGAGACTTCCCTGTTCCACATTCACAGCTGACTCACCACTCCTCCTACTCCTCGACCGGTTCCTTCTAGGTCCCGTCTCTCAAGGTCCGTCTCCCTTCTCATTCATGTCTTGGATTTTCCGTCTCCTTCGAACCTCCGTCCTCCGACCGCTCGCCCCGACCAGAACCCTCGTTTCCTCATCCTAAGTCGATTGGACCCCCTCTAAAAGGACCCTGAAGACGAGGTGCAGTCCTCAAGTCTAAAATAAGGTCCGTTCTCATGACCTCACCAAACGGTAAAGGAAGAGGTCTCCTAGAAGGGTTGGGTCCCTAACTTGGACCCAGTGGACGTAACATCTGTCTGAGAAATGGTAGACTCGGTGGTCCCTTCAGGTCCCCTTCCCCCTCATGTCCGGTTTCGTCCTGTCAGTGTGACTCTCACTCCCTGTCCTCCCGTCAAGATCGGTGTGACGACTCTAGTCTACGTCTCCTGTCTCCCCGTCACTCGTACTTCCCTTTCTTACTCTGGTCGGAAAGGGCCCAGAACTCAACCTCTCTACTCGTGACGTCCCTGTTCCCGTTCAGGCCCCCTCTCCGCACACAGACCGAAGCCTGTGAACGTAGACCTCTGTCTAACAGGTGTCCGACAATCCTACGTCTCACCTCAGACTCTTAAATTCTGCGACGGGACTCCTCCCTTCGTACTTTCGTCACTATTCTCCTTCTCTACTTCAGGTTCCTGTCTAGGACCCCGGTGGGTCGGGTCGGTGGTCCTCCTTTCCCTATCTTATTCTCGGGTCTTGGTGTCCTCTTCCTATAAATTCCTCTTTTGTACTACTAGTTACTAACCTTTCTGATGCCCCGTAACGTTAATATGGAATTTTTATATAAAAAAATTTATATGTTTTTGTTTTGGTCGGATCACATTCATTTCAAACCCTCTTGTCTGGGTGACGTCTCAGGCTCGGACGACATGACCCCCGTCGGACATAGGACGTCCCACGCCCCCACCCGGGACCTGAAGGAGTGTCCGTCGCCGAACCACCCATATGAGTGAGAGGTCGTCGGGCGGGAGGTCGGGGGTTCCCTGTGACTCACACAACTTCTTCGGGGGGACAGGACCACAATTAGAGGACAGTAGTGATTCGAGTCTACGACGGACTACGAGTGGAGTCGTCACGGACGTGTCCTTCCTGACACAAAAGGGATTTCCGGGTCTATCCCGTCTCCTGACCCCCTTCGTCTCCGTACCCCGCATTCAGAGTGGACACTAGGGTCCAGTGGGTACCCGGAGACACTGTCCTCTGTCTACTCCCGTATATAGGCTACTCCCTGATACAGGAGAGACCGTAGACGTCGATCAAGTCCGGGTCCTGCCCGATTCCGTCTTTGACGATCTACTCGTCACCCGTAGGTCCATACACTCCGTCCGAACCTACTCCCGGCCCCTTGGTACCTTTATTATATTCTCCAAACACTTGTTGGTGGTCAGTGGTTCTAATTACCTTCGAAGTCCGTGTCCGGTTTCTCGAGACTTTAAGAGGTAGGACGGTACACTTTACGTTTCACCCCTGAAACGGATGAGAGACTTATTTCGGTCCGGTGTCGACGGTGAGCCCCACCACCCTTTACTGCAGACACGTTCGAAACAAGAGGAGTCCAACCGAAGTACCGGAGTACCAGGAAGTGTCATTGAGTACGAAAAGTCAAGGTAATGATCCTCTCTTCGTTTGTTTCTACTCTCTCGTCTCTCCTTTGTGAGAGTAAAGGGGAACCGTCTACAACAACAACAAGTCAGCGAGTCGGCACAGGTTGAGAAACGCTGGGGTACCTGACGTGGCACGGTCCGAAGGGACAGGTAGTGGTAGAGGACCTCGAACGAGTTTGAGTACAGGTAACTCAGTCACTACGGTAGGTCGGTAGAGCAGGACAGTAGGGGAAGAGGACGGAAGTCAGAAAGTGTCGTAGTCCGTCTACACCGGATACAGGTTCTAGAACTTATTGGTGTACATTTCCCTTTAAGACGGGCTCGGAGGACTCCAACACGGTTCGGTCAAGTTCGGAAACCCAAACGTAGAGACCTCTTTCCCGACCTTATCTGAGTTTTCTATTTTAATGTCCCTGAAGGGACCACCGGGTCACTAATTCTTAAACGGAAGGTTACGTCCCCCACGTCCAAGTTAGTGACCAGTCTCTAGTATTCTAGAGTATACGGAGTACTGGTTTTGAAACTTCGTATTTTGTCTTCGTTATAATATTGTTTAAGTTATTTTTGTCAGGTGTGGTTTTTTTTTTTTTTTCTATTATAATGGCTGCCAAGATTGGATGGTACCAAGTTGAACACTAGAAACCGAAGTGGTACCATGTTTTCGATATATGTAAGTCATCCTTAATATGAAGTTTAAAACCTAACATTAGACAAGGACTCGACCACTAAACGTCGTGGTGGGAGAGACCCCTACGATCCGTCGTAGTCCTCGGTTCGAGGGTTAGTCGGTACACTAATGTTCTCATTTGTTGTCTATGTGAGTGTTTGAAAGGCAAAAAGTGAAAGTCATGTTATCGGTTACTTAATGTATTCTCTAAGTTGAAAAAATATATTTTATTCAAAACGAAATTGTCTCATACACATTGACTTAGTGAAACGGCATGTCGTCTTTAATTGTGTCGTAACATTTATGTGATGTTATAAAAAAGTTTTCGTATTTTTTCTTTTTCTTCGAAACGAAATCAACTAAAATGGGTTGACATCAGATTTCATTCACGAGACTCAAACAAATTTCATCCGATCCGATTCGATACTACCATCCAATCCACACGTACACACACACAATTCAGTGAAGTCAGCACAGGTTAAAAAACGCTGGGATATCTACCATCGGGAGGTCCGAGGAGACAGGTACCCCAGAGGACCGTTCTTATGACCTCCCCCAATGGTAAAGGAAGAGGTTCAAATCCACATCATTTAGATGTAAGTCGAGTCCTATAAAATACTGGCCAAATAGTCTTGTATTGGGGTAGTATTCGACTCCTTCTAGAGATCACACTGAACGACCTCACCCAACCACAGGGGTCAAGGAAGGGGTACCATGGAGATTGCTCGAAACGTAAGTCTAAGTAAACGACCCATAAGTTTCAGGAACGAAATCTCATTGAACGAAGTCACCTCAAGAAGTTTACTTAAAAACGATGACTCTATGAGATTCTTATTTATTATTGACCAAAAGTACGTTTTAATCTCTAAACACCTTGTAGAATATACACCACAGACTGTCGTCTAAGAAATGATTTCTTTAGTGCGACTCTACATCTTACAAGAATATCCTCCTAAATCTCTGCACTGTTCTAAGGAATTCAGAGTCGCAAAATTCACTATCCCCTCCGAGGGACCTAAGGACCCATACCTTTCTAAGACTCCAAAGGGGGGACGTGTCCTTGTGTTCTTTCTCCTCGGTGCCGGATCCCCAAGATCACGGGGACTAAAGAAATACATTTTTGTTCCCTTAACTGGGGTCTTACCATTCGTCGACCGAGTTCGGAGTCACGAAGACACCTGTTAGTCCTCAAAATACTCCGTAAACACATAAGACGTGTCAAAAGAACATACTTAGGACGAGTTTTCTTTTTTTGTTTTTGTTTTTGGTATTCCACCTGTTCTATTTCGTCGTGGTCTTTTTAGATTTACTGTCTAGGTCTTCGACGGTATCCATGACTCCACCATCCACCTACAGACGTCTCGGGTGGTCCGTCATCACTCAGATTCCCTTCTGAGCCGACCGTCTCCCCTCCTCTCCCCTTCGGTTCGGTCTCTTCCCTCGGGTACCACACACGTCGGATCGGATGAAAGAGGAAGACGATGACGGGGGAGCGTGGAGGTGGACATACCGACCGTGAGTCGCGTTCAGAGAGGTCCCACGAGGTGTCGGGATCGACACCACTAACCACGTCTCTCTTCGTGTACCGGGTAGGATTCGGTTACTTGTCGTCCTTAATCCCCCCTTTCGAGAGGAAGACGACCCTAATTCCTCGTCCCACTCTTCTGAGTCTCGACGTCCACCGAACACGGTGACGTATGTTCCTCGGGGTTTCTCTCCTTTCGTTTCACTTTCTCAATCTCTGAGTTTAAGGGTTGACCCCCGTTTTGAACGTGACTGAGTTGAGATGGGGATTTGAAAAATCAATGTACTCGATCATTTAAGGGTGAAACCAATCCCGTCCAACTGTCGTAAAGACTGTGAATACGTGTCTTTCACAAGACTGTAAGTGTGGTCTTTGTCGTATTCGAGTCCACCTCTACTCCCCTTCATCTTAGATTTTCCCTTTCCTCCGATCTAATGTGTGTCCTGTCCCCGAGAGAAGAGACTAAGCACGAGGGACGGGAGGGGAGATGGTCGGGTTCAGAAGGGAATCTGAGTGACGGTGGGACACCCGAGTGTCTACAGGTGGATGCTGGAGTCGTGGATACCGTTAAAGAGACGGACAGTAAATCAAAAAGGAGAACGGTGAAATAGAAGAGGTGGGGTACCCCCGAAAAACTTTGTTCTACACATGTTATTTTGATACGTTTTGTGTGTTCACGGCGTATTTTGAGGACTAACAGGCATCTTGTCTTTCGAGTGAGGACCTCGATTCTTCACTGAGTTGAGGAGGGTGACGTACACCTACGTCTCATCCTTACTGGTACCGGGGAGTTTGCCTATGACCCATGTGTCACTCCTCGTCCTGTTCTCAGAAAGAGAAGAAGGAGTACGAAATGAAAGACTTGTGCTAAGTACGTTTGTCCACTGGGACCGTTACCAATCTTCGAGTGTTAAATCCCATCATTACATCGTTCAATGTGACCGAAACCAAGAGGATATTAGGACTTTTTCTTGTACCTACACCCCTCTGTATTTGTGTCTCGGTGCTATGTAGTTAAGGTCAGAGATTGAAGGGAAAATCGTTGTGGTAGGGAGTAGGGATTTTAATGTAGGTTTGTTACCTCGGATCACATCACTAGGAGTTGAATAGACAGGTAGTCTTGGCGATCACTCAAAATAATTGTGTATGTTTGGTCTGAGATGGAAGACCTCCAAGTCTAAGTCATACAGACAGAGTCCTTGAGCACCAGCTCCAAATCATTTTAGTCGTCCTTGTGGTTCCATGCATACAATAAACGTCTCAAACATTGACTAAGTAACCGAGGGTAAATGGGACCTGTTTCCTATTCTTCGTTGTACTACTCCCAGACTGTTCAATACTTACTTCGGTAAACCACTATCGTTAACAATAATCTCGATTCCCGATAGACAGGGTCAGAGGTGAAAGAGGGTGGGAGAACCTTAAGGGAGACACGTACTTAGAAAGTCTTTATACAAGAAACTACAATCGGAGAAGTTTTCGGGGTTGGGGGTTGGTAAATCAAACTTGTATGTTCTTTGATCTAACCGACTACCCTAAGAAACACACCACACCTACGAGGTCCATACGGGACGGGACGGAGTGAATGAACCCTTTCGATCAGGGTTTGGGTATGACGAAAACTTCCTTAACAGTGGGTGTTGTTGTTCCAGTGTTGTACATACCGGTAACACAATATAAAACCTGTTATCAAAAAAGGACTTTTTCAAATGAATAAAATGTAGTGGTCTTCCACTCCTACTGTACTTTTAATAGGGAAGTTATTCAGAGTCTTGAATCGGAATCCTTTACTACAGTGAGAGGAGGACTAGACTATACCCAGAAGAATAATCTGTCACTTTTAGTCTAGAGGATCCGGTGAGGTAGAATATAGAACCTATTAAAGGTTTATAGGTCCCCGATTGATTTGGGAATCCCGAAAAAAACAAACAAACAAAAATTAACCTCCTATTAACGAAATGTTCCAGCACAACCAAAGCACTTAGTGGGTATTCATATGTACATAGGGGAGGGTGGGAAGATCCAGTAGTGTCTCGAGGGCACGATACGTCGTCGAAGGGTGATCGACAGATAAAATATGTACTATTAGATATATACAGTTACGATGATTGGGAATCAAAAAACATCGGTTTAATACAATCCCAAACCCGTACTAACGTAAAGGGGAAGAGTCGCATCCCAGACTAGAAAAGAAAATTATTCAAAATGAACTATACATCAAAAACAATATTAGATATACATTTATAATATCTATTTGTCTTCATACACTACAAAATAAAAAGGGTTCAAGAGATCAGTTTCTTCTGAAGACGACATTGGACCGGTGTCTGGTAGGGATAATGAAGCCGGTCAAACAAGTCTTGAACACTCGTGAGTCGTGGTCTGTCTTGGATCGTTTCGAGAGTACCTGAAAGAGAGAAAGGAAAAGCAGTTGAGGACAAAGGAAAGAAGAGGACAGGTTCAACAATCCAATTGAAACGAACTCTTTTTGGGACTGGTTTGTGGAGTAAAGGGACACGTTGGAGCTTCTCGGAGTCTAGTTTGTCTTGTTAATTGAGTCGTTTGTTATGGTCCCGTCTTGAGGGAGACACGGGTGGTCGGGATTCGGCTTGTTTGCGGAGAGTCTCGTACACCTCCGTCCCTTAACGTCCGTCCCTAAAATACCCGGAGAGTCGTCCGGACGAGACCGAAAAATCCTTGGGGTGATAAATCGTATACAGTGAAAAGGAGCGGTGGAACCCCGGAACCGACCCTTGGCGTCTGAACACATGAGTTCCTTGTCGTAAACCTCAGTCCACCCCGACCCGGACGAGAGTGCCATGGTGTGTGGGTCTTCCATGGGGTCACCTACGACGATATCCGACCGGTAGGTCACTTGTGTCTGTTCCTTCTGTTCCTCTACAAAGGAGACCAATGGGGCTCAGATTGTGTGACAAGAGAAAGTTGAGACAGACTCTTTGAAGAACCCGTGAATTCGTCTTTGACTTTAAGTAGTTTTTTAGAGTTACATGGTATTCTTGTCTCCAAAAATGTCTTTAGTCTCTGATTTTATTTGATAATTCCATAGAACAGGTGGGGGATTGTCACATCCTAAATGGGGACTTCTCAAAACTATCAAGTAAAAATTTATTAAGGTCGGTACTTAAAAGGTAGTGTCCTGAGGGGTCCTCTCTGGTAAGATTATCTAGAGTAAGAAACCTTCACATGGGTTCTAGGTAGGATTAAAGATGTAAAGTATTCGACGAGGAACAACGTAGCTTTTACTGAGGTCGTCGAGAACGACATGAGAGAGACACTCCGTGAACAGACCTCGGCGGAACAGAAGTACATGAAACAGTGGAAAAGAATAAAACCTCTTCTCCGACTACCTATATACACCTTAAACGATTCACAGACATACTGACTTTTTATCTGTCAGATCATTTCAACACGAAATACCAGTTTGGTTAGTCTTTAGTTTCCCATTTGGACATCGTCTGTCTTCCATTTAACCCTCGGACTCTCTGTCGCGTCCCATGTCCACGTTCCCACTAGATACTTCAGACTCGTTCAGTCCAAGTTTAGGGTCGAGACGGTGAGTGATGCTCATACTGGAACTTTACACTACTGGAGAGACTTGAAGGGAAAGAAGTAGATATTTCACTCCTATTATGACGGATGTAGTCTCGTGACAATATTTAGTATCGATTTTCAAGTCCCTACCTCGTATATTAATGTGAATTAGTCATTAAAAATGAGTAATAAAAGATGATATTTACACCGATCTTGAAGGGACCACCAGGTCACCAATTCTTAGACGGACTGTTACGTCCCTTGTGTCCAAGGTAGGGACCAGATGTCCCGTTGATTCGGGTACGTGGTGTCGATGACTCGGATACGAAATCTTGTGCACGAGGTGTTGTCCTCTTCGGGGGCGTCACTCTTCAGAGACGTGGCATTGATCTCTCATCGGAGCGGGCGACGTAAATCTCTTTTGGGTACGGGTCGTCGTTTCTGGGTCGTGTCGGTTTTTATATATTTACTTATTTTATAAAAAAATTCACCAACGACGAAAACTTGACACCACAACCTCTTCTGAGAACTCTCAGGGAACCTGCCGTTCCTCTAGGTTGGTCAGGTAAGACTTCCTCTAGTCGGGACCCTAAAGAAACCTTCCTTACTACGACTTCGACTTTGAGATCATGAAACCGGTGGAGTACGCTTCTCAACTGAATAACCTTTTCTGAGACTACGACCCTCCCTAACCCCCGTCCTCCTCTTCGTCTGCTGTCTCCTACCCTATCGACCTACCGTAGTGACTGAGCTACCTGCACTCAGACTCACTTGAGTCCTCAACCACTACCTGTCCCTCCGGACCGCACGACGCCAAGTACCCCAGCGTCTCTCAGCCTGTACTGACTCACTGACTTGATACATATTTCACCTATTTGTTATTCCTGGACGACATATCGTGTTACTCGATATAAGTCATGGTACATTATTGGATACTACCTTTTCTTAGACTTTTTATTATGTATATATACATACACATATATACATATATATATATTGAATTAGTGAATATTATGTATATATACATACACACATATATATATATATATTGAATTAGTGAAAGGACATATGGGTTTTGTAACATTTATTTGATATGAAGTTAAAATTTTTAGTTAAAAAATTTTTCCACCGAATTTGTGATTTTCATAAATTCTTGTTCTTCAATCTAATTGACTAGGTGTAGGTCTCATCTTTTTGGTGTTTCAATTAAAGGAGTAAGTAAGTGAACAGGATCTATGTAGACGTCGTTAGATCTGTGATCGTCAGATCTAGATCTTGATCGATCTATGTAAACGTCGTCAGACGACTTGGGTTCCTTCTTAATTGACTCCTCTACTTTATCAGAATATAACTCAATTTGTTGTGAAGAAATCCTCTCGTGACACCCACCTCAGTCGATTTACGGGTCATTCACCGTTCTCCTTCCTGCGTCTGACTCCTAACTCGGGCCTCTTCTCCCCCTCCATTCTCACCCCCGAGGTAGACTTGAACAGTCCCTTCGAGACTACTAGGTTTGATCTCTAGTTGAGTCCCGGGGTCACAGATCAAGACTCTTGTCGGAAATTACGTCAAAACGTTATAAATGAGATTCCTTTTTCTAGTTCATTATAATCCAACGGATAAATTAGTTTACCAGTCAAAGTGATCGGGACATATAGTCCCGAAAAGTTCCGTACTTTCTTTGGGTTGACATTTGGTCGATTCCGTTTTTTTGTTTCTGACTCAAATGTCTACTAGGAGCCCTTGGAGGTCTTATCGTTCGGAACCCTCGGGTCTCTACCCCTATGTGAAGTCCTAGTCACCCTTACCTCTCTTCGACACAAGTCCTACGGAAAGTCTCGACCTGTCGACCCACCGTCTACTCACCACTCAATCTTCTGTGTTTACATTGGTCGCTGATTCTTTCAAGTACCCGTCGACTAAAGGGACTTCTTGGTACCTCAAAGTCTTTGACCTCTGTCGTGGATCGAGACTTTCACCCGTACGTCCACCTTATCTTTTGTCACTTACCCGATTTATATAAATATTCTTCGTAAATTTACGAGTGTAGGGACGGAGACGACATCGTCTTTCGACCCACAAATGGGATCCTGGTAGACCACTACAAGTATACGTCTCAAGTTTCGAAGACTTGACTGTCCGACCTTACTGTCTCGGACCCATGGGCTCGTTTTCGTTCTCTTGATTCACTCTCAACTATGTGACTTAGTGCTCGGGGGTCCGGGGTGAGGGTACGAGGGTAAAAGTCGAGGGTCTTACGTCCATTGGACTGACTTCGTAGGACCCGTTTTTCAACCGTCCACAGAGTGTCCTTTTCCGTTGGTCCGGTTGTTTATGATCCTCAGCCCAGGGGTCACTCTCCCGGTTCGAACAAAAGGGGTGTCACTTCGGGTGATGGGTGTATGTCGGGACCGTTTGCATCGAGTCCGGTTGAAAAGTCACTGGGTACGAATTTATAGTAGACTGTTGGTTTTTAGTCGTTTGTAAACTCTTCGGAAGGTAGTAGGCTTTCTTTGTTTGACTTCGTTTCTCCTTTCTTAAGTCTCCCCTATCACTTGATTGACTCTGAGACCCTCATTTTCCTATGACGTAGGCACTTTAGTATCGTCCTCCGGGGTCATTCTTTATGGGTGTCTTGTCTACTACTCGAGAACCCTTAATGTTTATGCTACCGTCTTTACTTTTTTTAAAGTCACCTTATAAACCTGATATTTACTTCCTGTAATTCCTTAATTTTAAAAATTTAATCTTATTTATACCCTCCCATTCAGTACCTCCCCCCCCATCTATAAGATTTTCTCAGATACCTCCCCCCTTTTTCTATCAAGAAACCCCTTCCGTAGTAAGTTAAAGAGTTCCGATCTTTTGGTCTCCCATTACAGAAGTCTTAGGAAGTCCCTTTATTAAAGGTTCGACCTCAAGATACGGGTCGGTTTTATAATTAATATTTTTGTCTATCTTGAATTTGTGAAGGTCTATATGGTCCAGAGGTTTAAATATAAACGGTGTACGAATAAAAGTCCTTCAATGCTCCTTACATGAGGTTATATTACTCTTACTTGGTTTCCTTTTCTACAATAAATTCTTTGTTCCTTATATTGTGTCCTTTTTTCATTTCGTTTAAGGGTCCTTTTACCACTTTTCTCCAGGGTCCTGTTAACGACGTTTATCCGAATTGTTCTGCGATCCGGCCTATACTCGTTTTCCTATCTCTTTAGGTCCCACCGTAGGGATCCTTTTATTCTTTAACAATTTTCTTAACACCCTACCTAACCACTAACTATGCTCAATAACAACAAATCAGTGATTCAGTACAGGTTGAGAAACGTTGGGACACCTAACGTCGTACGGTCCGAAGGGACAGGAAGTGATAGAGGACCTCAAACGAGTTTAAGCACAAGTAACTATGATCTATCTATGATCTTTTGATTCGTTTGTTCCCTTCGTTTTCGTAATAATTGAGTCCCTTTTTATTTATGAACAAGGACTTTCATTTAAATTAATATCATGTAATGTACTGAGTCGACAATGATCATAAATGTGTCACGACTACATGTGACACTTATTTCCGACGTGGTTCTCGGACTATTTTATATGACGATCAATTCCCTCTCCGTCTTACACGCACACACACACACACACACACACATGTGTGCACGTAAGTCCGTATACAGTTAGTCTTCCTTCTGTCTTTTCTGACGTTATATTCCTTTAATTTACAATTAGGGGGTATAAATCTCTAGTTATCTATTATAGATTTTGACGTCTTAGTTCTTTAGTACCATATTGATAAAATAAAGTTACATAACTTTACAGTTACAAGCAAGAACGGTAGAAGACAAACTGGTGAACGTTAAATGGAACTCACTTGTAACTGTTCTCATTTTTAACTGTAAAATCCTTAGTCACTTGATTTTACCTGACCTTACCCACTTAAATTAACTCTACTGGTAATATAGATGACACCTGTTCTTAGGGATCCTCTTTACCTCGTCGGGAGTATCAGTTGTTTTCTCGGACTTTACCTCATGAACACACGTTAGAGTTTTTCCTGTTACTAGAGACAAGTGAAGGTTCCGTTTAGTAAATTATAGTGTAATTAGGTTCAGATACGGGGTTGGTTATTCCAACGAATTCTTCGACTTCCACTTACCAAGATACATCTGGATGTTTTGGAAGATCTTGTTTATGGGGTTTTTCTACAGTAAAAGTAGTACCTCCTGATCTTACGTTTTAATCCTTCACTTCTCTATGGACCTCATTGTCCGTTTAAACTGGAACCTCATGTTTTACTTCGTCCCATTTCCGATTGTCTTAAAAAGGTTCTCTTGTTTGACCCGTATCTTTTGTGGGGGAAGATTGTTATGTTCTCTTCCGAGATATGTACCTGTAGTTGTCTACCAGTTATGTCTTTAGTCTAACTAATATAAGAAACGTCGTTTTCTACCTCTTCGTGATATGTCAGTCGTTTTGGTTCTGACCCTCGTCTGACACCGAGTCTAGTACTTGAGGAATAACGTTTAAAGTCTAAATTTAACTTCTTTTGTCCCTTTTTGTGATCCGGTAAGTCTATACTGGATTTAGTTTAGGGAATACTAATATGTCACCTTCATTGTTTATCTAAGTTCCCTAATCTAACCTATCTGTCTCACGGACTTCTTGATACCTGTCTCCAAGTACTGTAACATGTCCTCCGTCATTAGTTCTAATAGAGGTCCTTTTTCTTTATGTTTTTTCTGTTTTACCAACAGACCCCTCCGGAATGTCTATCGACTCTTTTCTTCTCTTCGATTTTCGTTTCCTCTTTTCCTTTCTATGTGAGTAAACTTACGCCGTAAGGTTTCTTCTCGTTCCTCTCTATTCTTTCGGAAGGAGTCACTAGTTACGTTTCTTTATCTCCGTTTGTTATGTTACCCTTTCTGATCTCAAGAGAAATTCTTTTAATCTCTATGGTTCCCTTGTAAAGAACGTTTCTACCCGTGTTATTTCCTGTCTTTACCATACCCGGATTGTCTTCGTTTCTATAATTCTTCTCCACCGTTCTTATGTGTCTTCTTGATATGTTTTTTCTAGAAGTACTGGGTCTATTAGTACTACTACACTAGTGAGTGGATCTAGGTCTGTAGGACCTTACGTTTCAGTTCACCCGGAATCCTTGTTTCGATCACCTCTACTACCTTAAGGTCAATTCGATAAGGTTCAGGACTTTCTACTACGACAATGTCACGACGTGAGTTATACGATCTATAAACCTTTTGAGTCGACACCGGTGTCCTGACCTTTTCCAGTCAAAAGTAAGGTTAGGGTTTCTTTCCGTTACGGTTTTCTATAAGTTTGATGACGTGTTAACATGAGTAGAGTGTACGATCGTTTCATTACGGGTTTTAAGAGGTTCGGTCTAAAGTTGTCATGTACTTGGTACTTGAAGGGCTATATGTTCCGCCTAAATCTTTTCCGTCTCCTTGGTCTCTAGTTTAACGGTTGTAGGCGACCTAGTAGTTTTTTCGTTCTCTCAAGGTCTTTTTGTAGATGAAGACGAAATAACTGATACGGTTTCGGAAACTGACAAATCTAGTGTTGTTTGACACCTTTTAAGGATTTCTTTACCCTTATGGTCTGGTGTAATGGACGGAGGACTCATTAGACATACGTTCAGTCTTTCGTTGTCAATCTTGACCTGTACCTTGTCTGACCAAGGTTTACCCCTTTCCCCATACAGTTCTGACATATAACAGTGGCACGAATAAATTGAATATACATCTCATGTAGTACGCTTTACCACCCGACCTACTTCGTGTTCGACCTTAGTTCTAACGACCCTCTTTATAGTTATTGGAGTCCACACGTCTACTGTGGTGGTAATACCGTCTTTCACTTCTCCTTGACCTCTCGGAGAACTACTTACACTTTCTTCTCTCACTTTTTCAACCGAATTTTAAGTTGTAAGTTTTTTGATTCTAGTTACGTCGGTCAGGATAACGGAGTACCATTTATCTATCCCTTTGTTACCTTTGTCACTGTCTGAAATAAAAGAACCCGAGGTTTTACTGACGTCTACCACTGACGTCGGTATGTGAACGAGGAACCTTCTTTTCGATACTGGTTGGATCTGTCGTATAATTTTTCGTCTCTGTAATGGTTGTTTTGATCAGTTTCGATACTAAAAAGATCATCAGTACATACCTACACTCTCAACCTGATATTTCTTTCGACTCGTGACTTCTTAACTACGAAGACTTGAAACCACAACCTCTTCTGAGAACTCTAAGGGAACCTGACGTTCCTCTAAGTTGTTCAGGTAGGATTTCCTCTGGTCAGGACCAACAAGTAACCTTCCTGACTACGACTTCAACCTTGAGGTTATGAAGCCGGTGGACTACGTTTCTTCACCGAGTAACCTTTTCTAGGACTACGACCCTTTCTAACTTCCGTCCTCCTCTTCCCCTGGTGTCTTCTACTCTACCAACCTACCGTAGTGGAAGAGTTACCTGTACTCAAACTCGTTCGATACCCTCAACCACTACCTGTCCCTTCCGAACGTACGACGTCGGGTACCCCAGTGTTTCTTAACCAGTTCTGACTCGCTGACCTCACTTGACTTGACTTGAGTTGACTTCGTTTATGTTCTCATCATAAACTTTAAACTTTTAACTTTGACGAACAGAGATCCCTTATCGTTACCTTACCTTTCCCTATTCTACGATGTGATACGAACATCTAAATAAAAGAAAAAAAAAATTAAACATTAACTTTCCATTAATGAAATGTCAAAACATAACCAAAGATGGTTTGTCGTCGTACTTAGTCGGACATATATTTTGTATATTTATCAGAAAATATATTCATACCCAAGGGTTCATAGAGTCACCATTTCTTAGGTGGACGTTTACGTCCTCTGTACCTAAGATAGGGATCCAGTCTTTCTAAGGGACCTCCTCCTTTACCGTTGGGTGAGGTCAAAAGAACAGTCCTTTTAGGGTGCTTGTCTCCTCGGACCGTCCGGTTTCAAGTACCTCAGTGTCTCAACCTGTACTGACTCGTGCGTGTGTGTGTCTGTGTATGTATACATTCATCAGAATGTCTATATAGATATTGTCAAAACAACTCGTCCAGTCAAACCACAATCTCTGTTGACCTAAACATAGATTTAAGATCTATTCCACTATTCCCCATGTTCCGACAGTAGGAGGGTAGGAGAATAGTGGATAGTGAAGATTGTGTAGACGGCAGTGAATGGTCGTGGATGGTGATTTAAACCTTTACGTAGTCTTAAGACGCTGGTTTGTGAGTGGACTATCGTTCTTAATTTCCTACCCGACTCGTACTTACCCCAGACTACGTCACCATCTCTTAAGTAAGTTCCTCTAAGGAAGGAAAAGAACCTTTGTCAATTGAATTCCACGTGTCACCAATATTGTGTCCGTAAAATAAACCTTGGATTCCGGTTCTTCTTCGAACTCCTTCTTTAACGATTTAAAAATTCTTTAAACACTCGGTCAACAATTTAAAGTTTTGAATGTCACTTTATTTAATATAATATGTGATTTCATGTCCCTGAAGAGACCGTCAGCTTCACCAATTTTGAAACGGAAGGTTTCGTCTCCCACTCTCAAGATAGGGACCCGTCTCTCGATTCTAGGGTGTACGGACCACCGGTCTTTTGGTTTTGTATTTTGTCTTCGTTATAACGTTTTTTTAGTTATTTCCTAAAATTTTACCAGGTGTAGTTTTTTTAATTTTTCATTATTTAATTTAACGTAAAATTTTATATAGATATTTATTATTTACGGAGTGAAGGATTTACAAACTGATATAAACTGATAGTAGATACAGGAAATACAATAGATAACATAGGTAATAATAGATATAGATGTAATTCATTTTACATCATAGTATAGATGTGATTTCGGAAACTGACACACTTTCACTTTCAGTGAGTCAGTACATGTTGAGAAACGCTGGGTGTTTGATATGTTAGGTACCTTAAGAGGTCCGGTCTTAACCCATTGTAAAGACCTCACCCATTGTAAAGAGAAGAGGTCCCCTAGAAGGGTTGGGTCTCTAACTTGGGTTCAGAGGGAGTAACGTCCGCCTAAGAAATGGTCGACTCGGTGTCCTAGTGTTGTTTGAATCTCTACCCTTAAGGTTTTTTAAGAATCTCTACCCTTATGGTCTGTTAGAATGGAGGACTCTTTCGACATACGTCCAGTTCTTCGTTGTCAATTTTGGACTGTACCCTGTTACTTGATCAAGTTTTAACCCTTTCCTCACGAAATTCTGACACATAATAGTGGGATGAATAAATTGAAAATACGTCTTTTATAGCACGATTTACGACCCGACCTACTTAGTGTTCGACTTTAGTTCTAAAGGTCCTCTTTATAGTTGTTGGAGTTTATACGTCTACTATGGTGAAATTACCGTCTTTCATTTTTCCTTGATTTCTCAGGGAACTACTTGTACTTTCTCCTCTCACTTTTTCTACCGAATTTTGAGTCGTAAGTTTTTTGCTTCTAGCATCATAGGTCAGGGAAGTGAAACACCGTTTATCTACCCTTTTACACCTTTGTCACAGTCTAAAGTAAAAGAACCCGAGGTTTTAGTTACGCCTACCACTGACGTCGGTACTTTAATTACCTGTGAACGAGGAACCTTCTTATCGATACTGTTTGTATCTGTCACATAATTTTTCGTCTCTGTAGTGAAACGACTGTTTCCAGACCTATCAGTTTCGATACCAAAAAGGTCGTCAGTGCATACCTACACTCTCAACCTGGTATGTCTTCCGACTCGAGGTTTCTTAACTATGAAAACTTGACACCACGACGTCTTCTAAGTTCTCAGGGAATTTACCGTTCAACTAGTTTGGTCAGTTAGGATTTCCTTTAGTTGGGACTTATAAGTAACCTTCCTGATCACGATTTCGACTTCGAGGTTATGAAACCGGTGGACTAAGTTTCTCGGCTGTGTGACCTTTTCTGAGACTACGAGTCTTTCTAGCTTCCTTTCTCCTCTTCCCCTGTTGTCTCGTACTCTACCAACTTACCGTAGTTTCTGAGTTACCTGTACTTAAACTCGTTTGAGTCCTTCTGTCACCTCCTGTGTCTTCGGACCACTCCACGTCAAGTACCCCAACGTTTCTCAGCCTGTACTGAATCGTTGACTTGTTGTTGTTGTAGTAATTCATTATAGTAAAACTTTCGACTTTTAGTCGTGACCCCTTTCTAAATGTAGTGTCTTTAATTGTTTTCGACATTTAGTTCTAAAAAGGGGTCTCTGTCAGAATTCTGTAAATGGTCGTGTGGTGACCTACCCTAGTCCTTGTGGTCTTAGGTCTACACAAGTCGAAAGTTTCCGAGTCATTTTTATATACAGAACCGTTGGAGGAGTCTTTTGAGAAAGTATAGGAATTTATACTACTAGGGATCATTGGTTGTTTGTAAACTTACTTAATTGACATTAAAAAAAGGAGATGGAATAATCCATGACTTTGACCTCTGATGTTTAATTTAACTGTTTTCTGATCGTCTTCTTTTCGTATGTTTAAAGTAAACTACAATTATAAAAATATACGTGTCTCCAAAGTCTCTTTCTTTACTTTTTGGTGTTCGTTATGAGTTCCCGAATATACGGTGAAATCGTTTCCTACTATTTAACGCCTCTTCCCTAATATGTTTCCTCCCCCTAGACCCAAAAGATCCCCTGCATTTATCACTCTCCTATTTATAACAGAGACCATAAAAGTGTAATCGAAGAAACGATATTTGTAAAAACGGTGTCTGTAAAGATGGTGTATTGATTAACCGACATTCCGTTAAAACGTCAGTTTCTATTTTATTGACCAACTGTCAAACCCAACTGTCAAACCAAAGTTACAATCGTAAAGAAGGTCAATCACTACAATAGCTACCGAAACAACTCAACTGTCTGTTACTAAACGGGGGTTCTCAACCAAAGAATAAAATTTTGTATGATGTAACGTCTTTTTTTCTCCGTTCCCTGGAGTTTCCGTGTGTTACCTTGAGTATAAAGGGTGTCTTGAACCCTTATAGATAGTTGTCTGTACATTGTTATACGGTTCCTATTTCACACCTCCAAAAGTGTTACGTTATCTTTCGAGTCATTGTTTCTACGTAAAATCACAAACCTTTATCTATGTAAAAAATTACTTCCTTCTTTAAAATCGTCTTTCTTTTTCACACTACGGTTTGACTTTCTTTTTAGTTAAAATTTTTACGTATTATGATTCTTACTCTCTGAGTTTTCTGTTCAAGAATCCTGGTTGGGTGCTTTATTTTAGTCAATAAAGACGTCATACCGGTACTTAGATGTGTGTAAAAATTACCTAAGTTTATAAAACATAAATGTTGTTTCAGAAAAATAAAACAGTAGTTAAAAAGTACAAAGTAATGTGGCAAAAAGTCACAGGGAGAAAAGAAAAAGTAGTAAAAGAAAAAATGTCGTTTTAACGGAATACTGGTTAATCAATACGTCACTTTTACAAACATCGTTTTTACGAACGTTGTTTTTACAGATTACTGTTTCCACGAAGACCACTTTCGTGGATCTTCACCATTTATATATTCCATGTGATTGTCATCTATTCCCAATAAATCATTCCAACCGAATACGTCTGAGTAGAGTCACGACCGGGAGACAGAAAACACTATTCTCAGTGAGAGAGTAACACCATGTTCTTATCCCCTCCTTCCTCTCCAGTCTCATGTCTTAAATACGGTAGAGGTACTTCCTTTTAAATACCGGTCGAAAATCCGTCTATATCCCTCCCGTCTCTATAGAAGGACACAGAAAAAAAGTTAACTGGGGTTAGTTTTGTTAAGAATACGGTTTTACCGTAGTTAACCGTACTGTATAAGACTATGGGAAGTCTTGTTTACTTGTTTACTAGTTTAATTATAGGTCTTTCGTTAAAAATTATAAGACTGGACAGAAATTATACAGTTTGTTTCAGGAAATTTTAGAATGTTGAAACCTAAAGGTACCGTTAGGTCACCAATTCTGAGGTATGAAGGTCAGGACCTCTGTGTTCAAGTCAGGGACCAGTCCCTTGTTTCTAGGGTGCACGATACGTGGATTTTTATTTATTTTAAATTTTATTATTAATTCTTTTTTGAACGTTGAGTTTCTTCAGGTACCCCTTTACAGTCTTTCGTTTTGAAGTCCAAGGAAGTGTCTGTTTGACTGTTCCTTAGACGTAACATTGTGTATTTCGAATTCTTCTCAACGATATTTACAGTCGGGACTGGTTTTATAGGGGGTCAATCACTCTCACGAAAAGGAAGGGGTTCACTTTAAGATGGTTAGTCTTTAGGTAACACTAATTGTGTGGAAATGTTTCCTTTTATTGAGACTCCCCCAATTACCGGGTCGGGATGCCTCTTTAACAAGTTCCTCTAACGAGAGAAAGGAATCTTGGAAATAGACTCAACGTATCACGAATGTCTCATCTCCAAAATAAACCTTTTCTGTCCCCTTTCATTTTCCCTCCTCTCTGGACGAGGAGGGGTCCTAGTAACGTTATTGTAAGATTAGACGAAAAGTGAAGGAGGGTGTGGGGGATCAGTTCTGAGGTAAATCGTCGATCTACTCGTAATTTTTAACGTTTGCTTCGTTACCTATTTCTTAATTAGAATTTTTATATGTTCGTTGAGGACGTCGAGTTAAGGTCTTTTTATTTGCTGGGTTAGTTTTTCACCCGGCTTCTTGATTTGTCTGTAAATAGGTTTCTTCTGTATATCTACCGATTCGTTGTGTACTTTTCTACGAGTTGTAGTGAGTAATAGTCTCTTTACGTTTAGTTTTGGTGTTACTCCATGGTAAAGTGCGGTCAGTCTTACTGACGGTAGGTTTTCAGATGTTCGTAATTTACGACCTCTCCCATACCTCTTTTCCCTTGTGAGAATGTGACAAACACCCTTACGTTTGATCATGTCGGTGATACCTCTTGCTACACCTCTAAGGAATTTTTTGACCTTTATCTTGACGGAATACTGGGTCGTTAGGGTGATGACCCGTATGCGTGGTTCCTTTGGTCTTAACTTTCTCTGTTGCACATGGGGTTACAAGTAGTATCGTGACAAATATTATCGGTAATGTACCTTCGTTGGATCTACAGGTAGTCGTCTACTTACCTATTCTTTCGATACCATGTATATGTGTTACCTTATAATGAGTCGGTAATTTTATTATGTAAACTTAGTTAAGATTGCTCCACCGACTTTGATTTCGGATAATGTGTCTCACTTCATTCAGTCTTTCTTTTTGTGTTTATGTCATATGATTGTGTAAATATACCTTAAATCTTCCTACTATTGTTATTGGGACATACGCTCTGTCGTTTTCTCTGTGTCTACATTTGTCAGAAAACTTGAGACACCCTCTCCCGCTCACACCCTACTAGACGCTCTTACCGAATCTTTGTACATTTAAGTCAAGTCAAGTCAGTGAGTCAGAACAAGTTGAGAAACGCTGGGGTACTTAGCGTCGTGTGGTCCGGAGGGACAGGTCGTGGTTGAGGGCCTCAGGCACTACGGTAGGTCGGTAGAGTAGGAGACAACATGGGAAAAGGAGGATGGGGGTTAGGGAGGGTCGTAGTCTCAGAAAAGGTTACTCAGGCGAGAAGCGTACTCCACCGGTTTCATAACCTCAAAGTCGGAGTCGTAGTCAGGAAGGTTCTTGTGGGTCCCGACTAGAGGAAATCTTACCTGACCAACCTAGAGGAACGTCAGGTTCCCTGAGAGTCCTCAGAAGAGGTTGTGGTGTCAAGTTTTCGTAGTTAAGAAGTCATGAGTCGAAAGAAGTGTCAGGTTGAGAGTGTAGGTATGTACTGGTGACCTTTTTGGTATCGGAACTGATCCGCCTGGAAACAACCGTTTCATTACGGAGACGAAAAGTTATACGATAGATCCAACCAGTATAGAAAAGAAGGTTCCTCAGTCGCAGAAAATTAAAGTGCCGACGTCAGTGGTAGACGTCACTAAAACCTCGGGTTTTGTACATTTAATAGTATACACTTTGATTAACGGTCAGGTACAAGTTACGTACTATGTCCTACGAGCCCCGACCACGTGACCCTACTGGGTCTCCCTACCCTACCCCTCCCTCTACCCTCCTCTCAAGTCCTACTCCTTGTGTACATGTGGACACCGTCTAAGTACAGTTACATACCGTTTTGGTTATGGTATAACATTTTATTTTTTTATTTATTTATTTTGATTTTTCTTTTTAGGGTACTAGTCCAGTACCCAAAGGGAAGGGTGACGTAAACCTTATTTTAGACTTGAGGACTGCACCTCGTCTTCTGGGTCCTTTTAGAGGGGGTCCGATCGACTTAGGGTGAGGAAACGAGGGTTCTGGTCGGGGCGAGCGGTCGGAGGACGGAGGTTCGAAGGAGACGGAAAATCCAAGACATGAATGAGAAGGGAGACGGACCTTGAGAGACGGGACCTAGAAGGAACCGGTCGAGGAGTAGGAGGAGTGGTGAGTCAGCTGTGAATGTGGAACAGGGAAGTCTCTCCGGTAACGACTGGTCTGGGTGTGATGGTAAGATAGGGTAGAGAACGAAAGAAGAGAAGTATCAGTAGTAGTGCTAAACTTGAACGGTCTCAATAAATAAATGAAAGACATGTGGTGTGTGTGTGTGTGTGTGTGTGTGTGTGTGTGTGTGTGTGTGTGTGTAGGTATCTGCGTTTGATCTACATGTGAGGAAGTCTTGTCGAACACAGTCATGGGTCTCACGATGGACTAGGTCTCAGTCACGAGTCACTTGTGACGCCCCGTTTACGTTTGCACGTACTTCCACTGACGTACCACGAGGTGGTGGGTGGTGGTGCTCCGAGTCGGGACGTAGACTTTTCCTTCCTCCTAGGAGAATAAGACGAGGAAAAAGGCGAGGGGTGTGAGACCCCCGACAGGGGTGAGGGAGTCCTGTGTGGCGACAATAAGTATGATACCCATAAGTTCATAGTTCTTTAAACATGTGTCGGGTACACCCGTCCAACCAGACTCCCGAACCTTTGGGGTGGTCACTGTCCAGGATCTCACCCAGACTGAACTCCTACGGTTGGTGAGTAGGTCTTTAAGTATTTCAACGGTCTATAGTTAAACAACTTGGTAATATACGAGTACTTGTGGACTAGTTCGTCTTGGAAAACACCCCCAGGTGTAATGACTTTCGCACGAACGAAATACCTGTGTTGCGGGAGGGAGGTGTGTACGTGTGGCGTGTGCGTCCACACTTACGGACTGTCCGTCTACCCTACTGACAGTCCTTCCGTCTCGGGTCGGGACGGAGATCGACGTGACGAGTCACGACCCTGTGTCGGGTCACCCACTGGGGAGAGGTAAACTCTCACGGGACATTGGTCCACGGGTGTATTGACGTCCCAGTAAAAGATCTGTGTCCAAGCTTTACAAATTGGATCGACGGTCCAGTCCTTCTAATAAACGGTTGATAAAGGATGTGTCCAGAGGGAAAACCTGGAGTCCGTAGTGGGGTTCCTATCGGAGCATGGGGGCGAAGATCCGAGTCCTCCTGCGGAACGACATAGGGTCCTGGTCGGTCAATGGACCCAGTAGTACCCCGGTGACCAGAAAACATCCGACTGGACCCTTGTGTAGGAGGTAGACAGTGTAATAAAAATACCCTCATTCCTGAGACCGAAGTGTTTTGAGGTATCTGTCCTATTTAACACCCCGACGACATGAGATCGGTACGGACGATTATCACATAGAGTCTCCGTCTTCACGACACCCCGAAAAAACAGGAGGTCGAAGGTAATTCGTAGGAAAGGTGGAAAAGGAGGAAGGTAATTCGTAGGAAGGACAGCCGAGAAAAGTATAGATGATAACAGAAGTTGTCACACATGTTTAGGTAAAAGGAAGAAAGTCGAGAAAGAGGAAAGGTCCGAGAACAGAATACTTCATATATGAAACCTCCACAGACGAGTCGGGGACAGAGAAGAGGTGAGAAATTTTAATAGGGGGTAGATAACCTTATAGGTGACTTTGTCACCCTCTTCCTCCGACGTCCTCTCCTCTGGAGGTTTTGTTTCACTCTTTCACGGTAGGACATGGACGAGGTCGAGGACCGAGAAGTGGGGACCCCTCGAAGGGTCCACACTCTACCGCGTAGTGATCTATTGACCGTCATTACCAGGTGTAACTTTCACAAAAGAGTGAACACTAGTCTTGGTTGGACTCTTGCAGAAGATGTAGGATACCGGGAGGAACGGAAAAAATTACCAAGTGATAAATTAACTTCACGTCAACTACAGGCTATAACATATTCAATGTCCACATGTTATATCACTAAGGGTTCAAAATTTCCAATACGAGGTAAATATCAATAACATTTTATAACGGAATATAAGGAACACAACATGTTATTTAGACTATTTGCGAATACGTACCATTCAGTGAAGTCAACATAGGCTGACAAACCTGACACTGGGATACCTGACATTGGACGGTCCAAGAAGACAGGGACCCTAAAAGTCCGTTCTTATCACTTCAACCGACAGTACGGGAGGAGGTTCTCTATAATGGTTGAACATCGAATAAAATCAATATATACATAAACCGACGGAGTTCAGAAATAACGTCGAACGTCCTAGAAGGAACGAGTACGGCGTAGAAGGGAAGACCGTATATCTGACAGATCAATACCACGCACCCGAGACCTTAAACCCGAATCAACGAGATCGTACACGCTAGAATCAAGGGGTTGGTTCCTAGTTTGGGTTCAAGGGACGTAACGTTCCGTCTAAGAATTGGTGACCTGGTAGTCCCTTCGGGTAATAGTGAATAAAATATGTATTATCGAACATGAAGAAGCAGGGGATAAGGATAGAACGGGAAAGGGGAGAAGGAACGAAACTGAGTACAAAATGAGGGAGGAGACGGTGGATACCCTAGCGTGTCTCAACCTGTGCTGACTTCGCTGTATCGTCGTCGTCGTCGTAGGTGGGAGTCGTGAAGGAGACCAGAAAAAAAAAAATTCTGGGACTCTAATCGTTTAACTGGAGACCCATAGGAATGGATTGTCCAGGATCGACGGTCACCCGGACTTCGTTTTCGGACCCTTTCTCCCCAGTCTTTGCCGTCTGCACCCCAGAATCCAGGGTAGAACTGCCCCGGAACGGATGAACACCGTCTACGGTCTAGATTTCCTGGAGTATATGAGGTGCGTGACTTAAGTCGTCGTTCCCGTAGTCCCGTGTCCCGACCCGGAACGAGTGGACCCCTGGTCCTGTCTAAGTCTACCGGGAGACGAGTCCGGACTGGGGAGTTGGGACGAGGAAGGTGGAGTTGGAAGAGGAAGTCTGAGGTCTGAGGAAAGGGGTGACCAGAAGAGGAGGAAGAGGGGTATGGTCGACGGAAATTTGTGTTCGTCTTTGTTTAATAAATACTTCTCGGGAGTAAATACTACGTAACCATTACGGTCCCTTCTGTGGCTATTAAATAAATTCCTAGTGTCTGTGCTACCAAGCGTTTAATATTAAGGTCAGTCTTTAAAACAATTAAAAGACCCTCGAGAGACGAAACTAAATCTCGGAGTTCACATGGAGTCTGGGTGGTTAGAGGAGTCGTAAACGCAGTGAGAATGTGCTCCGGTCGAGTCCACTCTGACATCGTGTCAGTCGAACGAGCACCAGGAAGCAAGGGTCGGTGTACGTCACCGGTGAAGGTTAGTGGGTCTGTACGAACCGGCGGAGGGGGTAGGAGGTCTGTACGAACCGGCGGAGGGGGTAGGACGGGAGGGCCGACGACCGAGACAAGACGTCCTTTGAGGGGTTGGATGCCACGTGGTCCGGATAGACACACCCTGACTTTTTCTCGCAGGTATCGGTCTGAAAGGACCCTCGGAGTGGTGTCAACGGGGGAGTGGGGTGTGACCCCAAACACGGTCAGTGGTAACCGTGGTACTGGTCAACGTCTGAACCTTCGACGACCGTGTTCGGGTTGACATCATTCAATTGTCCACCTCTGCAAAAGGTCGACGGTCAGCACGTGGACAAGTACACGGAGTCCTACACGGGGACCCCTACCTCTTCCCGGTGACCTCCATCATTTTTGAGAAGAACTCGAAGTCACGGAGTTCAGGGGAGGAAGACCATAGGAACCGCTGGAATAGAAAGAAATAGTGGACTCTTTTGTACCTGATATCAAACGACGGATGCACTTAAAATTAAAAATTTAAATCGATAAAAATGGGTTTAATGCGTTTATGTACCCAATTTCTTTGTTTGTCAAGATGTTTGTGACATAAGTATTTTATTTTTCGACAGAGCGTATGTCCCAATAACAATGGTAGAAAGATTTAAGGTATATATACACAATCATATGACATAACCACGAAAAGAAAGACCGAACGAAGTGAGACATATTATCCGAGGTCAAAGTAGGTGGAGTAATCTTGACTAAGTTTACATAAGAAAAATTGCCGACTCATTATGACGTAACACAGATACATGGTGTCGAAAGAATAGGTAAGTAGACGACCTTGTGTACATATGGACGTCGCCTAAGTATAACTAACCGTTTTGGTTATGTCATAACATTTCATTAATTGGAGGTTAATTTTATTATTTAAATATGAATTTTTTATTTTATTATTTCATATATTAGGTAATTTTTTTTATTTTTCGATGGAAGTGGGAATAAAGGTAAACCATGCATAGAGACATAGGATTTTTTTATATGAATCTAATGATGAAACCTCACAAAAGAAAGTTAGCGTCCATACTTGAGAACCGAAAGGGGATATTTTATGCTATAGAATCAAGAGAAAGTGAAGTAGAGGAGACGTGTTTATAAAGATCAAGTTCTCACTCATGTGTTACCGGGAACCGGACGGTGGACAAGAACATTTACCACAATGACCTTCTACTGGTACGGGTGATAAGTACATAACAGGTGCCAACAAACCCACGACGTTGTCTTGAATCGTCAAAGGTGTTTCTGGTAGACCGGGTCTCTCGGATTTTATGAATAATAGATCGAGAAATGTTTTTGTAAATAGTTAGAGACAATCAGAAACGGAGGATGGGTGTGTCAAGGTAACTTAAGACCAATGTCTAGTTATAGGTCCCAAAGGGAGTAAGTCAAGTCAAGTCAGCGAGTCAGCACAGGCTGAGAAACGCTGGAGTACTTAGCGTCGTGTGGTCCGGAGGGACAGGCAGTGGTTAAGGGCCTTGAGTGAATCTAAGTGCAGGTAGATCAGTCACTACGGTAGGTCGGTAGAGTAGGATCCAGCAGGGGAAGAGGAGGACGGGGGTTAGGAAGGGTCGTAGTCTCAGAAAAGGTTACTCAGTTGAGAAGCGTACTCCACCGGTCTCATGACCTCAAAGTCGAAATCGTAGTAAGGAAGGTTGCTTTAGGATCGCGACTAGAAGTCTTACCTGACCAACCTAGAGGAACGTCAGGTTCGCTGAGAGTTCTCAGAAGAGGTTGTAGTGTCAAATTTTCGTAGTCAAGAAACCGCGAGTCGGAAGAAGTGTCAGGTTGAGAGTAATTTTGGTAGATTTACACCACGAGTCTACTCGGTTTATCACAAGATACTCATGAAAAAGAGGGACATGTAAAATAAAAGTGAACGGACATATTAACGGAAAAAAACAAAGAAACGAAATTAAAGAAATGTAAATTATGATTAAGTTGTTTGAGAAGTAGTCCACACATTTATACCAAATTGTATAATTTCATAGTCAGAATAGGTCAACCTCTATAACGAGATCCTCGGTCAACTGGACGAGGTTAGACCTGACCAATGAGACTTTACGGACGACGTGTGGGTGGTAGGACTACGTTTTCCTCCTCAGGAAAACGTAGATACGATACGAATTAGGGATAAAGGTCCTAGATACAGAAAGTGAAAGAACTAATTAGGTTAAAATTTTCTTGAGTATGAAGTAGTACTAGAACTCTTTTTTATATCTCCACCATGTGAAAAACTCAGAAGTGTAGAGACTTTTATAGAAATAAGATAGGACAATTATTAAATAACAATCCGAATTTTATCTTAATTACCCACTTTTAGTTTTAGTAGAAGGGAACCTTCAGTCTCCTGTAAAAGGTCAGAAGATAGTCACAACGATAACTTTTCCTTTTCAGACTACGGTGTGACTGAAGACTAGTAAACCCCCAAAACATACAAAGGGAGAACCCTCATTAATTAAGTGCCACAAAAGTTCAAAGAGTTACACTGAAGTAGTTAAAGATAGTACACCCGTTCCACGATCCGTCCGGGGAAGTCAGACCTTTAAGTGGAGGAAAGTAAGACCTTTTACAAATTTAATAAGGAAACTAATACTAATAAAGGGAGGGTAGTTAAGAGATAAGAAGGAAAGACCTTAAGTTCAATAAAAATACTGACTAGGACATTATAGGAGTAAAAAAGAAAGAATAAAAGATAGAATACAAATCAGGAAATAAGACCCTTAACTTGTACTCACCCGTCCATTCTTTGTGGTCAGTCGACTCGTTCAGATTATGCTGTCTACCCTGGTCTCTTCTTCGTCTTATGAACTTTTTACTTTTGAACCCCCTTTAATAATAACCATAAGAGTTTCTCTATGCTTTTCTTATCCTCCGGTACTTTTTTACTACAAGTCTCTCATATTGTTGTCGTGTTACTGTCGTTTTGATCTTGAAGTCACCCTTTCCTTGTAAGTCTTTGGTTACCTTCGAGAGTCACTCGGGTCGGTGGCTCTGTCCCACTGTCCTAGTAAAGATCTCCGTGAAGACTGTAACTATAGAAAGACGGAAAACAAAAACCTTATTCGTTTTAGATGTCTCTCCCGTCCCTTCTTAGACCTACGGTCACCCTTCCTTCCGACTCTATAATTACCGTACCTTTATAAGTTAATTCACAGGACATAAGTGTTACTATGGACGTTTAGATACTGGGAGGTAAGATGACAGACTGACACACGTTACCATTTCTCCCAATTCCTCCCCCTCTCCACACGTCGAAGGTTAGAGTAGAATTGGATCTCCAAGTTGGTCAAGACAAATACCGTGGGTGAGGCCGTGAGAACGGACCTTTTAGGGTGTTTGTCTCCTCGGACCACCCGACGTCAAGCACCCCAGCGACTCTCAGCCTGTACTGACTCACTGAAGTGAAAGTGAAAGTGAAAGTACGTAACCTCTTCCCTTACCGTTGGGTGAGGTCACAAGAACGGACCTCTTAGGGTCCCTACCGCCTCGGATCACCCGACGGCAGATACCCCAGTGTGTCTCAGCCTGTGTTGACTTCGCTGAATCGTCGTCGTCGTCGTCGAGGTAAAGGTCCCCATGTAATACAGGGGTCCATGTCCCTGAAACACCTAAGACCCTGTTGTCAACTAAATGAAGAACCGAAAGGGATGAAGACTGACTCCTAAAACGAAATAACATCGACGATTCAGTCAATAGTGATTACGTCAGAAGGGTCGACGGTGTGACATCCGTCAAGAGGACAAGAGGAACAGAAATGTTCTTAAAAAAACAGGAGAACTCCTAGAGAAATCACCGAAAACTTACTACAAAGTCCAATCTATTTTTTTCTTTTTTTTTTTTGATCGACGAATATAAGTTAGACGTGGAAAGTTTCTTCAGAGAGTCATATTTTACGGACTTAAGGTATGGAAAGAGACACAGTAACCACAAAGGATGGTCTGGAATAAGGTGTGGTACGAGTATTGTTGATGAATCGTTTACGAACGGACCGGCTTTTAATCGTAAATTCAATGTAAAAACTTTATCGACTATTTAGAGGAGTATAAAAGCAATACAAAAAATGTTACAATTCAGAAACGAAATAAAATAAAATAATGAAAAAGGTCCACGTGTTGTATCACTAAACTACAAAGATATGTAATGTTTTACTATTAGTACTATTCAGTTCGACAGACAGTTGTATGTTTCAATAATGTTATAATAACTGACATAAGGGATGTAACATCCAAAGTAAGGACATTGTAAATGAAATATTGACTTTCAAATATGGAGAATTATAGGGAGTGTATGAAGTGAGTAGGTAGTTAAGGGAGAGGAGACCTTTGGTGGACAAACAAAAGACATAGAAGTTCAGACAAAGACAGAACAACATAAACAAAATAAAAAATTTAAGATGTGTATTCGTTTTAGGGTACTGTAAACAGAAAGAGACAGTGTGAATAAAGTGAATCGTTTTGTGAGAGGTTCAGGTAGGTAACAGAGTTTACCGTTCTAAAGTAAGAAAAAATACCGACTCAACATGAGGTAATATATCTATCTATCTATCTATAACTATAACGTAGAAGAAATAGGTAAGTAATAAGGTACCTGTGAACCCAACAAATGTTTAGAACCGAAAACATTTATTTCAACGATACTCATATCTCAACGTGTATAGAAAAGTATAATCACGAAAACAAAAGTAGTCTTTTTAAAGGGTATTCATCTTAATGACCTGGTATACTATCAAGATGAGAATTAACAAACTCTTTGTAGGTATTACAAAAGGTATCACTGATATAGTTACTTGTAAGGTCGTTGTCCTGTTTCCTCAAGAGAAAAGAGGTGTAGAAATTGTGAACAATGAACATCAGGAATTATCTGTCAAACCGTCCACACTCCACCATAGTACATCAAATATAAACGTGAAGGAACTCTTACTCACGACAACTCGTAGAAGAGTACACGGACAACGGGTAAACATACAGAAGACACTTTTTATAGATAAGTTTAGGAGACGGGTAAAAATTTAGTCCAACGAACGAAAAAAAAACAACAACTTACCATACTCGATGAACATATAACCCCTATATAAAAAACGTTTATGGAAGAGGGAAAGTCATCCACCGGAAAAGTACAACAACTATCGAAGGTAACGACACGTTTTAAAAAATCAACCTACGTCAGGGTAAACAAATAAAAACGAAAACAAATGGAACGGATTCCTCTGTTGTAGGTTTTTTGATGACGATTCTAGTTACAGTTTCCCGTATGACGGAAACAAAATAAGATCGGTTAGATACCAAAGTTCAGAATGTAAATTTAGAAATTAGTTAAAACTCAATTAAAAACATACACCGTAGTCTTTCATTAGGTCAAACTAAGAAAACATACATCGACAGACCAAAAGGGTTTTGGTAAATAACTTCTCCGATGTAAAAGGGGTAACATATAATAACGGAGGAAACAGTATCAAATCAACTGGTATATTAATACTCAAGTAAAGACCCGAGAGAAGATAAGGTAACTATATACACCGACAAAATACGGACATGGTATGATAAGACTAATGACATCGAAACATCTTCTCAAACTTTAGTCTATAGTACTATGTAGGTCGAAACAAAAAAAGAGTTCTAAAGAAACTGATACAACCATGAAAACACAAAAATATGTTTAAAATCTTAATAAACAAGATCAAGATACTTTTTTTATAGTGACCATAAAACTATCCCTAACGTGACCTGGACATCTAACGGAACCCATCATACCACTAAAATTGATATTATTGGGAAGGTTGGGTCGTATAATCTTCCTGTCATATAGAATGTAAAACAAACACAGTAGAAGTTAAAGAAATTAGTTACAGGATATTGAAAAACTCATAAAATGTTCAGAAAATGGAGGAACCAATCTAAGTAAAAATCTATAATATAAGAAAAGTTACGTTAATATTTACTCTAACGAAAGAAGAGAAGGAATATCGAGTAACAATCACATATCTTTGTGTTCAAAGACATTAAAACATAGGATGTTTAAACGATTTAAGTAACTGATCAAGGTCATCAAAACTATCATGTAAATCGTAAAAGATATATATTATATACAGTAGACGTTTTGTACTGTCAAAAAAAAAGAAAGGTTTAACCTAGGGAAAATAAAGAAAAATAACAGATTAACGACACTGGTCCTGAAGGTTATAATACAACTTATTTTTACTATTCTCACCCGTAGGAACAAAACAAGGACCAGAATCTCCTTTTCCAAAGTCCACAAGTGGCAACTACAACCGACACAAATAAAGATACATAATCTATCCAACTAATACAAGTGTCTAGAACCTTTTCACCAGGATACAGGATACCCCGGATCGTCGTGTGAGGAGACCGGTAGTTTCAATATATCAGATCCCGCGGCGGTACACTTGACACAACCAGGAAGACAACACCACCCTTACTGATGACACCCTTGTGATCATCCGTCCTGACCTGTGGTCGGTCCAAGTGAAGAACCGGGACGGGTATGCACCCGACGACCCGCCCTGGTCCAGGACCCCACCGACGTACGTCTCGGTCTTCCTCTCCCCAGGATTCCGACCACGAACGGGTGATTACCCGTCCCAGTCAAGAACCCTTTAGATCTGTACCCTATGTCTCCCCAGGACCCTATCATGGTTGGGTACCTATGCTTTCCTACCCAGGATCACGTAGATCGTCATCCTGGGTCCCACAGGGTCCTGACCACGGTCGGGTGACACACCGTCCCGGTCCAGGGTCCCACCGACTGATGTCCCCGAGATCCCAGAGTTCTGACGACGGTTGGTCTACCACTCACCCGTGTATAGGTCACGATTATTTCATATCCCTCCTGAATCATGGTCACAGAATCACCGTATTACCTCCGATGGTCGTAGATACAGAGGTCCCTATCAGGATAAACGGAGACACCTTCCAAGAGATTCTAGTCATTCAAGGAAAGTCAAATGACAGAGACGTGACCCTGAACTCCATACACTCTAAGACGGACACGGAAAATTGTCACCTCAGAGACAAAGGACTTCTGGAGATCGAGAGGGTATGTATTCGGGGTACCGAAAGTTTCGGTCTATAAGACCCCCGAACAGAAGGACCACGTCCTGGGTATCCGATGTCTCTGAGTACACCCCGAGTCTGAGGAACAAGGAACCCCTCTTAGAGATTTTAGAATAACGGAGACAGAAGGGTAAACACCCAGTGGATGGGTCCCCACACCCAGGACTGATAGGGTGCAGATGTGGGGAGAATTGAAAGAACACACCAAGGAAGAAATATGCCAATCACTACCTTTTAAAAAAGACGATCAAAAATCTAGTAACAATCGTTATAAACGAGACAACATTGAAAGTACACGGGCACCCTTCTTCACTCGAGTCCCAGAAGGATGGGACGGTAGAACCGATGTAACAGTAGTAAATTTTGGAGTGGACTGAAAGGGGAAGAAGTTAGAAGGAAAACAGTCAGGTCCAAGGTAGGTGTGACTTGAACGGAGACACAACGGTCATACCATCGGTGATCGGTATATACAAATCACTATACAGAGGTCTATCTCGGGGTGAGACTGGGTGTAAGGGTGTACACATAAAATGTATACAACAAGGAAGATGGACCTTACACTAACAAAGAAGACAACAAAATTAAAAACGAATAACGAAAATAATTTTATATTAAACGTACAATATGTTGAGTGAAAAAATTTTTAAATGTTAAGTCACCCAAAACCATATAAGTGTCTTAATACGTTGGCAGTAGTATAGGTTGTAGTCGTACGAGGTTTGACACAACTGGTGTCTGGGTTTCTTCCATTGTATTACACGTAATTTATCTACAAATAGTCGTACAATGTTTCAGGTTCAATCAAGACGAGTGGCACTCAGAGTTTCATTGGTAGAACAACTCCAGACTTACGATAAGAAAACATCTCAGTCTCTCTTCGTTGTTCATAGACTTCAGTTTTCCGTCTTATGTCTTCTTTTCCGTCACCCCTTAATTTCACTTTCCTGGAAGTCAGAACGTTTTATAGAGGTCCTTCCCAGTCGGAAACCTTCCCAACACAATTAGAGGAGAGACAAAAACATCAGAAGTGTCCACCGGTCCCAGTATAATAGATACTCACATTGTTTCCGTGAAATCAAACTGTCAGTCCGTCTCTCCCAGTCCTAGGAAACTCCGTCCAGTTATACATACTAATATCATTGTTGTCGTTACTTTTCGTTCAGTTTCTTTGTCAAGGTTGTCTCAGTCTTAAATGAAGAGGGATGATCAAAGGGTACCAGTTTCAGGTAAAGTGTTAGAATATCTTCTTTTCCGTTACTGAGAAGATTAGCGACGTAGTCTTCCTAGAAAGACCCTCACAGGTGGTAACCACGGTCACAAGGTTTATAACTCTAATAAGAAAGAAACAAAGAGATCCTTTCACAGAGTTAAGTCAAGTCAGTCAGTCAGTACAGGTTGAGAAACGCTGGGGTACTTGACGTCGTGTGGTCGGAAGGGACAGGTAGTGGTTGAGGGTCTCGAACGAGTTTGAGTACAGGTAACTCAACCACTACGGTAAGTTGGTAGAGTAGGAGACAACAGGGGAAGAGGAGGACGGAAGTTAGAACGAGTCGACGACGACGACGATTCAGTACAGTCAGTACAGACTGAGACACTTCGGGTGGTCCGAAGGGACAGGGACCCTAAGAGGTCCGTTCTTGTGACCTCACTCAACGGTAAAGGAAGAGGTAGAACGAGTCGTCGTCTCAGAAAAGGTTACTCAGTCAATAAACGTAGTCCACCGGTTTCATAACCTCGAAGTCGAAGTCGTAGTCAGAAAGGTTACTTATAAGACCTGACTAAAGGAAATCCTAACTGACCAAACTAGAGGAACGACGGGTTCCCTGAGAGTTCTCAGAAGAGGTTTTGATGTCAAGTTTTCGTAGTTAGGAAGTCGAGAGTCTGAAGGAATACCAGGTTGAGAGTGTAGGTATGTACTGTTGACTTTTTTGGTATCGAAACTGATCTACTTGGAAACAACCGTTTCATTACAGAGACGAAAAATTATACGATAGATCCAACTAGTGTCGAAAGGAAGGTTCCTTGTTCACAGAAAATTAAAGTACCTACGTTAGTGGTAGACGTCACTAAAACTTCGGGTTCTTTTATTTCAGACAGTGACAAAGGTAACAAAGGGGTAGATAAACGGTACTTCACTACCCTGGTCTACGGTACTAGAATTCAACAAACTTAAAATTCGAGTTAAATTCAAATTATAAAGATTCAGTTTTCCACCTTTCACAGATGAAATGTGGAAAGTTGAATCTTTATAACTTGAAGTTTGGGTCGTAGACCCAAACTTCGTCGTAGAGTTGAATTTCTTCAATCGGAAAAAGATACATACCCCTTTCTCAGTCCCGAGTAATTTTAATGAAGGAATCACGCATGGAGTCGATAGACCCCCGGACACTAGAATATAAGAGTCTTAAAGAGGTCCACCTTGTACTAGAAAAAGACGTGAGAGTCAAACTTTAATTTCAGAAAGGACCTTCCGGAAGAAATTTAGTGAGTAAAAGTTTTAAGACCCAATCTACAGTAAGGAAACATGAGAGTCTCTTGATACTTAAACAGGAAAAGATTGTGAATTGTACCAACAATATTTATATATAAATGAGAAAAAAGACGTGATCTGGTCCTTAAGTAACTCCTACTCATAAGTATAATAAATGGAGGTAAAAGAGTTCTGGTTAAAGTTACAGATCTCAACCTATATAAAACTCCCTCATACACTTCTTACTTCTTGACATGTTTTTTACTTCTCCCTTTCTTTTCCATCTTTCTTACTGTTCTATTTAAGACCGTAAATGAAGGTACACTGCATACGGAAGTAGTGTTGAGTAAAAGTGATTATAAACTAAAGAGGAAAGGTAATTTAACACACCATCTGAAATAATAACGAGAGTTCACATACGACGAGTGGGAATATCCTAGTAATATTAAGGGTGAGGTAATTGTAGTTTAAACCGGTGTACTGAACGGAACAGGTAAGTTTAACTCACTTTCCCTATACACTGTAAAATCTCGACTTTTAAATTTCAATAAAACACCAAGTCGGTATAAACGTAAATAAAACGATGTTTTAGTCACTACAGGGTATATCCTCGACGAAGAAGAAGGACCTAGGGTTTTACTTCTGTTACACTTTGTATCGTCATCGATTGTATGTTACCTTGACTGGAGGTCCACCTACCTTTTTAATTAAAAATAACAACATTTAGCGACTAACTTCCAAATAACAATCAGTTCTTCAATCGGATTCGACTTACTATTCAGTCGACCACTATTAGGGTACCATATGTTACGTTCTTCTCAGTATCCTAAACTCTTATATTGTCAGTCTTCCGGTAGGATAATCAGAGGAGAGGTTGTCTTTTCAGGAGACGGGTCTTAGGACCCCGAAACTTTAAGATGTACTTAACGAAACCACTGTCCCTTCCCTTGAGTAATCTGACACACAGTTAAGTATAGTAACAACCTTAAGTTTAACAAGTTTATAAAAAGTCAACCGAGAGGAGGCGACCATCGTCAGGACGGTGGATATCGGTGAGTCCAGTTAGGTGAGACATAAGGTGTTCTGTTTTGAATTAGATAACCTACGAATTAGTACAGGTTTGATTTGTAACGGTCAAGAATGAAATAACATTCTGAACCTTCTACTCTGACTTCGATAAGACTGAGAAATACTATTTATTTCCGTAAAAAAGATGAGGTTTCCATGAGATTAAGAAACATATAAGGTGTTCACCTTTACCATGAAAAATTTGTTTAAAAGGATAAAATTTTTAGAAATTTTACTTGTCTTTGAAAGTCAGTTACTCGAACTGAGAATCATTTTATATAATGGTTATAAAACGGTCGAACAACGGTTCTTTTGGAAAAATTTTATGTGTACTAAACCAATTGTCCAGAATTTTTGTTACACGTAAAATTTACGAAGGTTTCTTAGTTCTCTACTTACATCGGGATGTATCTACGGTGATTCAAATGTTCTTTGGGTAGTACCCAAATAGATTACTCGGACAGTGACATAACGAAAATTTATTGGTTTTTCCTTAGAGGTGTGACAAGAGGTATCACCGACATGATCAAACGTAAGGGTGGTTGTCACATCCTCCCAAGGGAAAAGAGGTGTGGGAGAGGTCGTAAATAACGAACGTCTAAAAACCTAGCGTCGGTAAGACTGACCACACTTCACCATGGAGTAACACCAAAACTAAACGTAAAGAGATTATTACTCACTACAACTCGTAGAAAAGTACACAAACAATCGGTAGGCATACAGAAGAAACCTCTTTACAGATAAATCAAGAAACCGGGTAAAAAACTAACCCAGCAAATAAAAAGACCTTAACTCGACGTCTTCAACGAACATATAAAAACTCTAATCAACAAACAGTCAACNTGTCGGTCTTTTCGTTTTTTATTATTATTATTATTTATTTATTTATTTATTGGTTTTTCCGTTAACATTCCTCTTTGTCTGAGACTCGTTGATACCTTCAATCTTCTTTTATTGTGATGTCACTTAATCGTCCCAATTTTTGATAAAGGTGAAACTTATTTGTCAAAAGAAAAATATAATAACTAGGAAGAATAAATTAATGTTTTCATTTAGTACTTATGTCTGTATATTTTTTAAGTTCGTGATAACTTGGGATGTCTCGTTGACAGGTTATCTTGAAAGACACTACTACCTTTACAAGATATAGACACGACAAGTCATTTCATCGGTAATCGGTGGACACCGATGACTCGTATGATCTTTACTCGATGCCTCTGACTCCTTGAGTAAAATTATAAATAAATTAAAATCAATTGGTGTCAAATTTATGAATGCACACGAAACGCCGATGGTGTAACCTGTCGGGTCTTTTTCTTAAATTTTTATAGTGTACGTAGAAGTTTCGGGAATTCTTTGGTAATAATTACCAAACCATATAAGAATCCTCCTAAAACACCCTCCTTCATACGATATACAGTACAGATTACTTATGTCTCCAAGTGTCATACCGGAGACCTCCGTCGGACATGAGTTTAAGACTCAGACATCGTATGGCAGGTTATCTTGAAAGGTTGTCTTGTACGTACTACACTTCGTTCAAGTAATCGGAGAGTCGAAGGAGTATACATTTTACCCTGATTATTACTATTGATGGATGGTCCCAGAAAACTCTTCATTTAATATGTTATATAAATTTCGGGAATCTTGTTAAGAATTGTATAGTATTGGTAAGTGATTTACAATTCATTATCATAACTATAATAATATATGTACAATAAGACACGGAATAAATCATAAAGAACGGTCTCTTTCGTAAGGTACAGTGTCACATATCTAGCTGGAATGAAAAAATTGCATTAAAAAAATTTAATATTTTTTCATTTACATGTACCGTTTGGGTTATGTCATAACATTTCATTTTATTTTATTTAATTAATTCAATTTAATTCTTTTTGTCTTATGATTCTTAAATGACTGAAATTGAACGAATTTACCATCTGATCCATTAAGTTTAATTAGGGAGGGATTCTATGAAATTATTAACGTGGTTTGTACCAAAATTTGACTAATTTTTTTAAGTCTTTAATTATTTTATCCCTTCTTAATCCCCCTTTATCACCGGGTCCTTCTGATCGGAATAAGAGATACGAGTAAAAAGGGACTGTCTTATTATTCCCGACGTTTATAACCCCAATTGTCTATACACGAAATTTTATTGATAGAACACGAGTTCCTTTATTTTCCGTTTTAACTCTTAAAGTCTTCTCATGATCGTTGATATCACTTTCGGTTTACCTTTAGGGTCGTGATTTTTGTAAGTTCCCCGCAAAGTATCAAAAGTCAATAGATCTTTTAAATGTTTTAGTCAAAATAGACAATGAAATTTTAAATATTCTTAAGTGGATATTTTAATGAACCTAGACATCAAAGACAACAATGACTAAGACAAAACAAATTAATATAGAAGATCTACAAAATTCTTCCAAAAATTATACTAGCAGTAATCGGTAGGTGTAGAATGATAGAAAAGTATATACACGATATAGAAATTTAACAGAGACAAAAGTTAAGATTTAAACAAAAACACACATACATAAAATATTAAAAGACCTAGGCAATGTCTTTTGTTTGAATACCGATACAACTAGAAGAAAGAGTATATACACAAAAGACGAAGAAATCACAGACGAAAAATAATAGAATAATTAAAGATAATAAAACACAAATAAGACCAAAAAAGGGAATGGAGGGATTGAAACATCTTGAAACTTAATTCGGAAAGAAGATTGTACCCGACCCCGAGTCAGTGAAGTCAACACAGACTGAGGCACTGGGGTACCTGACGTCGGACGGTCCGAGGAGACATGAACCTTAAGAGGTCCGTTCTTATGACCTCATCCAACGGTTCAACGGTACGGGAGGAGGCCCTTAGAAGGGTTGGGTCCCTAGTTTGGGTACATAAAATGTAGAGGACGTAACCGTCCGTCCAAGAAGTGGTGGTCACGGTGGACACTTCTGAAAAAGGATTACATTCCAGAAAATTTTATAAATGTATTAAAGAGAAATTCATGACAAACTTAAAACAGTATAAAAATATAATTGTACATCGTAAAGTGATGTTGTGACAAAGTGAGATTTGTTACATCATAACAAAAACAAAGGGGATTGTAATAAGGAGACTAGTTAAATATTTACAGAATATAAAGGTTTCTGTCTGCAAAAATAGGATTCAAATTTAACACCCGTGTATTGCATCACACATACTATGACTAAGTAACCATAAAGACTCAACAAGACGTTGGGTCTGTACCATAGTTACAAACATTCACGAGACACATGTGAACTCTTTTTATTGTGGAAGATCTTAATGACTATTTCCAAAGATTTATGTTGATTTAATTTAGTTTAGACATTTAAGATAACAAATTTCTCGTTAAATGTTTTAGTTAATGTACAGACATGTGTTCACCTCTTCCGTTACTGTGGGGTGAGGTCATGAGAACGGACCTTTTAGGGTACCTGCCTCCTCGGACCACCCGACGTCAGGTACCCCAGTGTTTCTCAGCCCGTACTGACTCGCTGAAGAGAAACTGAAAAGTGAAAGTACGTAACCTCTTCCTTTACCGTTGGGTGAGGTCACAAGAACGGATCTCTTAGGGTCCCTAGCCCCTCGGACCACTCGACGGTAGAGACCCCAACGTGTCTCAGTCTGTACTGACTTCGTTGAATCGTCGTCGTCGTCGTGTGTTCGTTATTTGACAATCCTTAGCTTTAAAAATTTACTGGGATTTGTAAATACCTATTTCCTGACTTTATCATACCTGGATTGTCTTCGTCTTCTACAATTCTTCTCCACCGTTCTTATGTGTCTTCTTGACATGTTTTTTCTAGAAGTGCTGGGTCTATTAGTATTACTACACTAGTGATTAGATCTCGGTCTGTAGAACCTTACACTTCAGTTCCCCCGGAATCTTTTGTAGTAATGCTTGTTTCGATAACCTCCACTACCTTAAGGTCAACTCGATAAAGTTTAGGACTTTCTACTACGACACTTTCACGACGTGAGTTATACGGTCGTTCAAACCTTTTGAGTCGTCACCGGTGTCCTGACCTTTTCCAGTCAAAAGTAAAGTTAGGGTTTCTTTGCGCTACGGTTTCTTACGAGTTTGATGGTGTGTTAACGTGAGTAGAGTGTACGATCATTTCATTACGAGTTTTAAGAGGATCGGTCTGAAGTCGTTATGTACTTGGCACTTGAGGGACTACAAGTTCGACCAAAATCTTTTCCGTCTCCTTGGTCTCTAGTTTAACGGTTGTAGACGACCTAGTAGTTTTGTCGTTCTCTCAAGGTCTTTTTGTAGATAAAGACGAAGTAACTGAGACGGTTTCGGAAACTGACACACCTAGTGTTAATTGACACCTTTTAAGACTTTCTCTACCCGTATGGTCTGGTGGATTGGACGGAGAACTCTTTAGATATACGTCCAGTCCTTCGTTGTCAATCTTGACCTGTACCTTGTTGTCTGACCAAGGTTTATCCTTTTCCTCATACAGTTCCGAAATATAACAGTGGGACGAATAAATTGAAGACACGTCTCATGTAGTACTCTTTGCGACCTGACCTTCTTTGTGTTCGATCTTAGTTCTAACGGTCCTCTTTATAGTTATTGGAGTCTATGCGTCTGCTGTGGTGGGAACACCGTCTTTCACTTCTCCTCGATTTTTCGGAGAACTACTTTCACTTTCTCCTCTCACTTTTTGAACCGAATTTCGAGTTGTAAATCTTTTGCTTCTAGTACCGTAGGCCAGGGTAGTGGAGTACCCTTTATCTACCTCTTTGTCATCTTTGTCACAGTCTGAAATAAAACCCCCCGAGGTTTTAGTGACGTCTACCACTGACGCCGGTACTTTAATTTTCTGCGAATGAGGAACCTTCTTTTCAATACTGGTTGGATCTATCATATAAGTTTTCGTCTCTGTAATGAAACGGCTGATTCCAGGCAGATCAGTTCCGATACGAAAAAGGACACCAGTACATACCTACACTCTCAACCTGACACTTCTTCCGACTCGCGGTTTCTTAACTACGCGAACTTGACACCACAACCTCTTCTGAAAACTCTCAGAGAACCTGACGTTCCTCTAGGTTGGTCCGGTAAGACTTCCTCTAGTTGGGACCCTAAAGAAACCTTCCTTACTACGATTTCGACTTCGACGTCATGAAACCGGTTGAGTACGCTTCTCAACTGAGTAACCTTTTCTGAGACTACGACCCTCTCTAATCCCCGTCCTCCTCTTCCCCCGTTGGGTCCTACTCTACCGACCTACCGTAGTGCCTGAGCTACCTACACTCAGACTCACTTGAGACTCTCTACCACTACCTGTCCCTCCGGACCGCACGACGTTAAGTACCCCAACGTTTCTCAGCCTGTGCTGACTCGCTGACTTGTCTTGACTTGACTTGACTTGACTTTGTAAATGCTATCGCAAAATTTTTGAGTCCAGGGATTGTTTTACGAAATTCTGGAGACACAACTTATAATATCTTGAAATACCTTTCTATCATTTATTCCAAATTTCATTAATTCTTTCTATAAAATGAGTATGAAACCTTCTGAGTCCCAATGTCTCTACAGTCAAGAGGGGTAATACAAACACACACACATACATTTGACTGTTTACCGAGATTTCAAAAATGTTTACATGTTTATTAGTTTATTAGTTCTTATAGATTCTGTACGAATTTCTACTTAGTTTTAGTTCTAAATAAAAATTTGTGTCAGTAATATAGTTGTACCAAAACTACGTACCTCTCTGTTTAATCCGATTACTTTGTCAAGTCTTTGGGTCTTTTTCTCGGTAAGTATATACATATAAAGGAAATACTGTCTCTCATAGATATTTAGTCACCTCTTTCCTTTCTTAAAAAGTTATATATCCCGACTTGGTTAGTCAATAATAATGACTTTTTTTTCTTTCTTTAATTTAGATTTGAATATGGTATATACTTTGAATAAAGGTTCACTTAATTTTAGGGTTGATCTTTTCAATTTGATATTTTGAAATTTTTACAGAAATAATGGAGTCGAATCCTTAATTAAATACTTCTATTGTTTTCTTTTGTTTCAATTTAAGTTAATTTAATTTTATTTATTTAAAACAATTGGTTTTCTCGTAACTCTTTCTCTTTTTCTCTTAGGTGTTTGTCTTCTTCTTTCTATTATACATATTGGTTATTTCTTGTACACATAAGTTATATATTTCATGAGAATGTTCATTTGTTCTTTTTCTGGGTTTTTTACTACCTTTTTATTCGTTTTCTACATAGTCTGTGAACTGTTTCCTACTTTAGAATCACCAGTTATTCGAGTACCTTTCTACGAGTGGGAGTAATCATTGGTCTCTTTATTTTTACATTTGGTGTACCGATATGTTTAAAAGTAAGTTGGCTAACTTCTTTTAAAATCAGATTAAAATCTACGGTCACTCCTACGCCTCGTTTCCCTTGAGAGTATATAACAGTCATCTGTATATTTAACTGAGAAGGTAGAAACTGTTACCCCAAAGTGGGACCTGCACACGTATCCAGTACTGAGTCGTAGAGGTGAGAATTTAGGTATGGGATCTCTTTGAGTACGTGTGTCCATGGTTTTCTGTAGGTAAGTTTTTATAGGTGGTTGTACCCTTACCTACTTATTTAATACTATGTTCAATGATTGGATAATATGTTTTATGTCACTCCAAAAAAATTAAAATCTTTCTGTTATCTTATACACACGTATATACACATATTATACATATATATTGTGTGTGTGTGTATCTATTGGTCTATATACTTCGTTGTGAGGTTTAAATTTATATTTTGTAAGAGACTTCGTTTTTGTACCCCGAAGGGATCACCGAGTCACCATTTCTTGGATGGACGATTCGCCCTCTACGATTAAATTAGGGACCCAGTCTTTCTACATGACCTTTTCCTTTACCGTTAGGTGAACTCATAAAAACGGACTCTTTAGGGTACCTGTCTCCTTGGACCGCTCCATGTCAGGCACCCCAGAGTTTTCTGTTCCGAATCTCTGATTTGTTGTTGTTATTGTTAACAATAACAATAAGTTTCGATTAACTTTCCGTTTCGGTTTTAGGTCACCAAACATATCTGTTAGTTTTTACGACTAAATTTAGACGATGATCTACTTCGTTTTTTTACTTAAAAGTGTTATTTAACCTAGTTTTTATGGGATTTGTAGTCAAGTTCAAAAAATGAAAGTCTTAAACTCTTTTACCTACCGTATGCGAGTGTACTACTTTAAGGTATCTCGTCTCTTTTACTTATTTGATATCGATGTACTAGTCTGGACCCAACTTAGGGACCTAACCCTTCTATGGGACCTCTTCCCTTGTCGATGAGTGAGGTCATAAGAACGCACTTCTTAAGGTGCCTGTCTTTTCGGACCGTCCGATGTCGGGTACCCCAATGTTTCTCAGTCTGTACTGACTTGTCGATTCGTGTCCGGTACTAGTCGTCCCTACTAAGTCTTTATATTATTGTTCATCTTCTTTGATTAATTTTTATCGTTCTGATTGTCATATAATTAATCCCTGTGTACATTAACATCGTTTTAACATTGTTTTCTTCCTTTACTAATTGTTACCTATAAAGACCTTCCTTCTGTCCCTACACTAGTCTCTCATAACCAATGAAGGAATAAAAACTTATTGCATATATAAAATTTAATATATATACGTATGTATATAAAACATATATATTATGTAAAGTATTATTTTCATTTTCTATAATTAGTTAACTATAACTAAAAATATATAACTAAATATTGATCGGTAGAATAATAAGAAAATAATAAAGATTATGAAAGGGTGTTTAAGGAAACCAAACATATACTGTCATAGTTGATGTATTTTACTTTTAAAAAATCGTAAAGATTGTTATAAATAAAGAAAAAAGAATATTAACGTAAGTGACTACGGAGATCTAGTTACGACTTTATTATCGCAAAAAAAACGAGTTGTGGTGAGTACCTAGCGGACACGTCACAAGGAGGTCATTTACTCATTTGTTGAAAAAGCACCAGTCTTCTCAGAGTGCTACTGATTTGGTGAACCTTTCTGTCCGTCGCTCGGAGACACTTGATCTCGAACTCAAACCAAACAGTAACATGTCTACACCCTCTGGCCCTGTAGTAGGGTGGCGAGGGGCACCTCGGATTCCCTTCCCCGGTTTTGCTGTGGTCGTGACGGTCACACGGCCTTCCGTCTGTGTGGCACCTGTTGCTTGAATGCGTTTTCGACCCGACTCACCGGAAGGGGCGTCTCAGGTCTTCACGAGGTCAGTCCGAGTGGAAGTTAATGTTTTGACCGACGGAGTCTGTACGACCTTCCTTAGGAGACAGAGTTTGGTCTGTGGACGGACGGACACTGTCTATCCCTGGGTGTCCGGTAATAGACTCGTCTCACGTCGACTTAGGTCTTGTTTGTGGAGAAAGACTCCCGGACACAAAGTGAATTATCTCAAGTTTAACTCACAGGTCTTTGGAACTACGAAAAAATGAAGAAGCTACAGACGTCCCTAAGGGCCCGACGGAAGGGTGGGTGTAGTGTCCTGGAGGAGTGGTCTCTTCCGACGGTGATGACTTCGAATGGCTAACAAATCCTTTGTCACGGGTCCTACCCAACAACTTTCCGACCGACTTTTGTAATCCTTTTATATCTATCTATCTATATCTATGTCTATATCTATATCTATTCTATATTTTGCAGTGTGAACGTCCGTCTCCACACAAACATTAACGAAGGTCTCGAACCCCTTCGAGACCTTGTTATCGTAACTCTAAAAAATTTTTATGCCTAAGTTTTCAGGGTAGGGTCCGATTTCGTTAATCTTAGAGTTCTATTATCTCGGACCCTTACTTTCAAAAATCGTTCATTATAATCAATCGATAATGATATATTGTTTGATGGGTTTTGGGTCATTTCATCATTAGTAAATACTAGAGAATAATTAGACGTCCGGTCGTCCAGAGTCGGAACGAGTAAGTAAGTAGACACCAGTAGACATCAAACCCATCCACTAAGATGACTGTATCCGACCTGGGAGAGTAAACTCCCCCTACCCGACCGATTCCGACCAGATATTACTGTAACTGACCCTGTTGACTCGAGGGTAGGTGTATCAGAGAGGAGAAGGTTGTCCGACTGGACCCGAACAAGTCCCAAGACTCTCTCTCGTTTTCGTTCGTTCTGAGGAATTCCGAATTCGAACCTTGTACATGTGACAGTGAAGGTCGAGTCAGATAAACCAGTTTCGTTTGGTATTCCGGTCAAATCTAAGTATCTCTTTTCCTTCCCTGAGTACATGGGTCGAATTACATTGTACATTGGGTGGAGGAGTAGTCTCAAAAGTGCCCTCTTCGGGTTTCAGGGTGACGTCTTTCACACCCACAGCCTCCCTACTTTTAACCCCTGTAAAAACGTTAGTTAGACGACGTGTAGAAGGGACCACTCTGATTGTGTCCGTTGGACCGGAGTTAGATGTGTGCACGGTCCGGATGTCTCTTCCGGTGAGTTTCGGAGGGTAACACGATACGTAGGTACCTGGACTTAATTAAGAGTGTAGGGTCTCAGACGTGGAACAAAGATCCTGGTCTTGGAGTTAGAACGGTCGTGACGTTTCCATTAGAATCCGACCCTACTGTGGTTAGTTGAGTGTTTTCGGAGTCAAGAATGGTTGGTTTCCGACTAGTTAAGGTACATTGGTCGACAGGTCTGTAAGTCTAGTCGTAAGAAAAGGATATTCGTCTCTGGACCCTTGTGTTTAGTCTTGGTCTTCCGACAAGAAACATAGTCCATCCCGGTAACATCTTTTTGGTCGAGTTCACCTGACTTTGTTTTTCTCTTTCATACCCGGTGTGTTATACCAACACACCCAGACCGACATCCAAGGTAGAACTGTGTCCGTAAGTTTAGTACCAAAGAACGAACCCAATAGGATGGAAAGTCAATACCGTAGACGATAGACCCAAAGTAAGAGTTCGACGTGACCCCGGAGACAAGGTACGAGCGACGGGGTCACTGGAACACAGGAAGATATGAAGTCGTCCTCTTCGTCCTCTCTCGTCGGTCCTTCATCCACGGAATATCCCACTGGTTCATAGGGTCGAGTGGGTCCTGACTACTCTAGTGAAACCTGTACCCTGACGGTCATGATTTTGGTTCTTTCAAGGGTCGTTTGGAACTATTTATCTAGTGGGGTTGTTCAGTGAAATCGAAACTGTGTGTACTATGAGTCGTTACTTCTCGTTACGGGTCTCCACTAGGTCGTTCGGTCCGACTTTTATTGACTGGATTCTCTGACCCTCTTGAGTCTCACTAAAAATCCTTTAACTATTCGTGTCTTTCGTGTCGTTCTAACACCCCTTCCCACCCTCCCAAGACACAAACTCTGTTAACTCCGTGTCACCGGTTCTCCTTGTCTTTCTTTAAGTACCTGGGTTTAACTGACTACTGAGCACACTTGGTCTGCTATCTCTGTTCCACGAGAGGGAGGAGGTTCAAGGGTACCGAAGAGAAGAGGTCTCGAGACCGTCGACAGTCTCCTAAATCTGTGATTTTACTAATGCCATAGGTCGGAAGGTGGGAGGAGACGTGTGTAGGCGTGTGTTATATACCAAGTTTTTTATTTCACATTCCTTAAGGTTACTTTAAACGTAAAAGAGGTGAAAGAGTGAAACAACTATCGGGTAAAGAACCACAAGATTTCCATGTTGTCTAAACGGGTGTCCCAGTAGGTCCGGATGAGGAGTGTCGTATTGCCGGACGACTGGACCCACAGAAGATGAGTTGTGACCTACGAGGGTGTTCCGTCGGTTAGGTGGATTTAAGGGAAGTATCAGGGTCAGTCCCGGCTCGTATTTGTAGTTCATCTGCCACAAAAGGTTACTCCGCTAAACTTCTCTCAAATTATTTTCAAATAAATGTTTCCATACCTATCACCAAGAACTAAGACGATGTGTAAGTTATAGGACCTCTCAGAAGTTATCATGACAACGGGTGCAGAGTGGGGGTTCTTAGACTAGGTTGACCACATCTCGACGTGGTGGGTCTGACTCTACACAAAATTCATATTCAATACGTGGTCCAAAACTTCCGAATCATCTTTTTTTTTACTTTCACTTTATAAACGAAATGATTAAAACTCTTACTAAAGAATAGCTTTACTGTTTTTATACCTCTAATTCACATACAAAGAAAAATGAACATTATCGTATCGATGATCTTTTAGATTCTAACACATACATCGAGTTTAAGATAAAGACTACCTGTCGTGACCGGGTCTTGTGTCGGACCCGTAGTCCGACCTTAAAAAAAATCTTGAGGAGTCCACTAAGATTGCACGTTGGTTCTAACTCTTTGCGACCGAGTCTCTTTAGTATTCTCTGTGACGTCATCGGACGCTGATCGTTATCGTCCCTTACAAATCAAACGTGACCGTTCCCCTCCTCCACTAATGTCCTTATGACCTTCCCATTAAGACACTTCTCTTGATGGACCGTCCTCGACACCACAAAGCACCTCCTTACCCCAAGTTCTCCCTCCTTAGGTCCCGTTATTTGTAAGGCTAGGGTGAGAGGAGGACGGACCTAGGGGGTTACCAATAGGGGTGACAGACTTGTGTTAACTGTCGGTTTACTGTCCTCGACTCGACTATATCACGTAGGTCCAGTGGGAGGGACCTAGTTCTCGTTCTGACTTTTTCTACCTCTCACCTAAACTTCCCCGTTTCCCTGTTATAGGTTGAGTCCGTGAATTACGTACAGGACCTTTATTTAATTCTCGGGTGTCTATTTTGTGTATTTGGAAATCTCATCATTATGATTGGTGTCCATCCCACATGTGGAGGGTAGGGAGGTCAGGATTTAAGACTTAATTTCAAGTTTCTCTTCAAGTTAATCGTAGTAAACTCAATGGGTCTTCTCAAAAGTTTCGATCCCTCGAGGATCATTAGGAGAAATGAGTGTTTGACATTAAAACTTCAGGAATCAATGAAGTCAAGGATATCCCCTTTTTTTTTTTTTTTCGATTATTAGGATTATTGGTGTTATCCCCGACATGATCCGATTCGATAGTAATTACTCTAACTAATATAAGAAACGTCGGTTTCTACCTCTTCAAGATATGTCAGTTGTTTTTGTTCTGGCCCTCGACTGACACCGAGTCTAGTACTTGAGGAATAACGGTTTAAATCTGAATTTAACTTCTTTCATCCCTTTTGTCGATCTGGTAAGTCCATACTGGATTTAGTTTAGGGAATACTAATATGTCACCTTCACTCTTTATCTAAATTCCCAGATCTAGACTATCTATCTCACGGACTACTTGATACCTTACTCCAAACACTGTAACATGTCCTCTGTCCCTAGTTCTAGTAGGGGTACCTTTCTTTACGTTTTTTCGTTTGACCGACAGACCCCTCCGGAATGTTTATCGACACTTTTCTTCTCTCCCCTTTTCGTTTCCTCTTTTCGTTTCTATATTCACAGACTTACGTCTCAAGGTTTCTTATCGTTCTTCTCTATTCTTTCCGAAGAAGTCACTAGTTACGTTTCTTTATCTCCTTTTGTTGGCTTACCCTTTCTGATCTCTAGAGAAGTTCTTTTAATCTCTATGGTTCCCTTGTAAAGTATGTTTCTACCCGAGCTATTTCCTGTCTTTACCAGACCTGGATTGTCTTCATCTTCTACAATTCTTCTCCACCGTTCTTATGTGTCTTCTTGACATGTTTTTTCTAGAAGTGCTGGGTCTATTAGTACTACTACACTAGTGATTAGATCTCGGTCTGTAGAACCTTACACTTCAGTTCACCCGGAATCTTTCGTAGTGATGCTTGTTTCGATCACCTCCACTACCCTAAGGTCAACTCGATAAAGTTTAGGACTTTCTACTACGACACTTTCACGACGTGAGTTATACGGTCGTTCAAACCTTTTGAGTCGTCACCGGTGTCCTGACCTTCTCCAGTAAAAAGTAAAGTTAAGGATTCTTTCCGTTACGGTTTCTTACGAGTTTGATGGTGTGTTAACGTGAGTAGAGTGTACGATCATTTCATTACGAGTTTTAAGAGGATCGGTCTGAAGTCGTTATGTACTTGGCACTTGAAGGACTACTGGTTCGACCAAAATCTTTTCCGTCTGCTTGGTCTCTAGTTTAACGGTTGTAGGCGACCTAGTACCTTTTTCGTTCTCTCAAGGTCTTTTTGTAGGTAAAGACGAAGTAACTGATACGGTTTCGGAAACTGACACACCTAGTGTTATTTGACACCTTTTAAGACTTTCTCTACCCGTATGGTCTGGTGGATTGGACGGAGAACTCTTTAGACATACGTCCAGTCCTTCGTTGTCAACCTTGACCTGTACCTTGTCGTCTTACCAAGGTTTATCCTTTTCCTCAGGTAGTTCCGACATATAACAGTGGGACGAATAAATTGAAGATACGTCTCATGTAGTACTCTTTGCGACCTGACCTTCTTTGTGTTCGACCTTAGTTCTAACGGCCCTCTTTATAGTTATTGGAGTCTATACGTCTACTGTGGTGGGAATACCGTCTTTTACTTCTCCTCGATTTTTCGGAGAACTACTTTCACTTTCTCCTCTCACTTTTTCAACCGAATTTCGAGTTGTAAGTCTTTTGCTTAAAGTACTGTAGACCAGGGTAGTGAAGTACCCTTTATCTACCCCTTTGTCATCTTTGACACAGTCTGAAATAAAACCCCCCGAGGTTTTAGTGACGTCTACCACTGACGTCAGTACTTTAATTTTCTGCGAATGAGGAACCTTCTTTTCAATACTGGTTGGATCTGTCGTATAAGTTTTCGTCTCTGTAATGAAACGGCTGATTCCAGGCAGATCAGTTCGGATACCAAAGAGGACACCGGCACATACCTACACTCTCAACCTGACACTTCTTCCGTCTCGCGGTTTCTTAACTACGTAAACTTGGCACCACAACCTCTTCTGAGAACATCCAGGTAACCTGACGTTCCTCTAGGTCGGTCAGGTAAGACTTCCTCTAGTTGGGACCCTAAAGAAACCTTCCTTACTACGATTTCGACTTCGAGGTCATGAAACCGGTGGAGTACGCTTCTCAACTGAGTAACCTTTTCTGAGACTACGACCCTCCCTAACCCCCGTCCTCTTCTTCTCCTACTGGGTCCTACTCTACCGACCTACCGTAGTGCCTGAGCTACCTACACTCAGACTCACTTGAGGACTTCTACCACTACCTGTCCCTCCGGACCGCACGACGTTAAGTACCCCAACGTTTCTCAGCCCGTGCTGACTCGCTGACTTGACTTAGACGTGAGGCCGATGTCCCTGTCACCTGACGGTTCCGTACCGGAAGAGGGACACTAGTGTTTTCACCTTGGTTACTAAGTCTGTGCATAGTTCGGGACAAACACAGTATTGATGATAACAAGGTAACAATTTAGGTTCTAGTTGTCCCTTCATTTCCGGAGCAACGATGAGATTGCGTGACTTCCTTGTGCACCGTCTCCTCCTTTACGTCTTAACACTAGTCATCGGTTAGGTTCATTAGTACCATGTTACTTTTGGGTTGTTGGTGTCTCTCTTCTTTCTCCACCGTAGGGGTTGGGGTGCGGTCCGAGGGGTCGAGTTTCGGACCCTTATAGGTGTCTCCCTTCTACGAAAGATCAGTCATTCCCAATTGTACTAACAACATGACTTACCCGGTAAAATTAATGACTTTACTTCTAAAGGAATTTTGACCAGTCTTCTGTACATCAGTAACTTCTCACTGGATTTTTCCTCATACTTAAATAGGGTTTAAAGTAGATTCTGGTTTAGACGTACAGTGTAACATTGTACGGTACCTTCTTCCTTACTCAAAGGACGACCTTAGGGGTTGTTTAAGTCCAGTCCGTCGTTTGGTTAGGGTCCACAATATAAGGTTGACCGGTAAATTGGTAAATAAACTGTAATAAGTATACCTTTTTGTTTGTAGAAAACAGGAACAGGAATCTTACAAAGAAATCAAATTATACCACATTTGTGTCAAACTCTTTTTTTATAATGATTCTCGTCAGAAATTTCTAACAGAAGTGGGTGGAAGTTTTATAAACGTCTTTACTACTTTTAGTCTTACAAAAGTTGGTATGGGTTTTCTTTAGACGAGACAAGATCAATTCTAAATGTCTACCCCTTTCTTTTTCAGACAGTGTTAATTTAAGTTTCACTTTTTTTTGTTTTTGTTTTTGTGACAAATCTTCGGTCTTTGAGTTTCTAGTTAAGGAGTACCTGGATCTCTTCATAAGGAAACAGTCCTTTCGAAAAAACTCCTCTTTCGTTGACGCCGGTACTAATGTCCATAATTACCTGAGTAAAGGGAAGACTCTGAACAGACTATTCTGTGTCTGACACTATTTTAACTGACGTGGTAAAGAGACATGTCCGGACACATGTATTTTGGTGGGAGGGGTATACGGAGGGGTAGGACATCCTCCAGTGGGGTTTCTCGGGTGAAACCACCGGTAACAAAGTATTTGCCGTAACACGTGCTGTCGATCCTCGGTTCAAGATCCTTTAGTGACTCGGGGAAGGGGTCGTCTCGGGTGGAGGAAGACGTCCAGGATAAGAACTGGACAATTCTAGTTAAGTGGAAAGGGACGGCCAGGGTTTAGTGACTCTTTATTTCTGTTGAGAAAATGATTTCTCAACCATGGAAAAGTACACAAGAAGGAGGGACTTTTTACTATTTGAGTACAGTTGACTCGACTATAAAATAAGATAGACTTATACTGTGTTGAGTGTAAGGGGATGAAAGTACGTATTTTATATTGATACGGTGAAGAGTCTATTTTCAGTTCAAGACAGTAGAGTTCCTACTTATAGAACAAGACAAATAGAGACACGAAGACCACAGACAGTATTCCGAACCGTGGCATACGTAAGTCACAAATAGTGTACATATCTTTTCCTAGGACCCCAGTGTCCTCTGGGGACGTACGTATCGACTGATCCCCTATTGACTCCTGTTTCGTTCCATAGTATACTAAAGACGTACTCGAAAGGGGAGAAAAGGGAAACGAGTCGGAGAAAGCACGGATTCCCAATCACGCTTGTTCATTCTTCCCATTCTTCCAGATCACCTCCTGTTGAGTCTCGGTGGCACCAAGAACGGAAGAAGTGTCAATGTGACCGAAGTACCCGTCATTGTGTCCCGGGGTACGAACCGAACTGCGAGACCCAACGGAAGAACTTGAATAGTTATTAAAAAATTATTCCCTCAGGACGAACGTCAAAGTAAGACCCTCGGAAATATTTAAACCTCGATCAGAGAAATATCGTATTGTACCCCTCCAGACCCCCTCCCCAACCCCTTCCCACATTACGATTAAAAGACGGGTTGTCCTTGTAAGGATCTCAGACAACGGAAGTGACTGAAGGATTCTTGTTTACGTCCACAGGAGATTCCCTGTGGGGGTCGAGTCGCCGGGGAAGGAGGGAGTCCGTAAATCCTTCGACTAGGGACCTCAGTAAAAGTCGGAGTTTGGGTATCCAAACTCACCTTTTGTTTCAACTAGATGAAATGGGAACTGAAACGACGACTATAAGTAAATAAAATTAATAAAAAGGACGACCCATTCTTTTGATAAATCCTTAAAAATTCCAATTTTGTAAGGGGGTTTTCACATATACATAATATGTTTTTCGGAAAGAAAAAAAAAAAAAAGACCAAATTTAAGACAGTTGTTAGGGTGAAGAGGATATAGATAAAACTAAGGTGAAAAGAATCTTATCAGTATTTTTTAAAATTTATCTTGAACAACAAGAGTCATTAAGAAACAAGAAATTGACAACGAAGTCTCTTAGTATAAAGGTCCCGTTGAAGAGTACACCAGTGGGAATACTACTCCATTAGTTAGTTTACTTCCGAGTGTCTTTTTAAATAATTGAGTCGTCTCTTTTCGGAGGACGGTCCACGAATCGATAATTATAACCTTTACTCACGACTTAACTACTAGTCATCTTTTTGAAGATTCATCTGTAACCAAAATTTTAAACTAAAAGGGTAGAGATTACTTTCTTGACGAGTATGATATAAAGTGACATATTTCTACACAGCTTTGACATGAAAGTAGGATTATAAACGAGATTACTTTCGTGCTACACAGAAATAATCGAGACCCCATAAACTCGGGACGGTAACACTTTACAGCTAGACTTTAGTCTTCGATGTATAAATTATAAATAAGTTTTTAGTAACGACAAAAGTAAGCACGAAAATAAGTCGAATTACAAGTAGCATCCACTAACTATAGGTGTTAGTCTTTATAGATGTGTGAAACCAAAGTTCCTCAAAAAGAGATGACAAAAACCCGACTACAAACACTTCTCGACGTCGGTACCCGTCCACCGGGACCCCGATACAAGTCGGTAGAGAGGCAACGGTCCCGACTACCCCGACTTCTAAGACCCTAAAAGGAGGGACTATAAACAGGACTTCCCCGTCTATTTCAGATCCCGTCCGTCTCGTTGCCCCCATTTTGGTCACTTCGGTAGACTCCTCGAGTCACGAGACTCTCTTCTGGTACTGTGACAGGAAGTTCAAGTAACGGGAGTGTCATCAGGTCCGGATTGCCCCTGGTGTACCTTAACCCGTCTAATTTCATTCACTTACGCACGGTCGTTGAGGCCATTAAAAAGTGGAGTCGGGTCCGGTCTCAGAGTCTAGACGAGTCAAAGACTCAGGATTTTGGGCAAATGTGGGTGTCTCCAACACCCTTCAATCCCAGTCGTAGCGTGTCTTTTTGTGAAACCCCTTCTAAATAGGTAGTAATACCTAAACAACAGTGAATCAGCAATTCACCACAGACTGAGAAACACTGGGGTGCCTGATATCGGGAAGGTCCGATGAGACACGTACCCTAAAGGGTCCGTTCTTAGACCTGTAATAAGGACGGAGTGTGTAGCCAATGTATTGGGTGGATATACCCAGAGTGACAGGGTAAAAGGAAGCGTATCAAATTTAAGTATCCTTGTAAAACAATAGACATTTTATCGCAATTCCGGGAGGTTTCACAGGAGAATCGGAATTTTACGATACTAAGACACTAAGCTCCCCTCCACCTCTCCCAAAAGACAGTAAAGGAGAGAAAGTCCCTCCTCTCCCGTCTACCTCTCGTCTGACCCCGAGAGTCCGTCGGTCCTCTTCGACGTCACCGTCGAAGTCACTCCATCCTCTCACACCCCAAACTGTGCACCACACACGACCATACAATAAAATACACAGAGAAGTGGTTTGGTGTAGTCTACAAGGACACCTGACTTCAAAGTCTTCTAGACAAAGGGTTGTCTAGACAAAAGATTGAGACTGTCGAGAGGTTTTCAAATGAAGTTTTACGGTCTTAAGGAAAACGAAAGAAAGCCGTTCTCTCGAAGTCGCCGTAGTGAAAATAGTTGTTATTTTTATTGTTGTGGTTATTGTTATTAATTCGTGCATAATAGGCATCTTAAAAATTTGCTAAAAACAGGAACTACTCAGATACTAGACACCTAAGATCTTGGTGAAACAAAAATTTAGAGAGAGAGAGTGACTACCAGCGGGGAGAAGGGATGAGGAGTAAGACTTCTCTCTCAACGGACCTTTTCTCTAACGGTCTTAAACATTCAATACACAAGAGAGAAAGATATCGTCGACTCTACTTCGAATCTCTTTTCTTAGACTCTCTTTTTAAACTGGTCGTAGGAGTAAAATGTTTCTTTGACTCAGAGTCTCTCAGGTAAGAAGGAGTTCGAGATAATGGTAGGAGAGGACGTAAGGTCGGGGGACACAGGTGCGAAGGATGTCTACGTTATTTCGTGTTAACGTTCACTGTGTATCACCCGGGGACAATAAGTCGAGGTTTGAGGGAGAGGTCCGGAAAGGGGTTGACGTCGGGTAGTACATGGAAATGCAAAGGGTTCGATTGAAAGAAAGATAAGGAGTATGTAGGTAGTATAAATAGAGGAAAGTACGATAGTGAATGTTTAAAGGAAGACGACTTTTACGGGAAGGAGGAAGGGGTGTAGGAGTTTCAAGTTGAACCAGGTAGGGAGTTCCAGGTTTCGTTTACGAAACAGAGGGCATCCGGTAGACACAGGGAGGTCTAAGGGATCCTTGTCGAGAAGGAAGTTGTACACGGTCCGGACACGATCCGACCACCCAGGTCTCGACTTGACGGACGACAGGAGTATACACTGTACAAGAGTAAAAGTACTGTGAAATATTCCTTACGGTCGATCTGAGAGACCCGTAGAGTCTTCAGGTACTTCATAGATATTTTTCAAAAAAAAAATAATGTAGGTACAGGATGATTAGGACCTCGTCGAAGAAACCCAACAGGTACATACTTCATCGAACTGAAGTTTTGTTTTGGGTTTAAGTCGAAATCGGAAACATCCAAAGTGACACCCGAGTATAACTCAGTAAAAGGAACCAGGTGTTAGTGACTTATGTTTACAAAAAAACGAGGGTCAACCGTCAGTATGTCCTGAGAAACCTTGGAGTTAAAGTCGAAGAGACCTTCCACCGACGGACAGTTAAACTTCCTGGGTTTAGACCTAAGGGTTGTACGTGAAACGTATTAAGACATCAGAGTTACAATTCAGTCTGGTAGGGTTGTACGGGATGTTGTAATATTTAAGACTCGGTGGTCCTCCTTGAAATCTCCCACGGAGAACGGACCCTCTAGACATTTTACTTCGACGTCTTATCTCCACCTAAGAACGATGCAATGTTCGGTAGTCCATAAGATACAAATCGAAAGAGTGGACCCCAGAATCTACGAGAATTGGGGTCCTACATCAGTGATCACAAAATTTAATATTTGGTACAATAGGTGGTACCGGTGTAAACCAAGAAAAAAAAGACCGGTCAAAGAAAGAAGGAAAAACGAAGTTTCTTCTCTCACACATCACAGTCTTAATGAGGAGGATTTGTGGGTCTCCTGGTGTTGGTCGAAAGAACAGACGTAAGGTAAAAGGTTTTCTCCTTATTCTTCCGTTCTTGACATTTTTATTTACGTATGAAAGGAAAGCTTTAAGTACTCTTACAAGTATTAAAAATGGACATTCTACCGTTTTACCCTATTCCACTATTTGTTATGTTTGTCATGACATTCACAAGTTCTTTGTTCTTGTTTTCTTTACCTTTCTTTTCTCTGTAAGTTGTGACCCTTGGAATTTAAGACTTCCTGTTTTTTTTTTTTTTTTTTGTTCTCAAGTCTTTCTAGATCGTCCCTCGTCCGAAAGGTTGACAACAGTAGAAGGATAACATTGGACTCGTGGAGGTTCAAAAGTCTGAGGGTTTAGTCTAGATTAATTTTCTTTTACCCTTTCCTGAACCTCGGAAAAGTCGAGACCTCTTGTACGTCTGTTTATTTAATTTTTCACCCTCTTCACCTTGATTGGGTTATTAGGCACTTTTCGAGTAAAGGGAGGGGCGGCGGTGACTACGTTGTCACAGGAAGGAGGGAGGGGTAAGAGACCAAGTCCCCGTCACTCACTTCTTTAACCAATTGTTCTAGTCTTTTAAATTAATGTCAAAACGGTAGGGGAAGGTTCTTCAACCGACAGTGTGAAGGGAAAACGACTAGAAGTCTTCCACGACAGAGACTACTCGAAGGAGAGACGAGGTAGGGTGAGTAGAGGGATGGAGTCGAGTCCTGTCACCTGTGTCCGCGAAAGTAAACTCCCAAATCGTCCTAATCTATGTTTCTAATTTTCCCAGTTAACCTTTTCTCTTATAGTAATAGGGGAGTAAAGGAAACCAGACGGACTCGTTGAAACAGAGTCAGAATAGGGTTTACTTCATTACACCCACGGTTTTTTCGAATCGGAGGAACTTAAGGTCTGGATTTCTTTGGGGTTCTGGGAAATCTTCTTCGTGTCTTTGGACGTAGTTCACAAACAAAACGTTTGGTTAAGTCTCTACATTCTTACCGAAGGAACTCGTTCTAAAGATGGGTCAAAGACTTCACGAAACCCGAATTTTACTTGTTTGATTTCTTATTACACCTAGTTCAGTACTGAAGGGTGTCCACCCTCTTAGGTCGTACCACAGTTTCCCTTTTTTCCTATCAACGGTAAAGACAGAAACCAACCGGTCTTTACATACTAGTTTAGGCCCTACGTTCGATACCCTCTGACTGTACCTTTTCTACAGAAGTTTTAAAAATTAAACCGATTATTTTATTCCGGGAAACAACCGAAAAGAGAATGGTCCATCTCGTACCCTCGGTCTGTTTGACACATCTCAAAGAACCGAAAGTACTTTGAATTTACGATAAAGAACGGTGTCTTACATCAGTAGAGACTGTATGAACTTGGTGTTGCTTAGTAAAGGATCTAATCTCGAGTGGTAATTTCGGGTCTTTTCCATTGTTCTTGTCGGACGGACGTCACCGAAAACAGAAACAACGAAATCAACGATTCAGTATAGACTGAGAAAAACGCTGAATACCTGACATGGGACGGTCCGAGGAGACAGGTACCCTAAAAGGGTGTTCTTATGACCTCATCCCACGGGAAAGGTAGAGGTCTCCTAAAAGGACTGGGTTCCTAGATTGGGAACAGAGGATGTACCAGTCCGTCTAAGAAATGGTGACTCGGTGGTCCCGAAATCCCCATCGAAATCTTCACAGAACAAAACAAGTTACCACCGCCCTTCTGTCACACTACCCTTCTGTTTCTCGGTCCCTTCCCGTCTATCCGTTCTTTAAGTAGTGATAAAAGTTCTTCCTCCAGGTCCATGATGATCACCATTTCTTGGACGGACAGCTATGTCCTCTGTATTCTAGGTACCAAACTAGGGACCCAGTCCTTCTAGAGGACCTCCTCCCGTACCGTTGGGTGAGATCATAAGAAGTACCTGTCTCCTCGGACCGTTTGATATCAGGTGTCCCGACGTGTCTCGGTCTGTGTTGACTTCGTTGGACCGAGTGTGTGTACTAGTTCTTTCTACTCTTAAAAAAATTTGAGAGGAAGAATCCACCAACATAGTCAGACCTAGTGTAAGCCGATGTACGTTACCCCAATGGGAGAACGTGCGTCGGTCTCAGGTTTTCCTCTGTTAGGTCACGACGACACTATCGAGCTTATTTACAAGTTCCTGAGTTCGAGGAAGGTGGAGGGACGGGAAAGTCAAGAAGTGTCAGTGATCCTCGTCACGTTGGATGTACAAGGTCTGTCTTTCTTCCCCTTCCCGTTTCCCTTTTTCAGTTAACAACCGGGGTAACCAGTCTTATTTTATCGAGAGGACTTTCAGGGTCCGGCACCTAAGACAAATGTAGAGTAGTTGTTCTTGACCCAGGGTACCAGTGGAAATGAAGGCCACTGGACAGATTAATCTGTGTAACAACAGGACGTGATTAGTTCCTAGTTCCACTCCCTTTTTTCTTCTCGTGGTTTTTTTAATAATAAATGTTATCGGTTCTATACCTTCGTTGGATTTACAGGTTACTCTCCTCCTTGTCTACTTCTTCTACACCATGTCTGTGTCCTTATTTTTACTTACTTTATTACGGTCGTCGTTGCACCTATCTGGATCTCTAATAGTAAGATTCAGTTCGTTCAGTCTGCCTCTTTCCGTTTATGGTATACTACGGTGAATATACAACTTGCATTTTTATACTATGTTTACTTGAATTGTTTTATCTTTGTCTGAGGGACTGAACCACTTGTTTGAATACCAATGACCCCACCCTTTCCCCTCCCCTACCCCCTCCTCATCTAACCCTCAAACCCTAACTGTACATGTGTGTCGATATAAATTTATTATTGGTCGTTCCTGGATGACGTATCGTGTCCCTTGAGACGAGTTATAAGACATTATTGGATATACCATCTTCTTCGACTTTTTCTTACCTATATGTACAAACCAGATACATAGTGGTTTAGTAAAGTGAAGTATGGACTTTGATTATATTATAACATTTAGGTGATATTATATTTTATTTTTAATTTAATTTTTTCTTCTCATGTCTACAACTCGTCTACTGATCGTCACAGACCGTGACTTGCTCGTCAGTTTTCACGGAGTCCTTAGACTCTCTTTACTCCTTTTACTACTAGACAGAGAACCCCGGGTTCACCCGAAGACCCCAGAACAGATGATCCTCGTTCCTCACTCGCCTACACCTTTGGTTCCGACACTCTGCTCGCGACGTAGACCTTCGGACCTGGTGACGTGTGCCGTATCTCCGGATGGGATCAGGATTCGTTGTAACCGACATAGGACCTGTATGACAAGGGGTCGGTGGTGTAGTCATGTGTCTCCACCCCTTCTACGTTCTCTGATACTTCTCGGACTGACTCGACCTTACAGTGTCGTTGTCGGGTACGGAGGCCCTTGAAGGGGAAAGTGATCTCTCACGGTGACCCCGACCCGACGTTCGGACCTTCCCGTAGTGGACCGTCTATCTTTACTATCACCTTTCGTCTGTCCCTTTCGTTTCGTCTCTCTTAGTCGTTTGTTTCCGGAGGTTTTAGGGGACTGGAGAGGAACTGGAGGAGTTCGTGGTTCCATGGGTCACCCGGTCTTATTCCGGACTTTGACTCCCCGACGGTCAGGTCCTTGTCCGAGCAGCACCACCAGAACCTCAACATTCCCGGTACCACCGGAAATGGCATCTAGGGAGTCGGGGAGAGAACCTCACCACCGTTGGCCTGTCAGTGTGTGAGAGTACGGGTCGTCGAGGTTGTCGCGAGTTCCGAGGACAGTACTCTCCCAGATACCGGACTGGATGGAACTCACGAACACGGACCTTTTTTCTTTTGTGTCCCTCACTACATAAAAGGTTCTTGAACTATTTCCCCGTATTTCTCCATTTATACGGGACGAGCCTTTACAAGAAGACTAAGAAAGGTATTTCTACTCTCATCGAGTTCCGACGGAGGTAGGTGTGAGTGGACCCTCACCTCAATTCTAACTCTAGAGTAGTTAGCCACCAAACAAACGTATAGACACTAAGTAAGGTGACGGGAACACAAGTGACGGTAGCTGACTCGAACGACACAAGAACTGTTATACGATCCCCGACGGTCTACCTCAAGTCAATACTCTGAGGTAAGGTTTTCCTAAGGAATACCTTCATGGGTTCTCTATTTGGTAATTATCATTACTATGGAGTCCCGGTATATCCAGAAGTCACACGTGTCTTACAAACGTTTAGGAAATACGGTAAGTAGGACATGGTGTCGTGACACTCCGTATGACTCTCTGTCGTAGAATACACCACCGACTTCGAATCTGAGTACTAGGTCCGATGTACCTAAGTTTCGGACCGAGACGGTGACTGATCGACAAACTGAAAGGGGTTTCAATAAATTAGAGAGATATGGAGTCAAAGGAGTAGACATCTTACTCTTGTCTTTATCGACGATAGATTAACCTAACAACCCTCCCAAGTTAACCAACAAGACGTATTTAGTACAAGTTGTCACGGACCATGTGTCAGTCGAAACCGACACAATCAACAATTATGAGGGGAAAAGGTCTACTTCTGGGATACACTACGAGTCCCATCTTGTAATCTCGATTTCCTTTGAGTCAACAGTAGAAAATACCTGTTTCTTTAACCCTGTGTAGTAAGTAGTCCCCGGTCACGAAAAAAGGAGTCCTACTATTCGACGTCCGGATCTTTGAGTCAGATAAGGGAGACTAGTCCACAGGATTTCAGGACAGGTTTGGTTTTCCTTCTATATACTACGTGGAAGTTCGTTGGACGACGACGACGACGACGACGACGACGACGACGACGACGACGATTCAGCGAAGTCAGCACGGGTTGAGACACACTGGGGTATCTGCCGTCGGGTGGTCCGAGGGGGCAGGGACCCTAAGAGGTCCGTTCTTGTGACCTCATCAAACGGTAAGGGAAGAGGTTACGTACTTTCACTTTTCACTTTCACTTCAGCGAGTCAGTACAGGCTGAATCACTGGGGTACCTGACGTCGAATGGTCCGAGGAGACAGGTACCTTAAACGGTCCGTTCTCATGACCTCACCCAACGGTAACGGAAGAGGTAGTTCGTTGGACGTCTAAGGGTTTTAAAGGACTTTACCAATAAACATAGACAGTAGAATCAGTCCGATGCTACTGGTAAAAGAACCAGTTTTTGGTCAAGTACACAACGACACTTCATAAAAAATCTACACTAATTGTAAATTAAATCATCCGATTAATGGGAGGTATTACACCCACCCAGAATCCGTTAGTCGACTTCCAGAACTCTCGTCTGACTCCAAAGGATATTTTCTTCCTTAAGAGGAGCTCTGACGTCGTCTCCTTAGGTCTGAATCAACAGTCGGACGAGGGACGCATTAAGGTTGAGTTCTGGTACAGTAGTCAAGAAGGGACTTAAAGGTCGGACTCCCAGACAGGATGTCTGAAATCTGAACGGTCTGGAGTGTTAGTGTATTCGGTTAAGGAATCTTATTTAGAGAAAGAGAGATTTATCTTTCTGTCTGTCTGTCTGAAAAAGAGACCTCTTGGGATTATGTGATGGGAAGGATCTTCCTGTCCCGTCAATGACGAGCTACTCAATTCGGATCTTACGATAACCATTGCAGACGACAGTTAAAACATCGTGAACGATAACAAATCCGTATTAACCGTTTGGGGTTTTATAGTCAGTTGGAGTTTTATACGGGGTTTAAAAGGACAGGGACGATCTGTACTTTCTAGACACCTTATATACCGTGGGAAAAGGGTTTCCGAATATTAGATCAATCAATCCCTGGTTCTCGTGACACCCACTGTGACTTGACCGGTCCACACCTCACCACACTTGTAGACCCCTTCTTCCCCGTTAGGGTATACTTAGGGAGTCTTCCTAAATGTGACCCGAAATTTCGGGATTTGGTTCCCGAGAATGGAGTCAGACCTCCGGTACACCTCTAAACCCACTACACAGATTCGTACTTCAAACAAGAACTAAGGTGCCCGTATTCCTTCTGTATCACATAAAACTTCCTTACATTACTTCCTCTAACATTGTTTCTACTCTTATCATCTGTTTACGATCTTTAAGATGTTTATTTCCCGAGTAGGTCCCTCTCCGTCTACACACTTACTACGTCTGTCTTGGACCCTGACTTCGGATTCTGTCCTACCTCTCCTTCTCCCCGTCTCCTACTCAGTCCCAATGTGTAAAGCAACAACTTTCCTATCTTTCTACAGGTGTCCTATTTCAGAAGACCTTTAGATCCAGGGTCGTTCTTCAGGTCCGATTTCTACATTTGGTTCGACACACTTTCAGGGGTAGATTCGGACTCTTACTACTCGTGTGTCTCCCGGGTACCATTTCTCACTCCTGGAACAAGTCTGGGAATTAGGGAGACTGTCTGTCTCCGACTCTCCTCCCTTTCTTCTACGTTTTATACCAGACTCTCGTCTTCTTGATCCAGTACCAACACCTAGACTTTGGGTCCTTCTTTTTCTCACGTTCTTCCTGTCCTACCCTCAACTAGTGTCCATGATGACACCAACGTCGGGGAGCAGTAAGTGATTCATGTATGTGTAGATTCCCTACACTCACCAAGACGTCACTTTCTTGAACAAATCGCTTTCTTGAATCAAATAGTACCAAAAGGGGTTCGAGTGCCTGTGTCAGTAGAGGAAGGTCCTAAGAGTCTCGTACTAGTCTTTGTGACCAAGTCGGGTCGTCTTGGTCTGACTGTAGGGTCCAGAGGGCTTGTGTCGTAAAAAGGTTATATAGTGTGGCTTGCGGAACTTGAGACGTCCCCTTGTCTCAGTATATTTAGGTGTACAGTCCTTACGATTTGTCGGACCTGTCGACCTCGGACTTCGGTGGCACTCCAGTCGTGTGTAGACCAGGTAGAGGTTCGGAGGCCCTCGTCGATGGGTACGGGGGTGGGGGTGGGGGTCGGAGAGTCCTTCTCCTCGTCTCTCTATTTATTGAGGAACTCTCGTAAGGATGGAAGAGGAGAAGACGAAAATCAGAAGAGAGGCTCCCGAAAGGAACTACTTAGGTGGTACACGGAGTTTAATAAATAAAGAGAAAGGTCTTAAAGTTGTTGTCTACCTAATCTCATGGTGTAAAAAAAAATTGTCGTCTGCGAACTTTACGGTTTCCAGTCTCAGTAATACGCGACCCTGCTTTCTGTCCCGACCCCCGACCTCCCCTTCGGAACGTGGACCTCCCCAAACAAGGGGTCCTTCGGGACCGTCCGAAGGCCATCCCAGACGTGGGACGAGGAACGACTGACCGACCCAGACCCACCGGACGTACATAAGTGGTGGGCGGAGTGAGGTAGTGGATGGGTTCTACTTCATCAGGAAGGACCTCGGAGCCCTCTTCACCACGGTCGAAAACATCAGACCTCCTTTCGTGGACGGTCGTCGGTTCTAGGAACAGTCTGAAGCTCTCGATAAATCTCCATGACGTGGAACTTCTAGGTCTTCTCTGTAGTGACAAATAACTGATAAATCTCGTCCCCAGTGTTGATTCCGGTGACCCGGTTTAGACCGGACGATGGACGAAAATATCTATTTCAAAATAACTTTACGTCAGACGAGTAGGAATATATATAACAGGTACCGACGAAAACGAGAGTTCCCGTCTTTCACTTTCACAATCAGTAAGCCAGTACAGGTTGAGAAACGTTATGGTACCTGAACATCGGGTGGTCTGAGGAGACAGGTACCCCAAGGAGTCCGTTCTTATGACCTCACCCATCGTCGATAAGGGAAGAGGTCTCAACTCATCAAAAAAAGTCTTCGGTACATCGTGTGTTTCGGATTTTATAAATGATAGACTGGGGAATGTCTTTTTCAAACGACTGAACAAATCTCCCTTACTGAATCTTATAGAAGGAAGGGGTAGTGTCTCTCTCTCTCTCTCTCTCTCTCAGGACAGGAGAGCGGAGACCTGGTAGTGAATAGAGACGAAGATCAGACCTAGAGAGAGACACAGAGGACCAGGAGTACGTAGTGACTATCATAAATGGAAAGGTAGGGACCGGGAGGGAGCCCAGTCAAAGACGAACGGAATAGGTAAAGGTAGTTATTGACAATATATATTTGTTTCCCCACAACAAAAGAGTTGACAACTTTAATAAATTCCTGGTCGAGATTAATTCTTTCACTTACTCATCCTCGAAACATAAAGAGACTCCTTTTTTTAGATTAACGAGAAATCAAGGTACCAAGAGTAAAAAAGGGATAAAACTAAGTTACCAGGTGTCATCTTTGTCAAGGAGGGTGTGTGTGTAGGAATATCAAAATTTTGGTAGGAACTTCTTACAGTAACACGTCAAAAGTCAAGGTCCATGGACTCTTTGTCAGTCGTCACTGGAGCTCTTTAAGATCGGGTACAAACATTAGGTTCAATTCCCTGTAATTAACCTTCGTCCTAGGACATTATAGAAGCAGACCCTCCAAAAACCAGTGAACTCTCCAAAAGGTGTTCACTCGTTAATGCCCCAGTGTCCTCTTTAAGTCGTCCTTACCAAAGTAAATCATATCGTGAGTAGTATCAACTGAAGACACCATTAACACTTCAATATTCGTTTTACTTCTGACTCTCAAATAGAATGAGTAAAAGTATTGGTGGGGTGGGTTGGACAGGTTCCTAGAACGGTCCATCGGTTGTGTATAACTATTACTAGACGACAATTAAAGTCGACTAAGGAACATGGTACTTATACAATTTACTAAAGATCTAGAAGGAACTGTTTGTTACCTCAATGTAAGGTTATTTACGTAATATTCAATTTTTATAACATTCACCTTATACGTAAATTATGTAGATTGGATGACTTGTAATATTGAACCGGATCGGACGAAATTTGTACGAGTCTTATGAATGTAATCGGACGACGACGACGATTCAGTGAAGTCACCACAGGCTGAGACACGCTGGAGTATCTGCCTTCGGGCGGTCCGAGGGGGCAGGGACCCTAAGAGGTCCGTTCTTGTGACCTCACCCAACGGTAAAGGAAGAGGTTACGTATTTTCACTTTTCACTTTCACTTCATCGAGTCAACACAGACTGAGAAGCGCTGGGGTACCTGACGTCGGATGGTCCGAAGAGGCAGGTACCCTAAAAGGTCCGTTCTCATGACCTCACCCCACGGTAACGGAAGAGGCTGTAATCGGGTGTCATCCCGTTTTAATGGATTGTGCTCCGGACAAAATAGTATTTTACACCTGATAGTATACATTAAACAACTTTTGACATGACTTTCACTCTTTGTCTTACCAACAGATCCATATCTTCCCAACGTTCCTCTGTTAACAAATGGGAGTACTAACGTCCGGACTGACACTCGGAGTCGACGGTGACGGGTCGTCGTGTTCTCCTAGCATGACGTATAGTGATCGGACCCTATTTCTAGTTATAAGTCTCTAAACTTCGAAGTTTCAAAGATAGGTTGTCCCTAACGAAAAGGTGGTAGTATTCCAGTTTTTTAGTATTCGACTTAGTAGCATTCAGTTCTTGGTAGACATGTGCGTAAAGGGTCAGACTGTTGATGAAAAGACCCGTCTTCAATAAATAGGGTACAAAGTATACCTCTTTGACTCCGAACCTCTTCACTTCACCGACTAGGTCGAGAGTAGGACGATCCCGTTGTGATCGACCTCAAAGACAGTATCAGGCCAAGCTATAGATAGGAAGTGGGGGGACAGACTCAGACAGGGTCTACTGGACTGTAACTGGGGACGAAGGGAACGGCCAGAGACCGGGTCGTAGTCGAAATGGGACGTGAGGAGAGGGTGAGGTACAAAGGCAGTGAGGACCAGAACGAGGAGTCCCTTCACCCATGGAAATCCAGTTGGTCCGTCTCGACGAGTCGTCTCGTGGTCCGGTGACGGGGTAACAGTCTCCGATAGTTACTCTCCTTTCGTTTCCTTGTGCGGGAGAAAGATGTAAAGATCTTCCTTCCTCGGTCGTAGAGTGGGGTTCTTTGGGTAGACCCCTACGTCGGAACACTCCAAAAGGGTCGGGTCGACCGTTCGTAGACCGTCCAACCCTTCGTCCAAGGTAGGATTAAACTGGGTAGGAAGAGACTGAAAGACTCGTTCTACTTGTTGGGTCTTCGTATTGTGTAAGGTCGGGACTCCTTCATACAGACCCTTTGAAAGACGAAGGGTCCCCAGGAAGAGTGACGACGGTGGGTACAAGTCGGTAGTTCGGAAGGTACCGGACATACTTGTGGTGGGACCACAGTTACCGGGACATGTACAGGATGTACAGGAGGATGAGAGTGAGGTCATCGAAACGGGTTCGTTGCAGCGTACCTTGGGGTCCTACAGTCGACGATCCACGTTTGGTACGTCCTTGGAGTACCCGGGCGTTACGTCCGTCGTCTCTAAAAACTGATCTCCGTTCGTCAGAGGGGGGTTGACCGACGTTGGTCGTGACTATGTACGGGTCAGAGACCCCGCAAGAAGGAGATTTTGACCGTTTCTTACGACGGCCGAGACGTGTGGACGACAGGGGCACGGGTCTCTTAGACTTTTACCAAATAACGACAGTAGTTAGACGTAAGAATGGAAGGTCATCGAGCACACTCCACCGCACCGACGGTCCCGGTTCGTGAACCCCAAGACCGATGTCTGTGACCGAAAAGGTAGTAGTCCACCTAGATGGGGGACGGGGGAGTTTGTGTTCGGTGGTCAAGAGGGAAGGAGGTAGGAAGGGAGGGAAAGCGATTTCCTCTTAGTCTCTTCGACTTTACACCTTCCTTACATCTGTAGTGGATTACGATCCTAAAACTTACATTCTAGGTCCGTACCTAAGATCATCAAGTACTTAAAGAGTTTTAGCATACTTTTTGGATGGCTGAATGTGTGTGTGTGTGTGTGCGTTCACACATGACAAGACCCCACCCACAGATGTCAAAAGTTATTGAAAAGTCTCCCTAAATATTGTTTTTTATTTATTTTCTCAATTCTTGTTCACTAAATCACCCTAGAGTGAACCGTCTTCGATTTTGGGTCTCAAGGATTTCGAACACTAAATGAGTTCAAGAGATCGACAGTAAGGAGAGGGAAAGACAGGGAGGTAGACTACAGGTTTTCCCTACGTTGTTCTCCTCTAGTGACTTAGTCCCGGAACCGTCTTTGAGGGAGAAAGACGTTCCTTCGAGAACTGGGACTTTATACGACCAAGTCGGATATCTTTCCGGAAACCACTAGACGTGTACCCCTCCTCCTAAGAGTGTATATTATGTGTGACGACAAATACGTGTCGGGACGGGAAGTGAGGTCGACGATGGGAGGAAGAACCGGAAACGACCTCAGTGGGAGGAGAGACGAAACTGGGTCGTATGTGAACAGGTGATGTGATAGTTACGGAGGGACCTGGGTATGTTTGAACCCAGTAGAGAGAAGAGTACCGAGGGAGGGCCTCCAGGGAGACGTGGTCAGTGTCCTAACGGTGGTGAGATTCGAAAGGTCATGAACACGCAGTAGTGACGAGATAAGTCCACCGGGTGTGCCACCGACCGTGTGTTGAGACTGACGAGACTCGAGAGGTACGAGTATGATCTAAGTCACTCCAACGGTTCTCCGACTGGTTGACAGGACCAAACGGACCCTTATTTCCCGAAGGACCCAGTACTCTGAAAGAGACGTTTTTGATCCTGTCAGGACCCGTTTAGTCCTACAATCAATGGGATACTCCAGTCTCGACCTTACGTTTACGTCCGGATGGGTCGTAGATGTGGAAACAAGAAAGTTTCGTAGTCGGACGTTTTATGACACAAACACAAGTTGTGTCTCTTGTCTTTGTACATCCTCCAACGTGAGTTGACTGTGGACGAAAGGAACCTTCTTACTATACACCTCATTCGAATAAGGTACCCGAAGATTCTTAATTAACCATTTCGATTATATAATGGAATCCCATTGGTATACAGGACCAAAAGGACCCTGTTAGGGCTAAATGTGGACAAGAGGGTTGTAGTAATAATTATCGTGAGTGAAAAGTCAGAGTTTAACAGAATCTAACCTGTTATTTAATATACCAGTGGGAGTAGTAGTATAGTGTCTCGGTCGACTAATCCGAGAACTAATTACCCCAGGAAGAGGTACTGATATTGATTCGGGTCACACTGAAGGGGACGATAACTGGTCCGTGTACGTGAGACGTCCGGTCAGTGGGACTTTTGTGTCGTATAGAAGTCGAGGGAGAGAGAGTCGACTAACCTTAAGTGCACCGGTTTTTTTCGTCCAGGAGGAGACAGACGGTTTGTTAGGTCGGACCCCTCAGTCAGAAGTGTACTGAAGTTTCTTCGTCGGGTCCGTAATTAACCGTGAGCCCTTCTAAATACGAGGTATGTAGTTATAGAGGACGACTCTTTGTTCTGTCTATATCCCGTCTTCCGTCCAGGAAATCTTTTTGCACAGAACTGTCTAGAAACTTGGATTTTATGCAATTTATTAACCCTGTGGGTGAGTCCCTGTATGTTTTATTTACTGGACCAAATATCTCATGGGTACGGGAAACGAACGGGGTGGGGGCCAGTGAAGGGGGAGAAGGAGAGGGTAAGGAGGAGTTCTCGGAGGATACCGGAGAGGGATGAGCAATCGTCCCGGTGTTTTTCTGTTTAACGTCACCCTTCTCCTTCCCGTATAATCAGTGACCCTCATCCGACCTACCTTCTCCTTTATTTACCGAGACCTCAGTCGACCCTCTAAAGTAACGTCCGGGTTATAGGATCAGAAGAGTAATCGTCTCTTCTCTCGAAATCCAATTGTATGTCTACACATTCAGTGGATCACACAACAACCTTGTGTCATCCATGAGTCATGTACAACCTACCGTCACCGGAACTCTGTCCAATTCCCTCTTCGTTCTATCCTTTCTTCTGGGTAGTGTGGTCCGTGACTCTCAGTGGACTGTATCGGGTCGAGCGGACAGAATAGTGGACAGACACAGGGGTCGAGAGACAGAGGCGTAGACAGAAGACGGAGAGGGAGGTTGTGAGTGTGAGTATGTATGAAGAGGGGGACCAACATTTGAGTTTTCTGTCGACCCTCGACTCTACCCTTCTCGTAGTGGGGTCCTTCGGGGTTAAGACGAGGGTGACGACAAGGTATTTATAAAACCGACATCCTACATGTATCCTAGGTTTCGACTCCTGCTCGTGGGACGGGCCAGACGACCCCTGGGTTTCACTCCACCCCTTGTATAAGTCTAGTTGTCGGGGAGAGTCAGACTGGAATATATTCTTTACTGTCTCCCTTCCGTCTCGTGACACCCTACACCTCCACCCCGGGGTCTGGAGACCTCCTCTCTAGACCTTACTGCATCACCTCCCTGACCTTGGGAAGTCGGACGTCTGGACATTCTTGCTCGGTCTGTGCTTCCTCCTTTGGTTCGTAAGGGTCCGGGTCTCCACCCTGTCAAGTACCGGAATACCTTTTTAGTTGCAAGATACACACTTTTAATTGGATCGCCTGTAAAAAGAACAAAACGAACATTCTACAAAGGTTTCTCTTTTCGGGAATCCGTGTAAGGACTAAGATTCTCTTTGAAAATATTACCAACTCAAGTAATATTAAACTATTTATTCCAGTACTAGTTTCCAATTAATAGTGTTCCAACCACTTATTTTAGTTGAAGGATATCGTTAGTAGTTAATATTGAGATTTCTTTGTTTAAGTCATAAAATGTCATTTACGAAATTGTAAGATTTACTTGTATAGATAAAAAAATTTCAATAGTCAATGTTCAGTCGTCCGGAATCTCGATAACTTGTTTAAAAAATTATACTATCCTTTCGATGAGAAACGGAGAGAATCATTTATTTGAATAAATCTTTGAGTTCAAATACTACTCTATATCTTATTCTTGTCTAATGGAATTTTTAGAACCATCGGCCATACATTTATAAGTGATTAGTGGACTGGAAAGACTTACTTCTCAGTATCAGATAGACAACTAAATGGAAAAGTTTTTGTGAATATAGTTCTTGAAGAGTAGAAGAGTTTCAGGGATAATTTTTTGAGAGAAGTGATCGTCGTTAAATTAAAATTAGTTTCGGCTTAGTTTTTAGACCTCCTGAATGTGATTAAAAAAAAGGTATGATGACATTCGTCCCTGTGTGGACGAGTAAACGGACCGGGAGACGAAAAAGAGGATATTCGACCCCTGTTAACGGGTGGGGTGGGGTGGAGGGAAAGTCTCCCGGAAGGATCGGTTTCAGGGGTCTTTAGTACCTCGGTTCAGTAGGGGTGACACGGGACAGGTATCAGGACTGGGTTTTCAAGACTGGGTTTAAACACTCGTACTATTTTAACGACAAAATTCAGTGATTCAAACCCCTAGTACGAGTGTTTAAACCCAGTCTTGAAAAGAGTGTACACACTCACCGACTACAATCGACAGTATATTCTGAGGTCGACCCCGGCAGTTAGTCTTTAAGATGTGTACCGGAAAGGCGTACCGGAAAGGTGTACCGGACTCGACGGAGTGTCGTACCGTCATAGTCTTACTACCTCGATATACCACCGAGTCTCAAGGTCCCGTTTAAAAAGTCGGTTGTTTACATAGTGGAATAAAAAAATTACATAAATAAATAAATTTAACCTCCGATTAATGAAATGTTATAACATGACCAAAACGGTATGTAACTGTATTTAGTCGGTACCCACATGTACACAAGGGGTAGGACTTGGTGGGAGGGTGGAGGCGGGGGGGGTAGGGTAGGGAGTCCCAGTAGGGTCATGTGACCAGGACTCGTGGGACAGAGTACGTAACTTGGACCTGACCGACTGGATGAGAGTCTTCTAGAGTCTTCTAGACAACATAAGATAACCAATGTTCGTTCAGTGTCCGGGTAAGTCTAAGTTCCCCTCCCCTTTATATAGTGTGAAGAGTCATCCTTCTCGTAGTTTTATTAAACATCTGCACAAAAATTTGGTGGTGTGACTTGATAGAACACATTGACACTCTTCGTCCCTGAGTTTGTGACGGTCCTGAGAGACGAAGAGAAACGTACTACTTATGAAGCCGAAAGAAGAGAGAATAACGTCCGACTGAAGTAGGTCCTTCGTTTCTCCATCTGTAGATCTCAGTGTTTCGTGTCTGGACCGGGGACCTCCAGGTAAAATAGAAGAATTCGGTAAGGGTCTCCGCTCTTAGGTTAAGACTCTCTTCGCTGTAGACGTTGCAAACACTAGATCATGTATGAGGATGTATGTCTTTTGATTCTAGTACCGTAGACCAGAGTAGTGAAGTACCCTTTATCTATCCCTTTGTCACCTTTGTCACAGTCTGAAATAGAAAACCCCGAGGTTTTAGTGACGTCTATCACTGACGTCGGTACTTTAATTTTCTGTGAGGAACCTTCCTTTCAATACTGGTTGGGTCTCTCGTATAAGTTTTCGTCTCTGTAATGAAAGGGTTTTTCCAGGCAGATCAGTTCCGATACCAAAAAGGTCACCAGTACATACCTACACTTTTAACCTGACACTTCTTTCGACTCACGGCTTCTTAACTACGAAAACTTGACACCACAACCTCTTCTAAGAACGTTCAGGGAACCTGACTTTCCTCTAGGTCGGTCAGGTAAGATTACCTCTAGTCAGGATCCACAAGTAACCTTCCTGACCACGATTTCGACTTTGAGGTCATAAAACCAGTGGAGTACGCTTCTCAACTGAGTAACCTTTTCTGGGACTACGACCCTCCCTAACCCCCGTCCTCCTCTTCCCCTACTGTCTCCTACTCTACCGACCTACCGTAGTGGCTGAGATACCTGTACTTAAACCCAACAACTACCTGTCCCTCCGGACCGCACGACGTTAAGTACCCCAGCGTTTCTCAGCCTGTACTGACTCTCTGACTTGACTTGACTTGACTTGACTTGTACGAGGATTCTTGTTCTCGTTACCACCTGACCGTCGGTCGATGATACCTTAATGGGAATACGATGTTAGACGGAATATATACAGGTCTATTATACGGTTACCACCCATTTATTTTCCTTTCTTAACTTTCGGGATGGAAAACCGTCGTCAACTTAAAATGGGATTTTACACTAACACATATACAATAAAGGGAGAGATTTAAGACTCATAGAACTTCTCACATACTGTGATCTCAAATAATATATGAACTAACTTACTGACTTATTTATTTATCAGATTCACTTATATTCAATTAATGATAAATTGTACTATCTTTTGGAGTAATATGTCTGTTACTTACACGAACCCTAACCTATTTCTCTATTAGACATGAATTTATAAATCATATAAAGAAATTAAAACAAATTTTAATATTAAAAATTATTAAACTTTAAAATTACTGATTAACCAGTAATTATATAAATAAATTCAAGTGAAAATTATATTTTATGTGCATTAAACCAACGTTGAGTCACGTCACGGCCGAAATAGAGGATAGTCGTTTCTTCCATTTAGGAGACCTCTTAATGTTGTAGTTATATGTAAGGAGTCTTATAACATTAGATAATTATGTTTAATTTATCTTTAATGGACGTTTTAGTCTTATATATTATAGTGTTTTACTCATCGTATAATTTACCTGAATGATTTTTAATTTGTGTTGTCTTATCATATAGTGACTTGATTATTTTATCATATTTTATTCTGATTATGAACTTCTCTTTCTTTCTTGTAACTGAAATTTTTTTACTTTATGTCCAGGTATCTTTTAGACGTTCATGTATTTACGTTTTCGATCCTTTTATGTCTATTATGGTAATCTCTTTACCACTTTTACAGGGTGTACGTACGTTTACCTTCCTTTTCCTCCCTCTCCTACTCTGTCTCGATACATTGTTCGTTACTAGTTTTACGAAGGTGTTACTACTTTCTGTTTTTAAGTGTCTAAGATTGTGATAATTAAGAATTACCTTTTTCAGTTACCTTTCATGTATGTCCGTGTAGTGTCATCCTGACGACTTCTCTATTTCTTTCTCTTTTGTTGACTTCTCACCGGACTAGGTACTCGTGTTGTATCTACAGGTAAATAAACATAGTAGAAGTAAAAGAAAGTAGTTACGGAATACTAAAAGTCTCGTGTCTAAGAACCAATTTTACGGGTGTTGTGTTTCATTAGATATCCGAGTCACGTTAGGAACAGTTCTATGGTTACCGTAAAATGTGTCTTGATCTTGTTTGTTAAGATTTTAAACTTACCTTGTAGTTTTCTAGAGATTATCGGTATCGTTATAACTTTTTCTTCTTGTTAGACTTCCATAATTCAAGTGGACTAAAGTTTAATACGACATTTTGGTATCATCATTTTTGTCATACCATGACCGTGTTTTTGTCTCTGTATCGAGTTACATTTACTTATTTCTTGGGTCTTTATTTGGGTACGAATACACCAACTAATTGTATACTGTTTCTTCTGTTTTTTTATGATATGTTCCCCTTTTCTAACAGAAAAGTTATTTATCACAACCCTTGTGAGCTGTCGATGTCTGGTTTTTTTTTACTTTGATCTGGGGAAAGAATATCGTATATGTCTTTATTCGAGTTTTATCTGATTTCTGTTTACATCCTGGACTTTGGTATTTTGAGGATCTTCTTTTGTATCCTTCACTCAAGGAACTGTAGTCAGAATCGTCATAAACCCCCCTATACAAAGGAGTTCGTTCTCTTTATTTTCTTTTTCTTTTAATTTTTTTATTTGTTTACTCTGACATAGTTTGATTTTTAAAAACGTGTCGTTTCCTGTAGTACTTGTTTTGTTTTTTTTTCGTTGTATGACTTGCCCTTTGCTATGGACGTTTACTATACAGGTTATTCTCTAATCAGTATCCCGTACAATCAGTGTGTCAGCAACAGACAGAAAAAAGCTAGGGTACCTGACTTATATCGGGTGGTCCGAGGAGACAGGTGTCTTAAGAGGTCCGTTCTTATGACTTCACCCAACGGTAAGGAAAGAGGTCCCTTAGAAGGACTGGATCTCTAGCTTGGACCCAGGGAGTGTAACCTCCGTCTAAGAAATGACAGACTTGGTGATCCCTTCGGGGTTTATTCTTCAATTATAGGTTTTATATATTTATTGAGTGTATTTAGTTATGGTTTTTTTATTTATTTAGAATAAAATTTACCTGGACTTATCTGTAAAAAAGGTTTCTTTCGTATGTCTACAGGTTGTCTGTGTACTTTTCTAAGAATTGTAGTAATTAGTAGTGTATTTACGTTTAGTTTTGGTGATATTCTATAGTGAAGTGTAGGTAGTCTTAACTATAATAGTTTTTCTGTTGTTTTTGTTCGCAACCGTTCTTACATATAAAACATTCACATATATGCACACACACACATACACACACATAAGTTACCTTATAATGAGTTGGTGTCTTTTCTCACTTTAGAATGGTATTTACTGTTATACCTACATGGATTTCACATAATATGATTTACTTTATTCAGTATTTCTTTTTCTGTATATGGCGTCTAAAGTGAATCACCTTAGATTTTCGTTTTGTTTGTGTTTGTATTGTTTTATCTTTGTCTGAGTATGTATGTCTCTTGTTTGAGTAACTCCCGTCGTTCGTCCCCTTTACTTATACCTACTTTATCCACTTCCCTCAATGCTTCACGTTTGAAGGTTAATTTTTTATTTATTTAGTGTCATTACTTGACATGTTGTATTCCTTATATCAGTTATTATAACATTATTGAAACGTCCCGCTGTCTACTATTGATCTGAATACTACTAGTAGAGTATTACATATTTTGATAGTTTAGTGATACGACACGTTTACTATTATATTATATTATAACATTCAGTTAATATGAGGTTATTTTTTCTTTCTTACCAGACCCCCCTTTAATGGAAGTTTCCTCTTTGTCATTCTACTCGTAAACTAAAATATTGTCTTTACTATTTTCATTTTCTTGTTATCTTACTAAAATTTAATATGGTTCTTTTTTCACTTATTTATTATCGGTCGGATCTTAAGATTTGGAACTCTTTAAGAAGTTCTTATTTATATTTGATTTCACAAAATCTTATTTGGTTTTCATTCTCGTTAGTACCAATAGTTTGAACGTGATTTTCTTTATCATTTCTCTAAAGAAGATCTAAGGACGACTTCTCAGACTTCCCCTTTTATACTGGGACCTAATTTCTTCGTTCTTTATCAGGAGAGGCCTTCTCGTGTAACAATTGGGGAAATATACACCCTGACAACCTCAGGGTGTATATTTCACGACGGTTTATACTCAAGTGTGTTCGGTGGTAAACTTTATTAGATTTCTTTATTTTTCGTCATCTTAATCTGTCTGATATTTATGTCCGTAATTATTGATTCTTAACACCTGATGAATGTGAATATCTTATTCGTACAGACTTTACTTTATTTTCGACTTTGAAAATTCTTCTCTAAATTTTTTGTTTTGATATTTTATGATTAAAATTTTTTATTACTTTTCCTTTAAAACTTTTATTTTTATAGTGAACTAGGTTTTAAAATCCGTACTCAATTTGGTGTTTAACCTCTTCCGTTACAGTTGGGTGAGGTCATGAGAACGGACCTTTTAGGGTACCTGCCTCCGCGGACCATCCGACGTCAGGTACCCCAGCGATTCTCAGCCTGTGTTGACTCGCTGAAGTGAAAGTGAAAAGTGAAAGTACGTCACCTCTTCCTTTATCGTTGGGTGAGGTCATAAGAACGGACCTCTTAGGGTCCCTGTCTCCTCGGATCACCCGACGGTAGATACCCCAGCGTCTCAGTCTGTGCTGACTTCGCTGAATCGTCGTCGTCGTCGTTTGGTGTTTAATTTGTTTCTCTCTTAATCACTTGACTTTCTATTTAGATGTCTTTAATGGGTCTTCGATGGTGTCTCCTTAATTGTTCACTTTTATTTTGTTTACTTCAATTCTCTTTACCCCCTATCTTGTTTTTCTAAATTGTATCAAGGTTCTTATAGTGTAGACTCTTCTTTCTCTTACTCTCTTCCGTTATAAGTTCCTCTATTACCGAATTTAAAAAGATCTTGACTTCTTTTTTGAAATTTGGAGTTTAAGTTCCTCGTATTAAATAAAGTTCATTTTACTTATTGTCACTTAGTTGTCCATCAGAATAGTTCCCCTTTAACATCTTTTTTTCTTTTTTACAGGATTTTGTTTTTCTCTCTCTTTTGTCCAATGTAGGTATTCTTTCGTTTTTTCCTGACTAAATGGTCGTCGTCATCTTCAGTCTCTGTTATTTTATGATAAAAGTTTCAAAATCTCCCTTTATTGATCTTAGATTTTAAAACCTGGTACAATTTCGAGTAATTACGAGAAGTCGGTTGAATTCCTTATATGGACATCATCTTATTCACGTGGTTGAGTTTCCCGTACTTAGACTCGTTTGAGGTCCTCTATCACTTCTTGCCCCTTCCGAACGTACGACGTCAGGTGTCCCAGTGTTTCTCAGCCTGTGTTAAGTCCCTGACTTCTTTTTGTCTCATTCAACCCAAATAGTGAACAACATCGTCCCCAGTCCCTGTTACCACGTGGAGGCATTCTTCCACGATCTTTATTAGGCCCTATCCCAGAACTGATACTAGTCCATTAGAACCCCTCTCTGACTCCTTAGTTCCTTGAGTAAAACCTGACTCCCCATTGGTCTTTCACTCTCGTTAAGACACTAACACTTAGAGTTTTTAACGGATAGTCCTCCCTTCTGATCTCACTCCTTTTCGACATTATCCAATTTTCAACGTCAGTGAGTAAATCGTTCTCTCCCTCTCAGAACCTCAGAACGCTCGATATGTCACTGGAACAGACTCACCTCACAGACACCGAAAACAGGTTGTTCTCGTGTCGTACAGAAGCGACAGTCGTAGTCTAGTCAGATGTCATTATGACTCTGGATTGAGACTAAAGTCTAGTCAGGGTCTACAGCTCTAGACAAAAAAATAAGAATTGAAGATAAGTATTTACTTCTACTTTATTTATTCTAACTTAATCTCTTAAACTGTGAGTGTCAGGGAGTGACTTCCATTAAGATTTCCCATATTGAAGTCCTTCATCCTTTAACTTGGGTCTTCCTTACCCTATACTCTTTCTTATCACTCGTTTCCTTAACTATTAATACCGATATTTAGTTTGGAGTGTAATTGTCATAATTTGTCATTATTGTTATCACTGTCCTAGCCAATTTCTTATTCCAACCTGGTGTTAAGACTTATTATACATTGTAGTCTCCTCTTTCTAATCCGGTTCATAAGTTACTGGGGACGTAATTCCTTCTTCCATCGTTAGGACTAATTGATAATTATATTCCGAAATAATTCCGTTCTTACGTACAATTTCAAACTCATTGGGGATTTTCTTATCTTTATTTGGTATATTTAAACCACCCCCTTCCTTAAATTTTTAAGTAGTCATAATTTATTCCTTTCTTTCCCCTTTTTTACGGTTCTTTATAGTACTATTTGCCTTATATTTTTACTTAGGTTTGTATAGTCATTACTGATGTCTACAATAGTCTAATTTCAATAGTCAATTTCCCTTTTTTAATAGTTTCACCTAAAAAAATTAATCAAGATACGGAAAAGTGGACCGTGTGTTTTGTATTTCTATTCTTTAAACTTTCAAAGATTTACCTATCTTTGACTCGTTTATAGTAGTAGGATCACTTTCTTTCGACTAAAGGGATGTATTGGTAGTCAGAGTCTAGGAGAGACAGTGGTGACGGATGATGAGGTAAAATAAGAAATTAAGTTTAGTCAAGAATGATGGGTAGTATTGTACAGGGGTTTAACGGAAAGGTCGGAAAAAATGGTATACTGGAAAGTTCATATTGGTGATTGTCTAAGGGTCCGAGAAAAAATTTTTTTTAGAATAACCAACCTCACCTCCTTCCAAATTGTGTAATCTTTATACCCTTCCAAGTTTTCTCGACCTATTCAGGGACGGTTTGGACTAACGTCAGTAATGACACGACGAAATAAAAAATTAAAATAAAACGATAAAATAAACTATCGTATTGTTATAGTAATTCAGTAGTTCTTTTCTTATTTGTTACAAATAATTTTGACAAGTGATTGTGAAACACAATTAAGTCGAAGAGGTTTTTCGTCTGTGGTTCTACCTTAGTGTACTATTTCTAAGTGATCTTATTTATGGACACTTCCCTCCTCCTCGTCTTCAGTCTCTCTTGAAATCTGGTACTTCGTCTAGATTGGGGACGGATTCCTCTTTCATTACCTTCATAACTCAACGTTCTCAGGGTGTGATTTCGTGTAAAGACTCTAGAGAATGTCCGGTCACCGTAAAGGTCCGTTTCAATGTACAACCTGTCCTTACTCAACCGTGATAAGGTCCTTAAGGACAGGGTCTTAAGGTGTAACCTATCCTTCCTCGGATGACACGAGTGAGTAACCGATCTTTACCAAGTCCCCTTCGTACCTTAGTCATAAGTGTCCCGTCGTCGACCTCCGACAGTTAGACAGGGACGTCGTCCAAGTGTGCTTCCTTTAGACTTACGGAAAAGGGTACCGGTGGTGTAGGTATTGAATATGTTGTGTCTATGTAGACAGGTGAGCACAGGTATGTTGTGTCTATGTAAACAGGTGAGTACAAGTTCCTTGTCGATGGGGGTGCCACGGTAAGTGAGAGAGAAATATTCTCTTTTGAATGTTCTGTCTCATTCACTCTACTTTGTAGGGGGGGCTATGACGTCAAAGTAAATCAGAGGAGTAGAAGTGGTATAACGCAACTTTCGGAACCACCGAATACCTCATTATACTGAGTTTGGAAGCAAGACCTCTCCGGACTTGTTTGGTGACTATCGGTATGGGAAGAGTTCGACCTCAACGAAGTGTCCAAGTAAATTACCTTTCATGGTCCTACTTGGATCGACTTAGTCGACTCAATGTGTTCATCGGTGGGAACAGAGATAACACATTTTCGTCCGAAAGACACCTAGTCTCGGTTCATAGAGTCTGAGGTTGAGGACGGACGAGTAGGGACTCATGTCCTCAGGTCTCACGAGACCGATGTTATATTGGATATCAAATTACCCTAAGAATGAGACAAATGGTTGTTTTGAATGATAGAGAGGACCCCTCTTTTTGAGATTAGGGTGTCACGGGGATCAAGGTCCGTGGACTTCGTGTCCCAGTGACTCTCACTACCACTTACCTCGGTGGGTGCGAAACCCCACAACCTATGTATTGATTCCAATTCCATAGGGAACTCCTGTGTCGTGGTGTAGTCTCAGTGACTACATTATACACGGCACGTAGGACTCCTCCCCCAGGCAGTAGGTTTGACGATTGAGACGTGGGTGTCCCTCCGTCGACTCGGACGGTGAGTCGGTGTGAGGACGTCGTCCAAGAAAACTTCCCTCAGGTTCCCCACGTGGAAGTACTGGTGGAGTCTGTCAAGTCAAGTCAAGTGAACGAGTCAGCACAGACTGAGAAACGTTGGTGTACCCGACGTCGTGTGGTACGGAGGGACAGGTAGTGGTTGAGCGTCTCGAACGGGTTTGAGTACAGGTAGCTCAGTCACTACGTTAGGTTGGTGGAGTAGGAGACAGTTCCTTCCAGAGTTGGAGTCTGTTCCTTCCCGGTTTTCAATACAGTAAAGATCCATTTATGGATTTTGGATAAAGGTGTCAAAAAGGTTGAAAGAACGACCGTATTGTTTAATAGGGTTTCGAACTTTGAGTTCGAAACTAGAGATTACTGAAACTTCCCATCTCTAACCCCTTTCCGAACGACCCACTAACAAGACAACGTGTTCCGTAACTGACCAGGGAACCACTATAGTCGACCCCCTACCAGACCTGTCAGGTCCTGTCAAATCAGTGGTCGGGACCGTGGAACAATACTTACTTGCCTTTCGACCCGAGTCAACCCTGTTAACCGGTCTCCCGGGTGTACACTGGTAAGGTCGAAGTGTCAAGGTCTCAGCCTTCTGTCGAAGACACCACCGAGTCCTGTGGTCACGTCTTCCACTTACCGGGAGAGACTCGATCGGAGTCTCCAGTGTCTCGTAGAGACAGTGACATGAGATGTCCAACTTTCTAGGTCTGATGTCCCTTCTCTTGTGTCTTGGGTGGAAAGTTCTTCTTCTCCCAAAGTTTTGAACACTTGTCCAAAATTTAGATGGGGTCTTGACTTCAAAGACAATCCACCCTACTAAAGAATGGGTCTTGGGGAGTTGACGGTCGTGAAGGTCCTTACGTCACACAGTGTTATTGAATGTGTTACATTCTTGTTTTAATAGACAATTTACTAACATATCACTTTACAAATAAGGTTAGACCTCCTGTTGTTTACTTCATCGACCTCTATTACTATGGACGGAGAAAGTGTCGTTCTTTGGCGGGGGGTGTGAACGGGACAAGGGAACTCACTTTCTTTCTGGTGTCGATCTTAGTAGGGGTAGGGGTGGAGGGTACGGGACAGACGAACATTTCCTTGTGACGTTTTGAACGAAAGTCTGTCTCGAGGGAGTCAGACCGATACGTAAGTCTTAATTCGGAGAAGGTAACGACACAAGTATCGGGTTGACGTTTGTGAACAGTCAGAGACTAAGGACAGGAGAGAGTCCTTTCCGACGGTAGGAGCCCGCGAGGTCGATTACGAAAACTTAATACTGAATTTAATCATAAGAAAATTATTAAACTTTAAATCTATTAAAATTAATAAACTTAATTTATTTTGGTTATGTTATAACATTTCAATTTTATTATTATTATTAAACTTATTAATAAATTTAATAGTTAGAACTCTCTACCCTGGACCCTCCATCAAACAGGTTTTCCGACTATCCAGACGGAATTCCTTCATGAGAGACCTGAAGGGACCACTAGGTCACGGATTCTGAGGTACGAGGGTCACGTCCTCTGTATCCAAGTTAGGGACCAAACCCTTCTAGGGGACCTTTTCCTTTATCGTTAGGTGAGGTCGTAAGAACGGACGCTTTCGGGTACCTGTCTCCGCGGACTGTCCGATATCAGGTACCCCAGTACCTCAACTTGTGTTGACTCGCCGATTTGTTGTTGTTTCTTGATCAGGTGTACGGCGTCGATTCTGGGACACGTCGGTTCATTTATAAAATTTTTTATCCCCACGAGAAACTTGATGGTGTGTCAAGAGGAGTGACGTCCCGTTTCCCCCAACCCCTCCCCCTCCTTTTTTTAGTTTTGGTCATAAACGGTTGAATACATAAAAGATAGTGGACACGATGGAACGTGTACAGAGAAACCCCTTCATGTACGAAGTGAAATTGTAAAGAAGACGCAGAGAAGAGGTTTCACCACGGACATACATCTTTCTTCCGAACCACTTGGACACCCATACCTCTTTCTTCTACTGGGTGGACGGTACACACTTTTTTGTCAGAAAAGTTCCGACTCGCACAGAAGTGCAACTAGAATGTGAACTTACCGCCCCCCCCTTCCCTCGCCCGTCCCCACCACCGCCCCCCGCCCCCCCCCGTCACGAAGGTACCAACGAGTCACCATTTCTTAGACGGACGGTACGTCCTCTGGCCCAAACTAGGGACCCAGTCCTCTAGGGGACCTCTTCCCTTACCGTCGGGTGAGGTCCTAAGAACGGACCTCTTAAGGTACCTGTCTCCTCGGACTACCCGATGTAAGGTACCCCAGGGTTTCTCAGTCTGTACGGACTTACTGATTGTGTGTGTGTTCGTTACCTCCACACACAAGTCCAAGGAGGTTGTCGACTAGGACTCTATTCCTGGACCCACATTCGTCAAATAAACACTCCACTAGGGTCCGTCGTCCTACCTCCTACCTGTCTAGAGTCTGTACCAACCCCCTCCTCAGTTATTTTCACCCACTACACTACCTTCAAGGACGTCCAACCATCGAGGCACGACGGTACTGGGAGACCCTTCACACATCTTATGGGAAGATCTTAATAAGGGGACTTCTTGTGGTCCCACCCACCGAAAGAGGGTCGAGGGTAGTGGTTATCCAAGTCTCAATCTCCCAACGGGGGTCGTCCTCAATTGAACAGGGTGAGGTCCAACTCGAAGTCCCACCGGTAGTCTCTTCTAGGACCCCGTCTTTCGTCCAAGTGTGGAACTCGAACTCCTCCTTCCGACTGTCGTCCTCCAGTCACTCGAGCACTCTGTGGAGGTCACGTCGAACCGCCCGTCTCTCTGCTGTACCGGTGTCCGTGGACGTGGTGCGTCTCCTTTTACTAAAGAAGAATCTTTGATCTTCCATACTATGGTGACTGAAACTCGAAGGTCCTAATCGTTTCTTTACGTCACGGGCAGACAGTAGTATCCGTTTAACAATAAAAAGAGACGACTTCGAAAATCATAAAAGAAAACAAGAACTATAAGAACTACATAGTCCAACACTCAAACCGCAGGAAGTAAAGCGACAGAGAGACACTGGGAAAAGGTTAGACTTGTCTCTGAAAAAATCAAGATTCAAACGAGTATAACAAAGAAATAAAAGAGAGAAGGAACTAGAGACCCGAGAGAGAGAGAGAGTAAAAAAAAAGAGAAAAAATTGAGAGATTAAGTACTTAAGACAGAAATAGATACGGGTACGACGATGAACCCGAAGGGAACACCGAGTCGACCATCTCTTAGGTGGACATTACGTCCTCTGGACCCAAACTAGGGACTCAACCTTTCTAGGAGACCTCTTCCCTTTCCGATGGGTGAGGTCATAAGACCGGACCTCTTAAGGTACCTGACAACCCAGAGTTTCTCAGTCTGTATTGACTCGTCGAAAGTGAAAGTGAAAGTACGACGATAAGTCGTGTAGACCATTTAAAAGTTTTTGATCAACCACTATTACCTTAGGATTAATCAAAAAAAGGTGTCGTGAGTAACGATTAACTACCACATAGACGAGAGTACAGACTTATAATTAATGTGAATAAAATTTCAATAAAGAAGAAAGGGTATCTATAATCGATAAAATAAACAACTGAAACCGATAAGAAAAATTACTACAGACAAAAGGAATTTATAAACCTGTAAGAATTGATAACAAACGTGAACTTAAACTTTGAGGACAAACGGACTCATATATTCACGACTGAGATCGACAGAACCCACTGAACCACCCACCCCTCCTTCCACCACATCCGACCCTCCACCTCCCTTCCTTAACGTTTGATCATCGAACGAAAGACCCTGCCCCCGATTGGGGAGGTCCTCACATTCGGTAGACCTCAGTAAAGAGATGATAAGACCGGATTGACAGGTAGATTCAGAAGGACGAAGTCTGCAGATACGAATCTCAAATAAGATCCCTGTTTACGCACTTAGTCAGTAGGATAAAAAAAGGAAAGAAACAAGAAACCTACAGACCTCAATCAAGATCGAGACACAACGGAGGGACCCAACAAAGAGGGGAAGACCTCTAAAATAGGACTCAGATTTGTAGTGGGTACGAGAGACGAGTCATCCACACCCCTTCCCTTCCCCGGACCACCCGAGTCGACAAAACTTATGATTCTAAACAATTAATTGGACTACCAACGGGGGGTTTGGGGAGGACCAGAGAGATAAACAACTGAGACTCGACTTTTATAAAGACCTTACAGACAATGAAGGGACCATCAAAAGACAACAGACACAACACTCGGTATCGAAAAAAAGACGGGAATACAAAGACGTTAGACTAAGGTAGACAAAAGGTAGAAGGTTCTTAAAAAGTTTTAGACAGATTCCTATCTAGGATAAGAACGGTACCACCTAAGGAAATGGAGGAGGACGAAAATAAGTAGATAGGATAAATTAAGAGTGTTATTAAGTTAGTTTCTCCATAGGTATTACTAGAATAAAAAGTCTTCCTCTTAACCCCGAGTCTCTCCATTGAAGAGACTCCACAGTGTCGATCTTGAACTACCATGATCCTGAACTTGGGACTGAGGTCCAACATTAATGTACATAAGAGTGGTGAACAGTCTCTAGAAGGATCCAAACGGGGAATGAAGGAAGAAGGACACCTGACTCTCGAGGAACTCCTCGGTCCCAACGAGACCTTGGGAGAAACCCAGGAGATATCGTGGAACGTGACACGTCTCTTGTGGTTTGTGACACTCGTATCTAAGTATCGTTGGACGGGTTCTAGTACACTGATCCTTCACCGTACAGTCCTGAAGTTGGGTTCTTCACACCGGGGTCTCTGACATGGGATTACGGTAGACGGTGAGTCTAGACTCCACAGTAAGTGGTCGAAGGACGGTTCGTAGGAGAAGAATCCTCCTTCTGTCTAGTGATCGGTTAAATACGGGAGCCTCACGAAGCTGACGACATAAAGTACTGTTCTTAGTACCGTGTGAACTGAGAATTTTGGTTCTGGTTCATAATGAAACTACTTTACTCTTCTCTTTATTTTTCTTCTTATGTTTTATACCTGACCAAACGGACAACCAGGTCACCATTTCTGAGGTGAACAATCACGTGCCCTGCGTCCAAGCTGGGGACCAGGTCCTCCTAGGGTGTGTGGTGATCTGTTGATTCGGGTATACGGTGTTGATGACTTCGGGACGTGAGTGGGATCTCGGGTTCCAGACGTTGTTCTCTTTGGTGGCGTTACTCTGTGGGTACGTGGTGTTGATCTCAGTAGGGACGAACGGCGTTGATCTCCTTCGGGTACGTGTCGTTCTTCTGGGTCGTGTCGGTTTTTTTTCTTCTAAAAAAGTAAAAAAACTTCTTATACCCGACATACAACCTCGTCAGTGTTTTGATGTATCTATTTTGTCTCTAACCCTTTCACCATCTCTGACACCCGTTCCTTCCCTCACCTCTGACACCGGCACCGTTCTGGTCAGAGCTCCTTCGTTCTTCGACACCGAGTACTGGACGGTGATTGTTTTCTACAATGAAAGTGTTCACCTGGAGACGCCCGAAGTCACATAAACAATCATTTTATTCCAATAGCGATACCAGAGTGATTGTGACTAAAGGTTCTAAGATTTATTTATCGTTTGAGTGGAAATAGTCTTGATTTTTGAATTGAAAATCACAAGGGTCAGAGAGACGACCCGAAGGGTCGACCGAGTCACCATTTCTTAGACGGACGGTTACGTGTTCTACGTTCAAACTGAGGATCCAATCCTTCTAAGGGGCTCCTTCCTTTACCATTGTCGAAGATATGTTGGAGAGATGAATACGTACGGAAAGTCCCGGGAACCGTGGAAAGTCTAGCAAGTGGAATATAAAAGGGGAGATCGGGTGTCTGGGTCCGTACTGAAAGAAAATATTTACAGTACAAAAGACTTAGGTTGAGGAAGGAATAGAGTCCGACGTGGTAGGAGAAAGACTGGTGGGTGCATGTACATGTGTGTGTACGTACGTGTGTGTGTATGTGTGTGTGTATGTGTGTGTTCACGTAAAAACCGGTCCGATTAATATAAACAATAAAAATTCTGAGACAAATCCATATTAAAGGAGGTCCTTCTGGAAAGACTACGGGGAAGGGGTCTAAGACACGAAGAGAGACGACGGACTCCGCCGGGTACTACCTGGCGTCGTGATTAGATTAAATTTGGATTGTAGGGTTATTCTCTTGTAATCGAGACAAAAGTGTCTACACCTTTAATTCTGAGTCACTCTAACTCCTTGCGTAGGTTGTGACGTGTGGTACTTTATAGCTGGACCTTCAGTCTGGACCACACAGACGAGACCGATGAAAACACCGAAGACACAGTAGTCCGACCCTGTGTAAACCCTACGGGGTTGTGGGGTTCGACCGTACCATTCCTACCGTTTGAATGTTTCCGGTCGAGTGTCAAGTACCTTTCATCTTGTTCCGACCCGATCCTCTGACTACGTCCCCCATGGAGTCCCGAAACGGGGTGGGACTTACCTCTCCCTTCGTGCCCCGTCCAACGTACACTCAGGGTGAACGACTCGTGGCTCGAGTCCACCCTGACCGAAGGTTCAGATATCCATCTCAACCGTGATCTGTAGACTCCACAAGTAACGAAGAAGAAAACCCACAAATTCACGTTCAGTGGAACCCCATACCAAGAATGTGTACCAGAAATCCCTAATTGATTGTTGACCCCACCAACGGTACAACCAGACATCTGACCATGTAAAGGTGACCCTGGAGTGAGTAAATCCCCGTGTTTTATTATTCAGATAAAAAATTTAATTATTCCGGTCTGGTCTAAACATATTTTACATATAGTGTTTTTCATTTACATTATACGAAAAGGGCCGTTTAAAACTTCTATTTTATCCTGTTCAAAGATTAATGTCCTAATACGCCTTCAAAAAGTCGTTAAAAGTGTTTGTCTTCGTAATTTTGGTATATAGTGATAACACAATTGATTGCAAATCAAATCTTAAAACTTCTACATTTCGTTTACCTAAAAGATAGAATAGGTTTCAACAAGATCTTTTCTAATATCAACTTTAATAAGAGTTTTTATGATTTTTTTTTTTACGTTATTCTTTATTTCCTTATTTTATAATAAATTTTACTATTGACTCACCGATTCTGGTACCCGAGACCTCAGCCTGACGAACCATATTTAGGACTAGAATCGACTATATAGATACGGGGTTCAAAAGAGTAGATACTTTGTCTCCATTTCTATAGATAAGTACTTCAACAAATTTGAAATTTAGTCAATTACAGTAATCTTCTTTTGAACCGTATACAATTATTTACAATCAGTAATAATAACCGTTAATTGATGTAAACTATCTTATTTAATGTGTATATATATTTTTGAAAGAATTTAGGAAAAAATAATTTATTTTTACCGTTGGATTACGTGTATGACTTCAGGTGTTCGTCATGAAGAACAAGTACTTTGTTTTGGAGTCAAAACGAGAATTCCGGAAAGATGACTAACCTTCTCTGGGTGAGTCCGGTACCTCCTATTATAGGAATTTCAGTTACCGGACCTCTACAATTGGTGTTGATCTTTTATTATCCAATCAAATTAGTTTATTGATCCATAATATCAACCGTGTCCGAAGGGACTACCGAGTCACCATTTATTAGTCGGACGGTCACGTGCTCTACACCCAAGCTAAGGGACCTGTTTTCTAAGGGATCTCTTCCTTGACCGTCGGGAGAGGTCATAAGAACGGACCCTTTAGGGTACCTGTCTCCTCGGACCATCTTATGTCAGGTGCCCCAGTTTTTTCTAAGTTTGTGTTGAATCACTGGTTTCTTGTTGTGTCGACGGTGTATTTCATTGTTGGTGTCAACCCGACCTCCTTTTCTTCGTTTCCCTGAACCTACGTTTCTGTGTCTCCCTTCGATGTCTTGACACACACAATCCTACATACACACAGACTCACACAAATACGTATTCATTCAGCCAGATACACACACACTTAAAAAGACACATATACACGCAGTCACACATACACACACAACCATCTTTACGTCTCCTTTATGTGTCTTCGTTTTAATACGGTTTCCGTCGTCGTCGACTCGGATGTCTCCACCCCTTCCAGAAAGGACGGTACGACTCCTCGAAATGAAATGTGAGTCTTAGTAGATCTTAGAGGACCCGTAACAAAAACTTTTGTATATAAAACCGGTGGAGGTTCTGGGTTAAATTAGCACAGTCTGAAATAAAAACCCCCGACGTTTTAGTGACGTCTACCACTGACGTCGGTACTTTAATTTTCTGTGAATGAGGAACCTTCTTTTCAATACTGGTTGGATCTGTCGTACAACTTTTCGTCTCTGTAATGAACCGGTTGTTTCCAGACAGATCAGTTCCGATGCTAAAAAGGTTACCAGTACATACCTACACTCTCAACCTGACGCTTCTTTCGACTCGTGGTCTCTTAACTACGAAAACTTGACACCACAACCTCTTCTGAGAACTCTCAGGGAACCTGACGTTCCTCTAGGTTGGTCAGGTAAGACTTCCTCTAGTTGGGACCCTAAAGAAACCTTCCTTACTACGATTTCGACTTCGAGGTCATGAAACCGGTGGAGTACGCTTCTCCACTGAGTAACCTTGAGACTACGACGCTCCCTAACCCCCGTCCTCCTCTTCCCCTGCTGACTCCTACTCTACCAACCTACCGTAGTGACTGAGCTACCTGCACTCAGACTCACTTGAGGCCCTCAACCACTACCTGTTTCTCCGGACCGTACGACGTTAAGTACCCCAACGTTTCTCAGTCTGTGCTGACTCGTTGACTTGACTTGACTTGACATAATAATTTTCAAGGGTAAAACAGGGGGTTAGATTAGTGATCCAAACTATTAAGGAAGAACTTTGTTATCTTCGGTGACTTCATAAATTACTGTTCCAGGTTTAAAACGACTGTAAATTGATAGAAGATTTACGAACACTAAAAAGTACACTGATCCTATTGAAAAGGTATCACCAAGGTTCATAGTCATGTTCATCTTATACGGACCCTCTTTGAACCGACTCTAGGAAGGGTCATAGGAATAGAAACGTCTGTGTTGGATTGACCCTAGTCTTCCCGGTCCCTTGAAAACCTCCGTCTTCCTGTCGTAAGAGACAGTGACAGTCAAGGTAAAGGTACCTCTAGGTAAGTAAGGACTTCGTAAGTAAACTCCGAGTGTCTCATGGAGTAAGTACCGTACGAGTACTCCCTGTTCTTCTGTCCTCCTCGGTCGAATGGCGAAACGTTTGTACACATAAACTTTGTGTATCAAAACTTTTCTCGTCTTGTGTCTCGAGAAAATTCGGTTACAAATTCTGTTCACACTCCGTTCTACTATGTCTACGTTTTGCATGTGCAGTTTCTGGAACAGAACAAGTTGTTCCGTCGAGTATGTTTGACCGATTACATGTGGACCGTGTTTCCGTCGTAATTTATTTACAACCACGGATGGATCGGAGGACTCAAAATAATTAAGGTCGTGGGGTAAAAGTCCTCACTATCTGAAGTCAAGTCAAGTCAAGTCAGTGAGTCAGCACAGGCTGAGAAACACTGGGGTACTTAGTGTCGTGCGGTCAGGAGGGACAGGTAACGGTAGAGAACCTCAAGTGAGTCTGAGTGCAGGTAGCTCAGGCACTACGGTAGGTCGGTAGAGTAGGAG